>JAIUJO010000080.1:112500-712500 GCA_023846275.1 Vanilla planifolia | reverse complement strand
TGTGTTTTTTTATATGTGTGCATGTGCATGCATGTGAGTATATGCATGTGTGTGTGTATGTGTGCATATGAGTGAGTGTGTGTCTGTATGCATGCTTATGTAGGTACATTTGTGTCTATAGCTGTGTGCATGTGTGTTTGTTCATGTGCATGTGTGTGTGTTTGTGCGTGTGTTAGATTTTGTGTGTTCATGTAGATGTGAGTGTGTGTGGGTGTGTTTACATGTGCAAGTACATTTGCATGTTGTTTGTCTATGCATGTGTGTTTTTGGTGCATTTTGTGTGTGTACATTTATTTACATCTATGTGTGCATGTGGTTGTGTGTGTGCGCACATGTGTGTGTACATGCTCATGTGTGCAGTTGTGTATACATGTATGTGTGTGTGTGTGGTTGTGTATATGCATAGGTGCATGCATGTCTGTGATTGTGCATGCATTCATGTGTGTGTGTGTGTGCATGATTTAATGGTTTTTGTGTTCATAGAGGGGAGGGTGAGTTTGTGTATGCCTATGTTTATGTATGTGTGTCTGTATGTCTATGTGCATGTGGTCGTATAAGTTTTGGCATTTGTGCATGATTGTGTGTGAGCATGAATACTTGTGTTTAGGTGTTTTGTGTGTTGTGCATGCATTCATGTTCATATCGATGAATGTGCATCTCTGCATGCATGCATTTGCATTTTATTGCACAAACTTGTGTATGCATATATGTATGTTTGCATATGCGTGTGTGTGTATTCATATTAAAGTGTGTGAGTGAGAGTGTGCATGCTTGTGCATGTGCATGTGTGTGTGGATATGACTATGTGTTTTTGTTTGTGAGTGCATTTGCATGTGTTTGGGTGTGTGTGCAAATGTTATTTTGTACATGTGTGTGCTTATGTGAGTGTGTGTTAGTGTATGTGTATATGCATATGCACATGTGCATACGTATGTGTGTGTGTGTAAGTGTGTGTGAGTACATGAGCATTTATGAGTATATATGCATTAGTATGTGTATGCATGTGCATTAGTGTGCATGCATGTGTGTGTGTATGCATATGCATGCATATTTTTTTGGATGTGCCTTTGGGCATGTGTACATGCATGTGTGTACACATATGTCTTTGTGTGTGAGTATGAGTGTGCATTTGTGTGCTTGCATGCATTCATATGTGTGTATGTTTGTTTGTGCATGTGCCTATGCATGTGTATTTGTGTGTGTGGTCATGTGTGTGTATGTGCATGTATTTGTGAGAGCATGTTTGTGTGAGAGCATGTGAGTGTGTGTACATGCCTGTGTATGCGTGGGTGTTCATGTGTGCATATGCATTTGTTTGTGTCTTTGTGTCTATGTGTGTGCATATGTAATTATGTGCATGTGTAGATGTATTTATATTCATATTAGTGTGCATATGTGTACATGTGTGCATACTATTGTGTGTTCATTTATGTTCATATCTGTGTGCATATATGTGTGTATGCTTGTGCATGCATCTGGTTCCTATGTGTGATTTTTGTGCATGTATGTGTTGACTTGTGCATTCGAGTGGATGGCTACTTGCATGTGTGCATAGGTACATTTGTGTGTATTTGTTCATGTGTGTGCTTGTACGCATGTGACTGTTTGTCCATGGTGGTGCACGTGCATGTGTTTTGTGCGTGTGTGTGTGTATTTGCATGTGTGATTGTGTGTGTCTGTGAATCTATGTGCATGTGCATGAACATGTGTGCATGTTTTATGTGTGTGTGTGGGCCTATGTGTGAGTGTTTTGTGCATGTGTGGGTGTGTGTAAGCATTTTGCGAATGTGTGCATGTGTGTGTCTATGTGAGCAACTGTGTTTAAACGAATGTGTGTGTACGTGTGTTCATATTGGCAAGTGTGTGTGTGGATTAACATGTGTGTGATTGCATGTGTAAGTGCATGCATGCATGTGTATGTGTGTGCATCCTTATATGTGCCAGTGTGAGTGTCTGTAAGTGTGCAAGTTTTTTCCTATAAGAATCTCTACCTAGGCTTAGGCATACATGTGCCTATGTTTATGAGTGTGTATGTGCATTTGTGTGTTCCTACGATTGCATGTGTGTAGTTGTGCTTATGTACATGTGTGTGTGTGTGTGCACATGTGCATATACATGTCTATGTGTATGCTTTTGCATATGTATAGGAGTTTGTACGTATGTGTGTGTGCATGTGTGTGCTTGAGTATGTTTGTATGTGTGTGTATGCATTTATATTTGAGCATTTGTGTGGAAATGAATGTGTGCTACTATTTGTGCATGTGTGTACTTGTACGTGTGTGTGTGTGTGTGCATGTTGCATGTGTATGTGTGCTTCTTCATTTACATGTGCATGCATATGTGACTATGAGTGTATATGTGTGTGTGTTTGTGAGTGCGTTTATGCATGGGTGTGTACATGTGTGAAAGTGTTTATTTGTGTGTATGTTTGTGTGTGTAAGCATGTTTAAGCACTAGCATGCATGTGTGTATGGCGAGTTTTTGTGTGTCTATGCATGTGTGTTGATGTGAGTGTGTGCATGTGTCTATGTATGTATGCCATTATGTGTAGGTGTATATGTGTGTGCTTGAGTGCATAAGCTGATATATGTGCGAATGTGTGTGAGTGAGTGTGTATGTGTGTGTACATTTGTGGGTGTATATGAGTGTACATATGTGTGTATGTATTTTTGTGTGAGTGAATGTGAGCATGTGAGTGGGAGCATTTGTGTGTGCATGCGAGCATGTTTGTGTATGCGCATGTGCATGTGTGTGCATGTGTGTATGTTCTATGCATGTGTGTTCCTGTATGTGTATGTGTGTGGGTGTGGGTATGGGTGTAGGTGTGTGTATGTAAGTTCCTACATATGTGCACTTGTGTTCATGTTTGCTTGTTTGTGTGTATGTGTTGATGCATGTGTATATGTGTGTTCTCAATCATGTGTTTGTATAGGTAAGTGTGTTGTTGTGCACATGTATGTGTGTATGTGTGTGTGTGTGTGTGTTTGTGTCTACATGCCTATGAATGTTTGTGTGTTTGGGCTTGTGTGTGTGCATGCTTGTGTGTTGGGGGTGTGTGTATGCATGTATGCCTATGCATGTGTGTGTTTTTATATCCATTTGTGCACATGTGTGCATTTGTGTGATGGAATTTATGCATGTGTATGTGTGTGTATGTGTGTAAAAGTGTTCACATGTGTGTGTGTGAAAACAAGTGTGTGTGTGCTTGCTGACATGTCCATGTGTGTGATTATGCATGTGTCTACATGTACAGACACAGACATGTGTGTGTGTGTGTGCGCATGCAAGTGTGCATGTCAGTGTGAGCATGTGTGTGCATGCATTTGCATGCATCTATGTGCTTGTGTGTGCCTCTTTGTATTCCTATCAATGCATGCATATGTGTGGGCATGTGTGTGTGTCCTAATACATGTGTGTGTATGTGTGTGCATATGTGTGTAAATGTTTGCTTTTGTGCATCTGTGCATGCACTCAAATGTGTTTGTAGGTGTGTGTGTGGGTGTTCATGTGTGCAAATGAGTACATGTTTATGTTTGCATTTGATCTTTTATGATTTTGTGGGCCTATGTGTGTCTACTTATGCATATGCTTATGTGTGTGCATGTGTGTGTGTCGATGCATTTGTGTATTTATAAATATGTGTTTGTGTGTGTGTGTACGTGGGTTTGAGCATATGTGTATGTTTTCTTGCATGTGTGTCAATGTGCACATGTGTTTTGGTTTATGTGTGTGTGTGCATGTTCTAAGTGTGTGTGTGTGTGCTTGTGTGTGTGTGAGTGTGTGGGTATGTGTGGGTGCATGTTTTTTGTGTGCAAGGGTGTGTGCGTGTGTGTATGCACATATGTGTATGTAAGTGTGTGTGTGTGTGGATGTGTGTACTAGTTTGTGTGCATGTGTTTTTGCATGTGTGTGCATGCATGTGCACATTTCTGTGCTTGTGTCTATGTGTGGTGCATGCATGTGTATATGCATGTGTGTGTGTGTGTGCATTTGTGTTTGTCTCTGTGCATATGTGTTTGTGTGCATTTGCATGTGCATTTGTCTATATGTGTGTATATGTGTGTTTATGAGTGCAACTTATTATGTTCATGCATATGCATGTGTGTGTTTGTGCATGCATGTGTGTATGTGTGTGTAGCTCTTGTGCATGTGTGAATGCATGTATATGGGTGCATCTATGTGTGTGTGTGTGTTCATGTGTATGGACATTTGCATGCATATGTATGTGAGTGTGTATGTATATTGGTGTTCCTATGAGCATGTATGAGTGTGTAAGTTTGCATGTGCATGTTTATGAGTGCTTGTGCAAGTGAATGTATGTGTGTATGCTTACATTCCTTTTTCTACACATATGTGTGTGTGAATGTGTGCATGCATGGGTGTCCAATTGTGTATGGACATATGTTTTAGTGTCTAGCTTTGCATACATGTGTGTGTCCATGTGTGCATGCTGTTTCTTGCATACATGTGTATGTGTGTGCATTTCTTGAGTTTGTGAGCATGTGTGCAAATGTTTTTGTTTGTATGTGTGAGTGCACATGTGTACCTATCATCATGCGTGTCTACGTTTGTGTGTGTGTGTGTGCATGTGCATGTTTATGCTTGTATGTGTGTGAGCATGTTGTGTGTGTACATGCAGTTTGTTTTTACATGCTTGCATGTGTGTGCGTGTCTATGCTTTTGTGCATGGGTGTGCTTGTGATTACACATGTATGCTTTTTTGCATGTATGTGCCTGTGCACATGTCTCTGTGCATGCGAGTGTGTGCATTTGTACCCACATGTGTGTGCGCATACATGCATGTATATATTTTATCTAGGTTCTCATGTCTATTTATATATGTGTGATTGTGCATCTGTGTTTATGCATGTGTGTCGATGTGTGTGTGCATGTGTGTCTATGTGTATGTGTGTGTGTGTGTTTGTATGTGTGTGCACATATGTGCATGTGAGTGTAAGAGTACATGCATGTGTGTGTGCATGTGTTTGCATGCATTTCATGTGTGCCTATGTGTGTGTGAGTGCTTGTGCATGTGTGTCGTATGTGGGTTTGTGCAAGTACGAGTCTATGTGGACATGGTTGTGATTGTGTAAGTGCATATTTGTGTACATGTTTTATGTGTGTACAAGCATGCGAGTGTGTGTGTCCATATGCACTTGTCTCTGTTTGTCTGTGAGTGCATTAGTATGTTAGTTGCATGTGTTTGTGTGCATACAAGCATATACATTTATGAATATGTGCATTTTTTACATAATAATGTCTGTGGGTGCATGTGCCTATTAATGAGTGTGTATGTGTGATTGTGTGTGTATGTGTATGTGCATATGTGAGCATGTGCATGTGCCTTTGTGTGTGTGCATGTGCGTGCACATGATGTGTGTGCATTTGTGCATTGTGCATATGTATGTGTGTGTGCGTGAGTGTGCTTGAGCATGTCTATACATGTACTTGTGTGTGTGCGAATGTCCATGCATTTGCATTTAGATGTGTGTGCATGTGTGTGTGCATATTTGTGCTCATGTGTGTGTAGCTTTTTGTGTGCATGTGTGTGCTTATGCACATGCATATTAGTGCTTGTGTGTGTATGAGTGAACATACATGTGTGAATGTAGGCATGCATGAGCGTGCAAGTTTGTGTGGTCATGCATTCATGGTTTTTGATGTATTTATACATGTGTGAGTGTTTCCATGCATATGCATGTATCTATGTGTGCTTGTGCATATGTAGAAATGTGCATGTGTGTGTACATGTGCATGTCTGTATGTGTACCTACATACGTGTGTGTGCACATGTGAGTAGGTGTATGTGAGTATGCAAGTGTGTACATATGCACGTGTGTGCGTGTGTGTGTGCATATGTGTGTGTTATGCATGCATATGTGAGCATGTGTTCATGTGCATGTGTGTGCATGCACATATGCATGTGTGTATGCTTATCTTCATTTGCATGTATCCATATGAATTTTGTTTTTGGGTGTATGTGTTGTTAGTACCAATGTATGTGTGTGTGCTTGTGCATTTGCATGGGTAGTTGTATGCTTACGTGTTTGTACATGTGCTTGTGTTTACATGCATTAACTTTTGTTTTTGCATGTCTATGTGTGTGTGTATATGCATGTATGTAGGTTCATGTGTGTTTGCATATGCATGCATCTATGTGTAGGTGTGCATGTTTGGAGGGGTGCTTCTTAGAGCTAATATGTGTGTGTACACATGCACATGCACATACATGTGTGCGTGCCTATGTGTGAGTACATGTGTGCATGCATGTTTGAGTGTGTGTGCATATGTGAATTTGCATGTTTGTGTGTGCATGTGTATGGGACTATAAGTGCATGTGTGTGTGCTTTTGTGCAATTGCATGTGAGTGATTGTGCATGTACCTATGCACATGTGTGTGCGTGTGCTTGTGTTTGCATGCATGTGCATGTGTCAGTGTCTTGGTGTGCATGCATACACATGTGAATGTGTGTGTGTTCGTGTGTGCATTTGGAGGGGTGCCTATTTGCTTTTGTATACGTGTGTTTGTGTACCTGAATCTTTGTGTGTGTAAATATCTATTTGTGCTTGTGTGTGTGTGCAAGTGTAGTCTTGGGTATGCGTTTGCATGCTTGTGTATGTCTGTACTTTGGCATGTCTATACTTGTGTGTGTAAGGATGTGTGTGCTTGTATGAGTGTGTGCTTTTGTGTATGCAGACATGCTTGTGTGTGTGCATGTGCTTGCATGGGTGTGTGTTCTTGTCTGTGTGTTTTTTATGTGTGATTTTGCATGTGCATATATTTTGTGTCCATGTGTGTGTACATATGCCTAATTGTGTGCATGAGTGTGCTTATGAGTGTGTATGCATGTGAGTGTATGTGTGTGGGTGTGCATGTATTTGTGTGTGTGAGCTCATGTGTGTGGGTGTATGTGTTTGTGCATGTGTGTGAGCGAGCATACTTTTGTGTTTGTGCATGTGAATTCATAGGTGTGTGTGTGCATGAATGCATTTGTGTTTGTGGTTGCATATGTGGTTCTATGTGTGTGTTAATGTGTTTGTATGGCTATGCACATTTATGTGTGTACGTGTCTGTGTGTATGTGTATGCATGTGTATGAATTTATAAGTCTGTGTTTATGTTCATTTATGTGTGTTTTTATGTTTGAATGTGCATGTGGGCATGTAAGTGTCGGTGTGTGTGGTCATGTGTGTGTGTGTATCTTCATACATGTTTATGTGTTTGCATGTGTCTGTACGCATGTGCATATATTTGTGTGTTTTTGGCATGTACGTGTGTCTTTGTGTTCATGTGTGTGAGTGCGTGTACAATTGTGTGTGCATACATGTATGGCTGTGAGCATGTATGTGTATATGCAGACACATGCGAGTGTGTTTATGGATGCACGCATGTGTGTATCTCTTCATATGTGTATGTTTGTTTGTGTACATAAGGGCATTTATGCATTTGTGAATGTTTGTATGTATGTGTGTTAGTGTATATACATTTGCGTGTGCATTTTCCTATGTGTGTGTGCGTGAGTGTTTATTTGTGCATGTGAGTGTGCTTGAATAAGCATGTGTTTGCGATGCAGGTGTGTGGGTGTTTTAGTGTGCATGAATATTCTAGTTTGTGAGTGTATGGGTGTGCATGTGTGCACGTGTGTATACCAATGTTTGTGTGTGAATGTGTGTGTGTGAATGTGTGTGTTTGCTATGTTAATGTGAGTTTGTATGTGCGTGTGCATGCACTTGTGCGTGCATGCGTGCATCTTTTTTTGAGTGCTGATGTGCTGGTGTTAATTTGTAAGTGTATGTGTGTATAAGTTTGTATGGGTGCATGTATGAGAGTATGCATGTGTGTTAGTGTACATGTGTGAACGTTTCTTTGTGTGTGTGCATATGTGAATTGTGTTTATGGGTGTGTTTGCATGTGTGTTTAGTTGTGCATATGCGTGCATGCATCTATTTATAAGCATTTGTGTTCATTTGTGTGTGTGTGCTTGTGTGCATGTGTGTGGGTGTGTGTGCATGAGTATGTGATTTTGTGTGTGTGTGTGTTATTGTTGGGTGTGTGTGTGTGTTCATGTCTATGTGTGTGAGTGCATGGGCACATGTGTGTACCTTTGCATGTATCCATGTATGCATATGTATGTGTGTGCACAATAGTGTGCATGCATCTGCATGTGTGTATATGTGTCTTTGTGTGTGCATGTGTGTGCGCATGTTAGTGTGTGTGTGTGTGCATGCATGTGTATGTATGTGTGTGTGAGTGTTATTTACATGGTCTTATAGATGTGCATGCATGTGTGTGTGTGCTTTTGAGAGTGCATACTTTTGTGTGTGCAAGTGCATATGTGTGCACATGTTTATGTTCATATCTGTGTGTATATGTCTGTGCATATGTGTGTGTATTTTTGTGTGCTTATGTGTGTGTACATGCACTTGCATGTTTGTATGTATGTGTTCGTGCATGTGCATGTGTGTATGTCCATTCATGCTTGTGTGTATGTCCATTCATGCTTGCGTGTATGTCCACATGTGCATTTGTATATGAAAGCATGTGCAGGCACATGTGCATGCACTTGTGTGCATGCTTTTGCTAATTTATGTGTATGTGTAACTGTGTGTGTGTGTGTATATGCTTGTGTGCATGTATGTGTGTGTGTGTGTGTGTCGTGGTATGTGTGTGCATGTGTGTGTTAGCCTATCTGTGTGCTTGTGCGTGTATGTACGTAACTACGTGTGTTTGTGTACACTTGTTCATCTATATGCATGGTCTTGTTTTTGCATGGATGTGCACGTGTGTGTATTGTGTGCAAGCATACATTTTTTAATGTGCTTGTATCTATGTCTGTGTGTGTGCATATGTGTATGTGTATGTGTTTTAGTGTGTGTCCTTGTGGATGTTTGCATGTACATGTGTGCACATGTTATATGTCTATGTTCGTATGTGTGCTTGTGTGTGTCTTTGCATGTGCTATACATGTGTTTTTGTGTATGTGTGTCTATTTTAATGGGTGTGTGTGGTATGTTTACATGTACATATGCATTTGTGTGCTTGCATGTTTGTGTATGCAAGTGAGTGTGTGGATGTTATCTTATGTGTGTATGTGTGAGCTTGTGAACGTGTACATATGTGTGGTTGTGCATATGTTTGTTTCTGCATGTGTGTGCATACATGTGTGTGTGAGTGGTGCATGTGTATGTTTGTAGGTGTGTATGTGCATGTGTGTCTGTATGTGTATATCTTTGTATGTGCATATGTGTGGGTGTGTTTGTGTGTACATGATTTCATGTATTTGTGTGTGTGCATGTGGGTGCTTATGTGCATTCTTACATGCATGTGTGTCCATTTTAACATATGTGTGTTAGTGTGTGCGTGTATGTATGGCTATATGACTTAGTGCATGCACTTGTTTGTGTTGCATGTGTGAGTTCTTACATGTGTGTATGCTTGACTGTGCTTGCATGTTTGTATGCAACTATGCATTTGCATGTGTTTGTGTATGCATCTGTGCATCTGCTCTTCTGTGTGTCTGTGTGTCTGTGTGTCCTTTTGCATGTGTGCACATGTTCAAGTGTGTGTGCTTATGCATGTGTGCATGCATGCATGTATTTTTGGGTGCATGTTTGTATATATGTGGTTACATGCATATGAAAGTCTGTGTACATGTGAACATGTGCATGTGTCTTTGTACGTGTATGTGCACTTGCATGTGTGTTCTATTCTAGTTGGTATGAGTGTGTTTGTGTGTGTGGGCATGTCTATACACATGGGTATACATGTGTCTGTGTTTTTGTGTGCTTGATTCTTTATGTGCATATGTATGCGAGTGTAGTTGTACATGTGAACGTGTGTGCATATTTTCCTTTCTACGTGTGTGTCTACATTTGTATGTGCGTATGTGTGTTTGCAAGTCCAACTTAGTGTGTGTTCTTTTTTGTGCTTGTGTACGTATTTGTTTTCTTATGTGTGTATGTGTGTTGCTATGTTTGTGCATGTTTGTGAGCATGTACACACATATTTGTGTGTTTCAGTGTGTGTGTGTGTGTGTGCATGTATATGGGTAAAGGTGTGTTAGTGATTGTGTATGTGTGTGTGTGTTGTGCATGTAAGCCTTCTTATACATGTGTGTGAGTCCTTATGCATGTGCGTGTGTGCATGTGGGTGTGCATACATGTGCTTCTATATATGCCTATGTTTGTGTTCCTATGCCTATGCTTGTAAGTGCTTACTTGTTCATATGTATTTGTGCGTATGTCCATGGGTGCACATGTGTGCATGCATGCATGCATGTGCTTGTGTGTGTTTGTGAACATGTGTACACATGGTTTATCTCTATGTGTGAGCATGTGCATGTGTGTGTGGGCATGCATGTGTGTATGCCCATGTGTCTATGGGGGTGTGCATGTCTATGGTTGTTCATGCCTCTATCTATATGTGTGCATGACTGTGTGCATGCATATGTGTGTTTGTATGTGTCTGTGTCCATGTTCGTGTGTGTGCATTGGTGTATGTGTGTGTATACATGTGTACATGTTTATTTTTTCATGTGTACATGTGTGTGCATGTTTATATATGTACATGTGTGTGTGCGCAGGTGTGAGTGTATGTAGGTGTGTTTGTGTGTGTTCATGTGTGCGTGTTTTTGAGCATGTGCATGCATGCATGTGCTTGTGTATGTGTGCGTGTGTGTGTTAGTGTGCATATGTCTGCAAGTGTATACATATGAGCATGCGTGTGTGTTTATGTGAACATATGTGTGCATTCAAGTGTGTATGTGTGTTTGGATGTGTGCATGCATGTGTGAGTGCATGCCCATTTGTGTATTCATGAGTGTGCATCAGTGTTTGTGGGTGCATGGGTCCATGTGTGCATGTGCGAGTGTGTGTGTGCTTTTGTGTGTTTTTGGGTGAGCATTTGAGCATGTTTGGATGTCTGTATGTGCATGTATGTATGTGTGCATGTTTATGTGATTGCATGTGCATATGCATATGTTGCATATGTGTGTGCATATGTTGAAGTGTTAGTGTGTGTGCGCATGAGGCTTTACGTGCATCTATGTGTGTGTGTGTGCTTGTCCATACAAATATGTGTTCATGTGTTTTTGTATGAACGTGCTTTTTTATACATGTGTATGAGCATTTATGCACATTTATGTGTATAAGTATGCAAATGTATGTATGTGTGTGGGTCTGCATATATGTGCACATGTATCTATTCTTCTATATGTGTGTGTGTGCTTGTGTGCATATGTGTTTCTTGTGCATTTATGTGCAAGTGTTGCAGCATGTGCATGCATGGATACATGTATGTGTATTCATCTTTGTGCGAGTTTATGTGCATTTATGGATGCTAGCATGCATGTGTGTGTACATGTTTATGTATATGTGTGTGTATATTCATGTGCACATCTCTGTCGATGTGTGTGCGAGTGTGTATGTTTGTGATTATGCTTGTGTGTTTACTTATGTGCATATGCATGTGTGTGCACGTGCCCATATTTGTGTGTATGCATGTGCATGTGTTTGTGTGTGTGTGCATCAATGTGCACGTATGCATGCATGTTTGCACATGCATGTAGGAACACATGTATGTGCATGTTTGTGTCTCCTTGTGTTCATGTGTGTATGCATCCATGTGTATGCATGTGCATGTTAATCCATGTCATGTGTATGTGTATGCACATGTGTGTGTGTGTTTGCATGCATGTGTGTGTGTGTGTGCATGTGTTTTCTTATGTTTCTTTGTATCTATGTGCATACACATGCATGTTTATGTATGTGTATGCACACATGATTGTGTATTTGTGTAATGTTTTGTGCATATGAGTGTAGACATGTGTGTGTGTGCTTGTGCGAGTATATGGGTGAGTTTGTGTGCTTGTACGTGCATGCATATGTGAGCATGTGTGGGTTTGTGTGTGTATGTTGTGTGTGCATGTTTGTGCATGTGGGTCTACAAGAATGTGTGTTTATTTGTGTGTGAGTGTGTGCCCATATATGTGTACATTTTTGTGTGTACATGGGTGTGTGACTATGAGTGTGTGTATTTGTGTGTTGTTGTGTGCATCTATGTCTATGTGTTTGTGCCCATGCATGTGTCTATTAGCCTATGTGAGTCTGTGCACATGTGTTTATGCATCTGTGAGCATGTGCTTATGTGTATTGTTTGTGGGCATGCATGTGCATGTGTCCGTGAGTGCATATGTGTGCTTCCATGTGCATACACGCATGTGTGTGTGCATGCATGTGTTTGTACTTGCATGTGTGTTTGTGGGTATGTCTTTGTGTGCTTGTGCATGTGTTTGTGTGTGTGTTTGGGTGCTTGTAAGTTTGCAAGTGTGTGTGTGCGAGTGTGTATGCCTATGCATGCCATTATGTGGGGGGTTTTTGTATGTGCATTTGTGTTTGTTTGAGTAAGTAGGTGTTTATTCATGTGCATGCGTGTGTGTTTTTATGTGCCTGTGTATGTGTGAGTGTTTTTGAATGCATGTAAGTTCATCTGTGAGTGCATGTAGATGTGTGTGCATATACATGTGTGTGCGTGGCTATGCATGTGTATGTGCATGTGCATATGTATGCATGTTTAAGTGCCTATTTATGTGTGCTTGTGTGTGTGTTTGTGTTTTTGTACGTGTATATGTGTGTTCTTGTGCATATGCATATGTGTATGCATATGTTTCCATCATCGAGCATGTGGGTAAGTGTGTGATTCTTTTTATATATGTGTATGAGTGCATTCGTGTGTGCACATGTTTGTGTATGTGTGCACACCTATATGTGTGCACACCTATGTTCGTGCATGTGTGAGTGTTTGTGTGTGTGCATGTGGGTGTGTTTGTGTGTGTGTATCTACTTATGTGTGCATATGTGTGCATATATATGTGTGCATGTGTGCGTATGTGCATATGAGTGTGGGCATGTGTGCATGCGTGTATGCATGTGCATGTTGCTACGTGTGCATCTGTATGTGTTTGGTGTGGATGCATGCATATGTGTGTGCTTGTGTGTGCCTATGTGTTTGTCTTTATTCATGTATATGTATGTGTGCAATTGTGCATGCATATCTTAATATATGTGTGTTGTGTCTAAGTGTGTCTATGTGTGTGGACATGTATGAGCATGTGTGCATGAGTGTTTGTGTACGTGCACATTTTTGTGTGCATCTGTGTGTGCGTGCTGGTTTGTGTGCGTATAGTTATTTATCTTTGTATGCATGTGCTTGCATGTGTTTCAATGCATATACATGTGCATGTGCATGTGCATGTGTGTACTTTGGTGCACAAGTAATTGTATGTTCGTGTGTGCCTATGTGCATATGTCTTTGTATGTGTGTGGCTGTATGTCTATGTCCATGAATGTCTTTTTTCATGGCATTTGTGTTGGTGTGTTTGGACATCTGTGTGCTATTGCATTTGCATATGTGTGTGTGTGCGTGTGTGCTTATGTGACTATTAACATGTGTGAGTACAGGCATGGATGTGTATGTGTAAACATCATTCTATTCAGGCACATGTGTTTGGGCGTGTGTGTATGCAATTTTTCATGCACATGCCCATGTGTGTTATGTCTTTGTGTGAGTGTGTATGTGTGTTATTTGTACATGTGGATAGATGTATGTGTGTGAGTGTGCTTGTTTACTTGTGTTTATTGTGTGTGTCCATTTGCATCTACATACATGTGTGTGTTCTCATGCTTCCAATTGTGTGTGTGTGTGCGTGTGTGCATGTGTGTGTGTGCATGCATGTGTGAGTGTGTGTATGTGTGCATGCGTGTGCCCATGTGTGTGTATGCATGCATGAGGGTATGTATGTGTGAGTGTGTGTTTGCTTGTGTGATATATTTGATTATGCATATGTGTTTGCATGCATGCATGCTAGTGTATGTGCTTCTATGTTTGTGTATGTGCGTGTATGTGTGTGTATGTGCATGTGCATGTGTGTGTGCTTATTTGTTTGCACGTGTGTGTGCATATGTGTATGTGTGTTTGCAAGCATGTGCCTTTTTGTGTTTACACATGCATGTGTGTGTGAGTATGTTTGTGCATGTTTTTGCATTTTTGTGAGTGTGTGAGTTTGTGTGTGCTCCTTTATGTGTGAGAGTGTGTTGATGCATGTGTGTGTAGTTTTGTTAGTGTGTGTTACTATGAATATGCATTTGTGTATGCATGTTTTTGTGTATGTTTATGCGTTCATGCACTTGTTTGTGTTCATGAGCATGTGTGTTTATGGTTATATGTGTGTGTTTATGCATGCATATGTGTGGTTATGTGTTAGTTTGTATTTGAGGGCGTGTGACAATGTGCATGGATGTGTGAATTCTATATGTATTTGAGTGGGTGATTGTGCAAACTTGTATATGTTTGTCCATAGGTTTGTGTGCATTCATATGTCTCAGTGTTTGTTTGTGTTCTTGTGACACAGTGTGTGTGAGTGCTTGTGTGTGTGTGTGTGTGTACATGAGTGCATGTGTATTCTCTTGCAATTATGTGTGCATTCAACACAAGTTTATGTGTGGGTCTATGTGTGTGAGTGTGTGTGGGTGTGTCCTTGTGGGCAAATGCATGTATGTGATTGTGCTTGTGCATGTGTGCACATGTGTGTTTGTGTGTGTTTTTGTGTTTACGAGTGTGTGTGCTTGTGTGTGTGTGCATGTGTGTGCACATTATTGTGTGCTTATGTATGTACCTTTGAGTGTGCTAATGCATGTACAGAAGTGTACGTGCACATGTGCGTGTGTTTGCGAGTATGTGTGCTTATGTGTGTGTGCATGTGTGTGTGCATCTCCATGTATGTGTGCATAAGTGTGAGTTCCTATGCACATGAGTGCATGTGTGTGTGCATGTGTTTATGTTGCACGTGTTGGTGCATGTTTGTGTGCATGTGTGTGTACATGTGTTTGCGTCCATGTGCATGCATGTGTGTGTATGCTTGCATATGTGGGTGTATGTGTGTATGTGTGTGTACTTGTGTGTGTTGGTGCATTAATGTGTGCTTATGTGAGTTTTTTTATGTGTGAGCATTCTTGTGCGTGTACTTTTGTATGTGCATACATGTGTGTGTATACATGTGTGCACATAGGAGTTCATGTGCATGTGCGTGTATACATGTGTTCACATAGGAGGTCATATGTGTGTGTGCACATATATGTCTGTGTATGTATGTGTGAGTACATGTGTGTGCACATGCACAGGTATTTGTGTGTCTATGTGAGTGCTAGTTGTGAATGTCTGCATGTTTTTTGGTTTGGGTGTGTGTATGTTCAAGTGCATGTTCCTTTGTGTGTGCACGTATGCGTATCTATATGCTTGCAATTGTTTATATGTGTGCTTGTATGTGTATGTGAATTCTTGTATGTGTGGTACTAATATGCGTATGTGTGTGCATGGGGGTATGTGGTTATGCTCTTACAAGTTTATACATGCGTGTTTGCGTTTGCGTGCTTGTCATTTGTGCATGCATTTGTATGTGTTTTTGTGTGTGCATGTGTGCATGCATATGTGTGGAGGCATGAGTGTGTTAGTGCTTGTGTGCATGTGAGTTAATGCAAGCATGTATGTGTGTGTGCTCTCTCATATATCTATGTATGGGTGAGTGCACGGGTGCATGTATTTTTTTATGTGTGTGGGTGTGTGCATATGCATGTGCGTGTGCATGCAGACATGATTTTGTGTGTGTGCATGTAGGTGTGTCGAAGAACACACATATGTGAATGTAAGACTGTGTTCATGTGTCTGTGGGTGCATGTGCATGTGTGTGTGCACAAGTATGTGTGTGGGTGCATGTGCACATGCACGCATATGTCTACATATGTGCATACACTTGTGTGCATGCATGTATTAATGCATACATGCATCCATGTTTCTATATTTATTTATGCATGTGTGTGTGTGTGTGTGTGTGCATGTGTGCTTGTGTGTATACATGTGCATGTGCATGTGCTTGTAGACACATATGTGTTTGTGTGTTAACATGTTTATGCATGGGCATGTTGATGTCCATCAGTTTGCACATATGTGCATGCACAAGTGTGTGTGTGTGTGTGTGTGTGTGCATGTGAATAGGTTTGAGTCTGTGTGCATGTGCATCTATGTGTGTGTGTTTGTCTATGCATGTGTGCAAGTGCAAGTGTGTGTGTGTGTGTATTAATGCATTAGTGTGAAATTGTATGTGTGTGTGTGTGCTCATGCATGTCTGCTAGTGTGTTTGTGCATATGTGCATGTATGCATTTATTCATGTGTTTGTGTTTTTACATGCATATGTGTGCTTATACGTATTTGTTTGCATTAGTGTGTGAGCATACTTAGTTGTGGATGTGTGTATGCATGAATGTGTCTGTGTGCATGTGTTTGCGTGCCTACATGTTTGTTTGTGAGTAATTTTATGACTATGTGTATGTGAGTTTTTGTACGTATTTATGTGTTTATGCGTGTGCATGTGTCTATGTGTGAGAGTGAATGTATGTGTATGTTCATGTGGTGCATTTGCACGTATGTGTGTGTGTGTGCACATGTGTATCTATGTGCATGTGTGTGTCTATGTGCATGTGTTTGTTGGCATGTGTGCATTTGCATTTTTATGCTTGTGTGCAATTGCCAGAATGTGTGTACGTGTGTGTGTGTGTGTGCATATGTGTGTGCACTTGTATGCCTTTCTTCACTTTGACCACTTTTGTTCAAAGATGAGTTTTAACTTTATTAGAAAAACCTTATGCATTTATTTTTAGAATTCATTGATTTGAAAATTTGGGATACTGTTGAGAATACATTTGAGTTTTTTTACTAAGACTATTGGTAGAGAAAAAGTGAGAAAACTATTAAGAGAACTCACTCCTAAGAAGAAACACAGAACTCAAAAAAATTCTTGGACAATGAATATTTTGTGTTCTAATTTAAGTACCCAAATGTAATCAAATCATGAACTTGAAAGTGGCAAATTAGACTCGGTCTAAACTTGAATTTGCTTATAAAGGTTTCTCAAGTTAAGAAGACTAAAATGAATATGCTTGTTCATGAGAATTAATTCTTTTAGATGAATAAGAATGAAAGTATTAAAACTAATTTTATAAGATTTACAAATATTATTAATATGTTGGCTAACCTTGGCAAGGAGTATTTTATTGGTAAACAGGTGAGGAAGATTCTGTGTTCTACCTTAATAACATGATCCATTAGTGATGATGATGAAAACAACATAAACTATTTTGATTAAGACTTTAGTTAAGTTATTTGGTGAGCTTTTAACAAATGAAGTTGAGTGTATAAGAGAAAGGATGAAGAACTTGTGGTTAAAAAAGAAAGGAAAAAGAAGGAAAACATTGATAGCCTTTATAGTCAATTATTCTACAAACTTAGATTTCTCCATCCCAAGTGAGGTAACTTTGATTTGAAAAGCTTTATCTAGATTATATAATAAAAAAATATAGATAAACGAGTTGATAACATAAGAAATAAAAGGAAAAGAGAGTTTAAGAAATAAAAGGGAAAGATAGTACCTCATGAAGAAATAATTCGTTATGAATGTGAATCACCTAAGTATATAAGACCTAATTGTCCTCACTATATTGAGAGAGTTGTGAAGTTTCAAAAAGCAAAAAAGAAGAAAGCTATGGTGATATTATGGGATGATTCAGATAGTTCTCCTTCTAGCGATGAAGATAAGTAGAGTTTGATTAGTCGTGTAAAAAAGGATAGTGTCCTTATCATATCATTAGATGATGAAGTATTCCTCTTGCTCCTTTTTTCATCTTATTCTATGGTTTATTGTGAAGAATAGTATATTAATGTTTTCATGAAATAAAAAATTGGCTTCTAAAAATCTTAAATTAAAAGAAGAACATAAAAACTATTTAAGCTTACAAGAACATTTGAATGAGTTGAATAATAATTATTTGTGGGAGATTAAGATTAAGAGAGATGGAAAAGCCTCTATTATTATCAAAAAATAATCTTAGTTTGAGAATTAACTAATTTAAAAAATTTACATGTTCATTATTGGACTTTTTTTTCATAAGATTGGTTATGTAAGAAATGTAACATATTATTTTGTTCTAAGTGTAATTTATAACTATTGCGCAACATTTTGACATATTTCATCATATTAGAAATTTAGAAATGTTGTTGATAATAATTCTTCTAGATTTATATGGATTAGAAATAATAATTTCAAGTTAAGACATATGGATCCAAGAAAGTTTGGGTCCCAAAATCTAATTTTTTGATTTATTTTATAGGCATGTTCCTTCAAGGATCGAGGAAGGTATGTGGTGCTTAGATATCAAATGCTCAAAACACATTACTATAGATGCATCTTTATTCATTCACTTGAAGTCATATGATGGTGATGAAGTTGCTCTTGGTGAGAACTCCAAGAAGAAAGTGATTAGAATTAGAGCTATGAGAAATTTACACACTTCTATAAGAAAGGTCCTCTTTATACAAGATTTAATATATAATCTTCTTGATATTAGTTGATAATGTGATTCAAATTTTAACATTTTATTTAATAAAAAGAAATACATTATTAGTAAATATTATCTTCCACTTATCATTAGATATAGAAAAGATAAAACATACATTTTATTTTTGTACATCATTAAAGATAGTAGTCTAGAATATCTTACAGCACATGATAATAATTCTACTTTATGGTATAAAAGATTTTGTCACTTAAGAAAGTCCTTTTTTTTAAAGGTCTTTTAAAGTTTAACCTAATAGCACTTTGCAAAACCTTAGTTGGTCAAGTGATAAATTATATCTTTTATGTCAATTAAGAAAACAAATCAAAGTGAGTTTTAAACCACCTAAAAAACTTACTACTAAGAAAGCATTAGAATTTATTCATTTAGATCTTTTTGATCTTATTCATTTCGAGAGGTTAGGCAAAAGCAAATATGGGTTATAATTGTAGATTATTTCATTAGCTTTATATGGGTTCCTTTTGTTAAAAATAAAAATAAAGTCTTTGAAATATTTATAAGATTGATTGCTATGACTAAAAAAGAGCATAATCTTAAGTTAGTCTTTGTTAGAAGTGATAATGACGAAGAACGCAAGAATAAATTGTTTGATGATTTTTGGAAAAAAAAGAGTTACATGCATTTTCTTCATCTATGACCCCTCAACAAAATGTTGTAATTAAGAGAGAGTTTAGAACCTTATTGATTGTGATAAGATGTATGTTTAATGAGTATAGTGTTTTGGAGTATTTTTAGGCTGAGATAGTTAATATTGTCTATTATGTTTTTAATTAAATAATATGTAGACCTTTGTTAGAAATTTTTTTCTTTTGAAATACTTCATAATAAGAAACCTAAGATATCCCATTTCATGTGTTTGGGTGCAAATATTTCATTTTAAATAATAGAAAAATGGATTTAGATAAGCTTGATGCTATGTCTAATTAAGAGAACCTTTTAGGATACTCACTTACTTGTACAATATTTAGCTTATATAATAAGAGAATATTAGTTGTGGAAGAAATAATCCATGTTAAATTTGATAAAGCTTTTTTAAAGCATCCATAAATCATCAACGATATGATCAACTTGATGAATTATAAGATTTAAGTCATAGAGATGAAAAATTAGAGAATGTAGTTGAAGTTAATGAAATGAAAAAAGAGGAGATTAATTTGAGATGTAATTAAGGAATTCTAATGATCATTATTACGATTTGAACCAAATTTTATAGAAACTACTTTTGAAGATGAGACCTAGAATATTGTAATAAATAAAGAGTTGATGTAATTTGAGAGAAATCAAGTTTGGCATCTTATACCTAAGCCAAATGATAAAATAATCATTGGTACAAAATGGATGTTCAATAATAAGCCACATAAAGATGCCAAAGTTATTAAGAATAAAGCTAAATTAATAACAAAGGTTATTATCAATTTAAAAGAGCATATATGGATGAGACATTTGCTCTTATAGTTAGACTTAAGGGAAATAAGATTTTGCATACTTATGTGTACCTTAAAAGATTTAGATTATGCCTAATAGATATTAAAAATATATTTTTAAATAGATATATAAATGAAGAAGGGTATGTTGAACAACCCCTAGGACATAAGATACGTGATATGTTAATTCATATATACAAACATAAGAAAGCACTTTATGATTTGAAGCAAGCTACAAGAGCCTAGCAATAAAGATTATGCATTTCACTTACATCAAATGGTTTTCATAATGGTAAGGAAGATAATATTTTATTTATTTAAAATTTAGTTGAAGGTAAATTAATATGTCAAGTTTATGTGGATGTTAATCTTTAGAGCTTCTAATAAGGAGATGTGTGTAAAGATTACTAATTTAATAAAAAAACTAAATTTAAAATGAGTATGATAAAGGATTTAACCTTCTTCTTAGGAATTTAAGTTAAGCAAAAATGTGAAGGAATTTTTATTTCTCAAATTATTTGATGAAGTTGCTAAAGAAATTTGGTGATGAAAACTTGAATGAAGAATCACATTACTTCAAGTTCAAAAGCTTGTTGACACAAATTGTTTACAAGAATGGTTAGATCATTATTATATCTTATTGTACGTATGCCTAGCATCTTATATAGTGTAATTTTGTGTGAGATATTTTAGTCTAGTCCTAAGCAATCACACTTATAAATAGTCAAACATATTTTTAAATATCTTATAAGTACTAAGGCTCCTGGCTTAGGGTACCATAAATGCCAGTTTGAATTTGATAGCCAACATATATGCTAACTTTGTTAGTAGTAAGATTCATAGAAAGAGTACCTCTAGTATGTACTAATTGAATGATGGTTCAAAAATTTCTTAGGCTAGTAGGAAATAAAATTATGTGAAACTATCTATAATAGTGGTCAAGTACATTACTGTAGGTAGTTGTGTTGCTCTTGTTCAATGGATTAAATAGAAACTTTTAGATTATGGATTTGAATTTATATAAAGTCAAATCATTTATGTTAATTTAAGTGTAATTTATTTAATTATAGATTCTATTCAACTCTCAAGAATAAAACATATATAGCTATAGCATCATTTTGTTAAAGAGTGTGCAAGAGAAAGTAATTCAATTATTATTTTTTTCCATCTTTTATCCAATTAGTAGATATTTTTACTAAGCCATTAGCTACTTACGTCTTTCGTAGACTTAGATTGATCTTAGGTGTAATTATACCCTTTGAATGATTATAAAAAAGGGGGAAAACTTAATCCC
This sequence comes from Vanilla planifolia, assembly GCA_023846275.1. Classification (NCBI taxonomy): domain Eukaryota; kingdom Viridiplantae; phylum Streptophyta; class Magnoliopsida; order Asparagales; family Orchidaceae; genus Vanilla; species Vanilla planifolia. The sequence goes on along the minus strand of JAIUJO010000080.1, from coordinate 691,320 downwards.
ATAATTTAAGGAGAGTATAGGCTATCAAATATGATTAGCTAAAATGTTGCGTATTTTATTACTTGGTTTGTTCATTATATTACATTATCTTGATTATTATATGTTCAATTTTAGCATTGGTTTTATAATCCTCAAGGGGGAGATTACTCTAACCTCTGATATGATGATCACAAAATAAAACTAAGTATTACTAACATCATATTGAGCTTAGTGTTGTTTCAATAAAATATTAATGTGCACTATAATAATTTTTTATTATTGGAATAAGCATTATAATGTATATAGTTAATGAAGATTTAATGCTCAACTTACTAATTTTTGAGCTAAGAATCATGCCCTTTATGGAGTGGCTAATCTATAAAGAATTATATTTCTAAATATCTATATGGTTAACATGTTAAACATTTATTTTCTTTATAGTTATGTTACATACAATTATCATTATTCATGTATATTTGAGTTAGTCTTCTAAGTAATGCATTAGGTTACATTTGGTTTTTAAAATTAAGTCTTTTTAAGTTCTAAAATTTCATAATTTTAAAAAATAATTTGGCCTATGCACCCAATCAAAGCCAAACCCAAAGGCTTGCAAGTGTCCTATAATGCTGGGCTTTGGGTCTTTAGGAGCAAGATGTCAGGAACCCAACTGAAATTGAGTCATGATCAGGCCCAAGTATTAGTCATGGTATGAATTTCACAACGAGTTGGGTTAATCAAGTTAGGACTTGACTCCTGAAATAGATTAGGTATAATAAGTAAAGTAGGACTCGTTAATGATAAGTAGTTGGCTTAGGTTAAGTTGGACCCATTTTAGCATTTTACATAGGTGCCTTAGGTAATGAGATTCTAAGGGTACCATGGGGCACCAAACCCCAATAGGCTATAAACTACATGTAAAGGAAGTAGTATAAGGACAAATCACATGCATTACATTGTAATGTGGAACTAAATAAATGAACTTTTTTTATTCCAAACTTTAGCACATTTGTACTGATCAATCATGCATTTTTGTGATTTAATTGCCACATTTTCGTCTACATTTAAGAACAATTTTTTTCATCTAGTCATTCATTAAGAGTGCTTAATTGAACGACTGAGAGCCCCTCCACCTTCATGAATAGTATCCTAATCATCACCATCATCCTTCCAAAATTTCAATTCAATTATCTAAATCATATCACTATGATTAGATTTGGACCCTTTAACTATTATTCTAATAAGATGATTCCTACTCCATCTAGTAGAATTGTATGATAGTGTTTGTCTTCCTCTTTCATCTCCTATAATGACTAGCTTTTGAAAAAGCCAATTTTAGCCATTGATGGAGTTATTTTGGGTTGTTTTTTTTGGATTGACATAAAAATTTTATAAGTGCTCCAAATAAGTCAAAAACTAGGAGCATCAAATTTCAACTTGTTTATTGGAACTATGAGTTCTTTCAATTGTTATTTATTCTACTCTTTTTTATAACTATTTCACATCATCATGATTACTTCAATATCATTAATTAGTTGTATCACCTTTTAGCTATTATTCTTATATGTGTTTAAGTGTGTGTGCACATGTGGGTGTGGACATGTGTGCACATCTATAAGTGTGTGGATGTGCATGTCCATGCATTTGTGTGTATTTGACTGTGTCTATTTATATATGTTCAAATGTGTATTCATGTGTGAGTGTGTTCATGTGAGATCATGTGTGTCTACAAGCAAGTTTATGCATGTAGGTGAATGTGTGTGTATGTGATTGTGTATGTGCATGAGTGTATATGTGTGTGCATGTACATATCTATGTGTATGTATGTTTGTCTACATATCTACTTGTGTTTATGCATGTGTGTGTGTTTATGTGTGTGTGATCATGCATGTTTGTGCTTTGCATTGGATGTGTGTGTGTGTGTGCATGTGCATGTGTGTATGTGTTTGGTTATATGTTATTGGTATGTGTTCATGTGAGTGTTTTTATGTGTGCACGTGTGTGTAGTTTGTCTATTTTTGTGACCATTGTGTGTGCATGTAAGCATTTATTTGCTTGGATGTGTTGGTGAATGCATGTTTGTGCATGTGTGCATATGTACGTGCTTATGTATGTGTTTGTGTGTGTGTATGTTTATGTGTATGTGTTCCTATAAGCATTTGTGTATATGTTCATGTGTATGTAAATACATGCATGTGTGGGTGTGTATGTCTCCTTACATGTTTGTGAGCATGTGTGTCTTAGAATGCACACATGTGTTTGTGCATGCATGTGTGTGGTTATTTTTTTGTCCTTTGCATGCACATCCATGCATGTGAGTAGGTGTGGGTATGAGTGTGGGAGTGCTTTTATGTGCATGTGTGTGTGCACTCACACATGTGTGTATACATTTTTGAAATGCTTGTGTGTGTTTAGAAATTTGTGCCTATATATGTTCAAGTGTGTATCTATGTGTGTATGTGTATTGGTGTATGTGTTTTGGTGCATGTGCATGTGAGTATGTATGTGTGTCTATGTCTACATGCATGTGCATGTGTGCATGTATAAGTTTGTGTGTGTGTGCATGAGCGAGAGTGTGTTTGCAGGTGTTTATGCAAATGCATAGTGTGTGTGTGTTTGTGTATGCATAAGTGCATATATGTGTGCATGAGCATATGTGCATGTAGGCACATGTGTAAGCATATGGGTGTGCTTTCTCATTTGTGTGTGTGCATGTGTTTGATTGTGTATATGTTCATGTGTGTGTCAGTGTTTATGTGCTCAAGTGTGCATGTATTTTCTTGCAGGTGTGTGTGCTCTACACTTGTGCATGTATGCATTTGGTTGCATGTGCACTTATATGAGTATTAGTGCATGTGAGTGTGCATCTATGCATCTATGTGCATGTGTGTACATGTGTGTGCGTGTTTGTCTACATGCGTGTTTGTGTTCAATAAATTGAGCATGTATGCAAGCATGTGCATGTGTGTGTCTGTGTGTTTTGATATCTGCATGTGTTCATGAGTTTCTGCTTGGGAGTGCCTATTTGTGTGTGTGTGTGTGCTTGTGTATGTTTTTAGGTGTATGTGCATGTGTGTGTGTGTGTGCACATGTATGTATTTGTGTTGGAGTGCATATGTGTGTGAGTTTGCATGCATACATGTGTGAATGTCTATCTATGTTTGACATGTGTACATGCATATATGTGTATATATATGTTTGTGCATGCATGTGTGTTTGTGCATAAGTGTATGTGTGCATGTGTGTGTGTGTGCATGTGTGGTTGTGTGTGTGCATGCATGTGTGAGCTTATGCATCTATGTTTGTTGGTGTAGGCATGTGTTTGTGTGCATTTTTATGTTTATACATGTCTATGGGAGTCATTTGTTCCATGTGCATAGATGTGTGTACGTGTGGGTGGGCATGTGCATCGGCACATGTGTGTGTGCATGTACGTACATGTGTGTGTGTTTGTGCATGCATGTGTGCGTGTGTGTGTGCATGTGTGTGGACATTCATGCTTGTGTGTGTAGTGATGTGTGCATGTTTGTGTGCATGTCTGTGCATGTTTTGTATGTGCATGTGTGTGTGCTTGTATGTGTGCAGATGCATGTGTGCATTCACATGCATGTTTGTATATGCGTATGTTTGTATTCGTCTTTGTGTTTGTGCTTGTGTGTGTGTGCATACATGTGGTTTTATGCATGTGCATGCATATATGTATGTGTGTGGTTTTGCATTTGTGTGTGTATGTGAGTTTTTTTTTTTTGATAAAATAAAGGCCTAAGCCAGTACAAAAGACCTCAAGGAGGCTCAAACAAAAAATCAGCTAACAATAGCTGAATGAGCGAATCAGGGAGGGGCATACCCCAAGCCTAATCAAAATTAGCACCACACGCCTTGTATGCCACCCAATTAGCCGGAGAGTTGCCCTCACGAAACATGTGCGTGATGCGAAACGCACTAAGGTGAGCGGCATGAGAAACCGCAGCAGCAAAATAACTTCTCGAGGGTGGATGACTTAGCATCTCGCTAATCTCCTACATGGCAATAGTAGAATCCGTCTGAACCTCAATCGCATGGTACTCCATGAAAGAGTGCTGCAGCAATCTGATAGCCTCAAGGATCTCAAGCATCTCCATGTCATCAGAAGAATGTGAAAAGATTTGCTTCCCAAAAATGCGAAGAGGCCGGCTAAGAGAGTCTCTAACAACGATGCCAATACCTGCACAATCCAAACCAATCGCAGCATCACAGTTCACCATAAGCCATCCTGCGGAAGGGGGAACCCAATTATGGGCAACACACAACTCAGCAGAGTTGAGAAGGTTCCCAATGGGCAAAAATGACATCACAGAATCATGCTGTGTGCTGCACAAAATGCTGATGTTGATGCTACGTAATAACGAGGCGTTGCTCAAATAAGGTTGTCCATGTTTTCTGGCATTCCTGTTCACCCATAGGCCATGAAGAGCAGTGGCAATAAGCTGCAAGTGAACATAATTAGCACCACACCGAGAGCCACACGCAGCGCCAAAACGAGCCAGCACGGCGATGAAGTCATTGCCACAACGCACGCGCACAAAAGCCGCAGCCGCGTCACGCAAGGCATGCGCGGACCACACCGCGCGTGAGCGTAAGCAATCCCATAGTGCATGGCAACGCGTCTCAGTAGTAGGGCACCCCCATGCGCAGAAGTCGAACACAGCAAGCCGGTGACATGCCAGCCATGCCGCAGTGGGCAGCGCATTGTGTATAAGTCTCCATAGAAAAATACGCACCCTTGGTGCCACACGAAGCCTCCAAATCCAGTCAAGCTGAATATGCTGTGCCTTATGAAAATCCTCATCGTAGTACGCCAGTGTCCAAAGGTCCCTATAGACCAAGGCATTGTTAATTTTTTCTGATTCGATGCGAGAATGCTTCAGACTATCCTTAGGACTCCTTTGATTCCAAGGCAAGTGCATAAATCTATAGAATAGATTATCATCGGCCCAGAGGCGTAGCTTGCAGGTGTCCCAAACACCAGGCTCAATCATGCAATCAGTAACATAATGGGGCCAAGTCGTATCCATATTAATGAAGATTGGCCACCATCTCAAGGGGAGAATCCCCAACCAATTATCCTCAAGAAATAAGGTAGAAGACCCATCAAACAATCTCCAAGTCAAGCAAGAAAGCGCAGCCTGAAGAGAATTCATCATAAGGCGGCAAGCATGCGAAGCACCGCGTTGGGCGCACAAGGTGTTGCGTGCACCGAAATACTTGGTAATCATGATACTAGTCCAAAGACTATTCTCCCTAGCAATAATTCTCCTGTAGTGTTTAAATTGCAACGTGCGCTGCCATAAGCGTAGATCGTGAATTCCAAGGCCCCTCAAATCTCTCGGCATAGTGACAGTCACCCACTTGATGTAATGAATAGAATGGCTATCCGAAGTCCCACACCAAAGGAACTGCCACAAGATTCGGTCAATAGTGTCAAAAACCCCCTTAGGGATAACACAATGCGCAAAGACATGGCTTGGTATGGCAAGAAGCACCGAATTAATCAACATGACTCTACCCGCAAGAGAAAGTGGCCTAATCTGCCATTTGGAAATTTGCTGCACAATCTTCTGTATGATGTAGTTAAAATCATCCTTGGTGAAGAGGTTAGCGGCAATGGGCACACCATGATACTTGAGAGATTTACCTTGCGGAATCTGCACTTTCATAGCAATCTTACTCTTCCTGCGGCCACTCATGGCTTTACTAAAGAAGATCTTAGATTTGTTGAGATTTGCATTGAGGCCAGCAGAAGATCGGAAATCCTTGAGAATGGATAGCACCGCGCGCATAGCCGTGCGCGTGGCAGGCGCATACACCATCAAGTCATCGACATACATCAAGTGGGACACAATAGGGGCATGCCGTGCACACCGAAAACCCAGCAGCGCACTCGCCTCATACTCATGTAACAGGAATGACATGCGCTCGGTAACAATAGTGAAAAGATAAGGAGAGAGAGGGCAACCTTGTCTAAGGCCGCAACGAGCTTTGATCCAAGGAAGTTTCGTGCCGTTGAGCAACACCCCGAATCTTGGAAAAGAAATGCAAGCCATAATCCAATCACACCAATCCCTCGGGAAGCCTAGGAAGCGCATCATATCCTCCACAAATTGTTAATGGACCTTGTCATATGCTTGCTCCATATCAATTTTAATAGCCATCATACCTTGCTTGGAAGCTGAGGAATGCATGCGAGTAGCCATCTCTTAGGCTATGAAAATGTTGTCACTAATGGACCTACCCGGGACAAAAGCCCCCTGCTCGCTTGAGATAATAGTATGGATAACAAACTTCAGTCTATTCACCAAAATAAGTGCCACAATCTTGTAAATAGTGTTGCACAAACTTATAGGTCGAAACGGATTGGGCTCATTCGCCCCCTGCTTTTTAGGAATGAGAGTAATAAGTGTATCTTTCCATGATATAGGCATCTTCTTACCAACAAAAAACTCCTAAATAGCATGCACAATATGACTCTGGGTAATATTACGGTATCCCTGAATAAACTCAGCAGTGATCCCATCCATCCCAGGTGCTTTGTTTTTTCTTCTAGTCCTGACAGCACTAATGCTCTCCTCATGGGTCACCCTCTTCGTAAGTAATGAACATTGATCATGAGAAATCATAGCCCGCGGGGAGAAGTTAGCTAATGGAGATATAGAAGACTGATTACTCCACTTGGCCTCAAAATGCTTGAAAACAAGGCTGCATATACCCTCATCCGTAGTCACAAGATCGCCCAAATCATTCTTCATGTGAAGAATGCGGTTCTGCCGTCAATGTGAGGCAGCAACAGCATGGAAGAACTGTGTATTTCTATCACCCAATTGTGCCCATTGCACCTTAGCCCGCTGCCACCACCATCGTTCTTCAAGGGCCCCTTTCCTATGAAATTCCACAATCAGCTCACCCAGCAATTTGTTTTCGTCCTCATCAACACAGCCCTCGGACTCCTTAACCTGAAGCGCTCTAATATTGGTCTCAAGCTCCTTATTCAAAAGAAAAAGATCACGCAACTCATGCTTACTCCAATTTTGGAGAGCAAGCAAGGCACGGCGAAACCTTGTGCATAAGCCATCCATGACATTACCCCGCACGCTCCTAGCCCAAGCACCCTGCACCACACCCGCCGATTGAGGATAAGCAAGCCAAATGGACTCAAATTTTATTCATTTCCCTTTGGCTGAAAACTGAGAGCCCCCAATTGCAGCAAAATCGGACAATGATCAGAGCCAATACGAGATAAGAGAGTAACCACGGAGGAAGGAAAAACATCAATCCCACACTGATTCATCAGAACACAATCTAGGTGCTCCCAAATCCTAGCGCCCCCAGCTCTACCATTGCACCGAGTGAACTTATTTCCAACAAAACTCAAATCCTCAAGCTGACATGAATGTATGAATTCCGAGAACTCCAAGTGCCCCTACGTAAATTGAAAGTGCTTGCCCCCCTTTTTCTCCTCTTGTGATAACACAATATTAAAGTCACCAGCAACAATACACGGGGTATTCAAAACAAACTTCTTCAGATGATCCCACACACCTCTTCTTCTGTACGCATCCTTAGGGTAGTAAACAAAACAACATCTAAGCTCCTTATTTCTGTCACACATAATATCCACCGTAACCACATGAGTAGACCCATTAGCAACCATAAGATCCATATTGTCATGCCAAAGAATCACGATACCCACAGATTTTCCAATGGAAGGTTGAACATAGAATTGCCAATCTTTGCCAAGAAGAACAACAGCATCCCGCCTTTCAAAACATTCCACTCTAGTCTCCACCAAAGCAATCACTGAGACCCCTTCATCTCTAACAAACCTCTGCAAATAGGTCCTTGATTTGCTGTCCCTGATGCCCCTAATATTCCAGGTTGTGATCTTCATAATACACAATTGTCTAAGGAAAGCATAAACTGCAGCAACATCTCATGTAGCAACATATAAAACCCTCGCGCTGAAGCAAGCCCGCGCGAGCACACAAGAGTGGGGGGCAAGCCAGTGCACAACAAAACAACGCACAATGATGCAGTCGCAAGCACGGCTTGAGGGAGTGCAGCCGCAGGCAAGGCGCGGGGGCACAGCCAAAAGCGAAGCACTAAAGGTGCACAGTGGCAAGCGCGGCGCGGGGGTGAGCAGCCACAGGCATGCACGAGGGCGCGAGGCCAAGCGCGGGGCACGAGGGCGAGCACCCGCAGGCATGGCGCACGATCACGCCGCCATAGGCAAGCGCACATCCGCAGGCGAAGTGCTGAAGTGTGCAAACACCAAGACCAGGGACCGTGTGCACACCACAAGCAAACATGCCAGTGCCGGGGCAAAGTAATAGCTGATGAGACCTAGATAAGGAGATAGCATAAGACCACACCCAACAAAGCAGCTAGCCGCATTCCGTGATATGCAGCCAAAGGGGGACACCCCCAATCAGCGCAGCGTTGTAGGACCATCAGAGTGATATTCTCACGCATCAGCATCATCAACCTTAGTAACACTACAACACTAGAGCTTTGATTGGCATGTTGTCCCTCAATTGAGTTTTTTTGCGCCCACATCCTTCTCATTGATTCCCTTCCACGCTTCACTGAATTACTTCGTCTTCTTTCAAATGCTCGGTCTCATCGATCACTACTACGATACCTTCGTGAATGACTATTGTTTATAAATCCATTAGGAATAGGTGCCTCAAACCTCCAAGAGTTTCCCATGTTCCTCCTCCTTCTCGGCTGGGCGATCATCCATGGCCCGTACCCCTCTCTAACCTCAGACTCTTGATCGTTGAAAACAACCTTCCCATTTCCATGAATTCCAGATTTTTGAGATTGATGAACTTCAGATAGAACTGCATTCGGGGCCACCAAGCTCGCAGTGCTTCCGCAAGGCGCATTCGCATCGCACACAACCACGCGTGATGGAAAAACCCTGCGCGCCAGCGCACCTATTTGCGAGGATCCCTCGCCAGCACCCAAGTCACACCCGTCGCAATGCGCATTCTGTCTCGTATCATCAAGACCTCGCCTGCATGCTGAGTCTAGTATGGCATCCGCACTCGCCAAAACATCCCCCTGAGTCATCGAAGCATCAAGCACAGCCATCTTAGCTAAATCAGATTTAGGAGCGGAAGATAGATTCTGTTTCGAAAATTTGCAATGCTGTGCCAAGTGGCCAACAAGTCCACATGAAAAACACATCTTAGGTAACCCTTCATACTCAAAGGATTGATATGTCCTCCCAAGCTCCCCACTTAACCACATCCTCGGGAGAAGTGGCTGTGACAAGTCCATGCAAACACAAACTCTAGCAAATGACAATCTTTGAAGGTCACCAGTCCATCCATCCAACAAAATGGGGTCACCAAGCATCTTGGCAATTCGAATGATGTTCTCTATATCCCAATAAATAAGTGGAAGTGAAGGAAACCTTACCCACACAAGGGCACACATAGCCACATTGGAGCTAGGGCTGAAGTTAGGAGTCCATGCATCAAGTCCCGTTGCTTGTCCAGCAACCTGCCATGGCCCACCTAGCCAAACTTTGTTCCTATCCTCCATATTATCAAAATGTAAGCAAAAACATCCAGAAGATAAGTCCAGGATGCGGAAGTTGCTAAAATGTTCCCACCTCCTTAATAAAATCCGATGAATCACGTGAAAAGGGAGAGTACCCCCATAAACACGGTCGATAAGGTCAAATCTATGAAACTATTTGCGGCGAAGAGAGACCTCCGCTGACATAACAATAGCATTATCTTCAAAGTACTTCGGAGTTGAATCAGCACGCTCCTTGATATCAATAATTGAAGGACGGATGAAGGAGGCCACCCCCACTTTCGGCACATCACTATTTTGAGTCAAGGCATCCTTAAAGCTGACCCTAGGCACCAGCACATTGGCCTCCACATTCGCAGTATTTTGCTTAACAGAGCTAGACTTATCACCCACACACGGCACACGCAGATCAGCAGCACCCTGCGGGGATTGCGCAGCAGCAACAACACCACGCACGGGGTGCGCCACGCCCGCGCGATCATGAGGCATCAACTGAGAGCCAGGGCGTGCACAAACCTAATCAAATTCACCCGTCGCACCAACAACACCCCAAGCACCAGATTGCAGAGGGGGCGTGCGCGCCGCCGCATCAACCAAACACCGCGGCAGAGAGCTAGCACGCACGGGCGAGGGTACCTGCGGCAAAGGCGCACCATCAACATGAAAAGTGCATGCATTAGTCAGCAACATGGAGTCTGCACCATCAGCCATCTCAGTACCTGCCTCATCAACTTCAGCATCAACGATGGCCACAACACCACTTGCGGTGCCAGCAGAACTTGAGCATTCCCCAATAGAGGCATTCAATGAAATCTCATGAAGTAAATGAGTGGAATCCCCTTCAATCACTGACATGTCGAGAACAACACTCTTGTTTTTAGCATCCCCATCAATCATAATGGCATCCTCACAGTCCACAACAACCTGTTTAAGTTTTTTATTACTCTTCTTGACCTTAGACCCAGCCATAATCAGATTACAGATAATCCTCACAGCACAAAGCAATCAAACGGATCACAGCACAAGCAGGCCAGCAAGGAAACACAAAGCACCAAGGGATGGATAACAATCACAGCAGTCCAATAAGCATCAAACATACACAACCCAAGAGCCTGCAAGAAGGGGTTAGTGCAGCAGAATAACCGAATGGAGCAATAAACACAGCACAAAACAAGCACAAGCACAGCCAAGCGCAGTAATGCAGCAGCACCCCGCAGTAGTGAGCCACCCACAGAGGGCAGCAAGGAGATTAGAGTGGGTGCAAGTATATATATGTGTGTATGTATGCTTTTCATTGGTACATGTGTACAAGCATGCACATGTGTGTTTTTTCATGTGGGTGCATGTGCATGTTTTGTGTTGCAAATATGTGTGTGGGTGTGTGTGTGAGTATGTATGTTTGTGTGTGTATATGTGTGTGTGCATATGTAGATGTGCATGTGTGTGTGCATGCTGATGTGAGAGTGCACATGCATATAAAAAGTATGTGTGTGTTCACTTGCAAAGTAAATGTGTGTGTGTTATTGCTTGTGTGTGCATATGCATGTGTGTGCATGTGCATGTGTTTGAGCATTTGCATGTGTGTGCATCGGTATGTGCACATGTGTGTGTGTGCATGGGTGTACAAGTCTACATGTGTGTGTGCCTGCATGTTCATACATGTGTGGAAGCATGTGGATGTGCATGCTTGGATGTGGGTGTCAATGTGTATGTGTGTATTCATATTTGTGTCCATGTGAGTGCAAACATGCATGTGTGTGTGTGTGAATGTGTTTCTGTGTGCATATGCATGTATTTATATGCATGTGTGTGCATGGTCATGTGTGTGTACATGTGCATGTGCATTTTAGTATGTGCATACATGCATGCTTGTGTGTGTGTGTGTGTGTGCATGTGTGCATGCAAAAGTGTGCATGTGTGAGTGAATGTCTGTTTGTGTGTGAGTTATTGAGTTTGTGTGTTTGCACTTAGTTGTGTATGTGCATTTGCATCAATGTGTGTGGGTCTATGCACATTTGTGTGTATGTATGTGTGAGCATGTGTGTTGTATGTATACATGTGCATGTGTATGTCTATGTATGTACATCTTAGTGTGTAAATTTGTGTGTGTATGGGTGTGTTTTTATGTTTACATTTATGTTATTTGTGTGTATGCATGCTTACATGCATTTGAGTATTTGTGAGTGGACATGATTGTGTGTGCATGAGTTTGTGTGCTTGTGTATGTGTGTGTGCATGTGTCTATATGTGTGCATGAGATTATGCACATGCATTTGTGTGTGTGTGTTTGTTGGTGCTTATGCATGCATGTCTGTGCATGCACATGTATGTGCATGCACATGTCCATATATGTGTGTGTATATAAGTGTATGCCACATGTATGCCTTTGTGCCTTTGTGCATTTGTGCATGTGAACATTCAGATTGATTTGTTTGTGCTTGTGTGTATGGGTGTATTTGTATATGTGAGTATATGTATGGGTGTGCATGTGCATGTGTGGGTGCCTATGTGTGCATCTATGTGTGTGCACATGTTTTTAGGGCAAGTGTGTGCTATCTATATGTGTGTTTTTGAGTGCCAAAGTATGTGTATATGTATATGTGTGTGTGTGTTTGTTTGTGTATTTGTGCTTTTATGGGCATGCAGGCACTCTTGTGTGTGTGTATGGGAAAGTATGCATGCAGGTGTGTGTTTGTGTGTGTATGTATTTGTGTGTACATGTCGCATTTGTGCATGTATTTTTATGCATATGCATCTATGTGTGTGCATGTGCAAATATATGTATGAATGCATGTTTATGCATGTGTGTGTGCCTCCTTGTGTGTATATGTGTATGTGCATATGTGTGTGTATGCATGTGTAGTTGAGTAAGTGTGTGTGCTTATCATTAATGTGTGTGTGCATGTGTGCACATAGGTGTGTATATGAATGTGTGTATATGTTAATAATTGTGTGTGCAGGAGCCTTTGGGTGTATGTGTCTATGTGTTCGTGTGCATGTATGGGTGTCCTTGTGTGTACATATGTATGTGTGTGTATTGGTATTTTTATGTGTGCATGCATGTATATGTGTACTTGTTTGTATGTGTTTGCATTTGTGTTTACACATTGGGGTGTGTGTGTTAATGTGTGTGTACATGTGTGTGCATGTGCATGCATGTGTGTATGCATGTGTGTGTATGTGTTTGTGTGGGCAAGTTTATGCACCTTGTCCACTTGTGTGTGTGTGCGTGCCTTTGTGCATGTGTGCAAGTATTTGTTAATGTGTGGACATGTGTGCATGTGCATGTGCATGCAAGTGTGTGAGTGTGAGTGTGTGCATGCACGTGGATTGTGTTTGTTTGCATATGTGTTCTTACATGAACATATGTGTGCATTCAGGTATGCATGTATGTGTGTGTGCACCTATCTGTATGGGTGCATGTGTGCATATATGTGTGCAAGTGTGAGTACATGCTCTATTGTGTGTATGTGTGCATGTATGTATGTGTTTGCATGTTCATACATGCTTGTATGAACATGTATGTTTTCATATGCATGTCTGCAAGCATGCATGTGTATCCATTTCAGTGTGTGTGAGTACATGCATGCATGTTTGTGTGTTATGCATGGGTGTATTTGTATGCTTGTGCTTGTGTTCTTACATGTGTATGTCTATGCATGTGGGTGGGTGCATATATATGTGCATGGTTTTCTATGTGTAAATGTATGTCCATGTGTGTATTTGTACTTTTGCATGTGCGACATATCCATGTTTTTTTTACATGTGTATTTGTGTGTGTGTGTGCTTATAGGCATATATGTTTGTGGATGAGTATGTGTGTATGTATGCATACTACTATGCATGTGTGCGTTCCTGAGTGTGTGCATGTGTTCACATATGCATGCTTGTTTGTGTTTGTGTGAGTGTGTCAGTATGTGTGCATATGTATGTGAGCTCATGTGCATGCATGTGTTTATTCAATTGTGGGTGCCTATGTTTGTACATGTGTGTGTGCTTGTGTGTGTGTGTTGTGTATGCACATGGATGTGCATGTGTGTGAATTCGTCTACATGGCTACACATGTGCAAGTATATGTATATGTGTGTGAGTGTATTTGTGCATGTGTGTGCGAGTATTTGTTAAGGTGTGTGTGTGTGCATGTACACAAGGATGTGTGTGTGTGTGTGTATGTGGGAGTGTACTTGCATGCATGCATGTATGTGTATGCATGCATAAGTGCATGTGTGTATGTGTTTGCATATTTGTGTGACTGTGCATGTGTGTATGTGTATGTGCATGTGTTTGTGTATATGTTTGTGTGTGCATGTATGTGCATTTACTTTTGTTTGATTATGCATCTGCATGTGCATGTAAGTACATGTCTTTTTATGTATGTGTATAAGAATATGCATGTGTCTATGCATGTGTTTATGTATTTATATGTATGTTTGTGTGTGTGCATGTGCCTGTGTTTGTGTACATGCAAGCAATGGTGTGTATATGTGTATGTGTGTGGGTGTGTGTACGTACTTTCAAGCATGTGTACATACATTCATGCATGTACACTTGCATGCATGTGCGTGCATGCATATGTGAGTGTGGGTAGGTATTTGTGTATTTGTGTTTGCATATATGTATCTATGTGTATATATGTGTTCATTGCTAGTGCGTGTGCATTATGTTAGCATGTATGTGTTGGATTTTGTGAATATATGTGGGAGTGGGCATCTTTGTGAGCATGTTCATACACTTGTGTGCATGTGTGTGCTTGCATGTTTGTGTGTATATGTGCATATGTGCATGTGTGTGTGCATGTGTGTGTCTATTGTGTGTCTATGCATGCTTATATTTCTTTATGTGTATGTGTGTGTGCATATGCGAAATGATGTGTGTGTTTTCTTAAGGATATGTGTGTGTGGGTGAGTATATGTGTGTTAGTGTGGGTGTGTGTTGGTGTGTGCATGTGCATGTGTACGTTATTGTATGTCTAGATGCATGCATGTTTGCATAAGTCTATGCATTCATGTGTGTGTGAGTGTAGGCATTATTATGTGCATTTGTAGGTGTGTACCTGTGTGTGTTTGTTAGTGTGTGTATGTTAGCATGCATTTATGAGCTCTTATAGGTCCATGTGTGTTTGTGCTATGCATGTGTGCATGAGCATGGGTGTGTGTGTGTGGATGTCTGGACTTGCTTATGTCATTCACCTATGTGTATGCTTGTGTTTGTGTGCATGTGTTTGGTGCATGGCTACTTGTGTGTGTATGAGTGTAATTATGTGTTTGTGTGCATGTGTTTGTATAGGCAAATGTGTGCACATTATCTACGTGTGCATGTGCACTTGTGTGCATTTGTGTAGAAACTTATTTGTGTAGGTGAATGCATACACATGTGTGTGTATGTTCATGTGTGAGTGTGTGTACAAATGTGTATGCATGTAGATTTTGTGTCCATGTGTGCATCTATATTCGTACATGTGTGTATGCATGTGCATGTGTGTGGTTGTGCATGTGTGTGTATGTGCATGTGTGCATTCAGATGTGTCTATGTGTGTGTGCATGCAACTATATGTGTGGTCTCAAGTGTGCATGCGAGCATATATGTATGCATCTATATGTACCTGCTCGAGTGTCTACATTTGTGTGCATGTGTTTGTGAGTTTGTATGTGCATATGTGAGCATGCATGTGTGCATGTGCATGAATACATGTGTGTGTTTACATTTCTTTATGTGCTTGTAAAAGTATATGCATGTGTGTGCAAGTGCGTGTGTGCATCAGCATGTGTGCAAGATTGGCCATGTGCTTGTGTGGGCCTGCCATGTGTATCAGCATATGCATGTATGAATGAGGATGTGTGTGCATATGTTCGTGCATGCTAGCATTTGCTTGTGTGTGTGTGCATGTGTGACCTTATGCATGTGTGACCTTATGCATGTGTGCAAGTGTGTTTGTAAGTCTATGTGTAGGGATTTGTGTGCATGTGTGTGTGCTTGTGCTCTAAAATACATGTGCATGTCTATGTGTGGGTGTGCATGTGTGTGTGTGTAATTGTGTGAGAGTATTCTTATGTGTGCTTGTGTGTGTGTTCAATTGAATGCATATGTTTGTGCATATGTATGCATTTGTGGGTGTATTTACATGTATCTCTACATTTGTATGCAAGTGTTTGTGTGCTTGAGCATGTGCACTTTTGTGTGTGTACGTCAAGCATGTGTGTATATGTGTGAGTGCATGCTTATGTGCATTCATGTGAATGCATTTGTGTTCTTGCATGTGTGTGTCTATGTCTTTGGGTGTGCGTGTATGTATGCACGTGCATATGTGTGATTATGTTTGTATGTATCTGTGTGCATGTGTCATTGTACTTTTACATGCATGTGTAAGTGTGCATGTGTATATGTATTTGTGCATATATGTGCATATAGGTTTGTGCATGAGTGTACATGTGCATGCACATGGGCATGCTTGTGGGTGTGCACGATTGTGGATGTGTGTGTATATGTGAGCGCTTGTTTGTAAATGCTTGTGCATTCATGTGTGTGTTTATGTGTGTCTATACATGTATTAGTGCATGTGTATATGAGTATGCATATTTGTATGCGTGTACATGTGTGTTTGTGCATGCATTTCTATACATGTGCATGAATGTGCATTTATTTTGGTTGTTTTGTGCATTAGCATGTGTGTGCATGTGTGTGAGTGTGCATGTGTATGAGTGTGCATATGTGTTAGTGTGTATGTGGGTGTGTGTTTGCATGCATGGATGAGTCTGAGCATCTGTGTGCATGTTTTTTTGTTTGTGTGTGCATTTATGATCGTTTGCATGAGTATGTGTGGGTGTGTGTCATTGTACATTCTTTCAAGTGTGTACATGCATTTAAGCATGTGCAAGTATATGTTTTCATGTGTACAGGCTTGCATGTGTGTGCGCACACATGTGTGTGAGTATGGGTGGGTGTGTGTGTGTATTAGTGTGTGCATGTATATGTCTATGTTTTAGTATGCATGTTTGTGGGTGTGTGCAAGTGTGTGTGCTATTTGAGTGTCTATCTGTGTGTGTGGGCATCTTTGTGAGCATGTACATGCTCATGTGTGTGTTTATGTATGCATGCATGTGAATGTATGTGTGGGTGTGCATGTGTGAATATGTGTCCATGTGTGTGTGCATTTGTGTCTAGATGTGTGTGCACATGCATGTATGTGCATGTGTTTACGTGTGACTGTGAGTGTGTTTGTGTGAGCATATGTTTACATATGCATGTGCATGTGTGAGCATGTGTGTTTTTGTTTGTGTGCATGCATGTGTGTGTGTGTATGTGCATGCACACATGTGTGTGTAGGTGTAGGTATATGCATGTGTGTGTGTGCCTTTGTATCTATGTGGGTGCATGTCATAGTGCAAATTTGCGTGAGTTCATTTTTGTATGTGTGCATGCATGTGAGTGTGTGTATGCAAGTTTGCATGTGTGTGGTCATGTGCATCCATGTGTTTTCATACTATGCGCACACATGAATGTGTGTTTGCATGAGAATGAGTGTGCATGTGTGTATTTACATGTCTATGCATGTGCACATTTGTATGATTATGTGTGTTTGCATGCATGAATGTGTGCTTTTTGGGTTTGCATGTGTGCATGTTCATAAGTTTATGTGTGTGTGCATGTATGTTTCCATGTACATTTATGCATTTGTGTGGGTGTGTGTTCCTATGCATGCAAGTGTGTGTGTGCATACAAGGGTGCATGTGCATGTGTGTGCACATAAATGCATATGTGCATGTGTGGCTATGTGTGTGCAAATGTCCATATGTGTGTGCTCGTGCATGTGTGTGACCATGTGCATGAACTAATGCATATGTGTGTGCATGAACATGTGTTGCTTATGTGTCTGTGTCTGTGTGTACGTATGTTATTATGTGCATGTCTGTGAATGTGTGCATGTATGCATATGTGTGGGTGTTTTCTTGTGTGTGTGTGTGGGTGTTTTCAAGCATGCATGTGGTATGTATGATCAAGTATGCATATGCATTTGCATGTATGTGTGTGTATGTTTTTTTCTGTATGTTTGTGTGTGTTTGTGTGCATGCATGCATGTGCATGCTGCGTCTATTATGTGTGTTGTGTGTGAGTGTGTCTACATGGATGCATGCATATAGGAGAGGTTGTGCATCTATGTATGTGTGTGTGTGCATATGTACATGCAAGTACGTGTATGTGTAGCATGTGCATGTGTATGCATGCATTCGTGTATTTGTTTGTGCGAGCATGTGAACATTTGTAGATGTGTATCAATGCGTGCACATTTGTGCATGTGTTCATGCATGCATGTTAGTGTCTCTATGTGTGTGTGTGAGCATGTGAGTGCTTGTGTGCCTATGAATATTTGTTTGTCCATATGTGTGTGTGGGTGCATGTATGCATGTGCACATTACTGAGTGTGTGCATGAGTCTATTCATGCACGCATATGTGTTTGTGCTTATGCATGTGTTTGTGTCAGTGTGTGTTACTAGATTTGTGTGCATGTGTGCATGTTTGGGTGTGTATCTAGTTGTGCATCTGTATGTGTGTACGTGTGTGTGTCTACATGCAAGTGCATTTGTGCATGCATGTGTACATGTATGTGTACATGTATGCTTGTGCACATGTGTATGTGGTTTGTGTGTGTGTGTACGCATGTGCAAATCTGTGTGCTGGTATGGATGTGTGTTTATGGGAATAAGTGTGTGTGGGGGTGTGAGTGTGTGTGTATGTTCATGTGTGTAGGTGTTTGTGTGTGCACATGAGTGCATATGTGAGCGTAGGTGCATGCAATAGAGACGTGTTTGTATGTAGATATGTGCGTGCATGTATGTGAATGTGCATATATTTGTACATGTGTGTGTAAATGTATGTGTGCTCGTTAATGTGCGTCACATGTGGCTGTGTTGTGTTTTTTATATGTTTGTGAGTGAGTGCGTGTATGTGTTTTTGGATGTATATGTGTATCCATGTGTGAGGGTTTACATATGTGTGAATATGTGTGTGCGTTTGTGTGTGTTCTTGCGTGCATTCACATGTCTGTGTGTGTGCAAGTGCATGTGTGATTTTGTGTAGGTTGTAGTGTGTGTGTGTGTATGTGTATTGGTTTATGTGTGAGGGTATATGCGCATGCTTATGTGTGCATGTGTATGTAAGCATGTGTTTGTGTGCTTGTGCATGTGTAAGTGTGCATGTGTATGCATGAATTTGTGAATGTGTATGTGTGTGTCTGTGCATGTGTGTATTTGTGCTTGCAGATTTATGTGCACATGTGGGGCTGAGTATGCATGTGTGCATGTGGGCATTTGTGCTTGTGTACTTATGTGCGTGGGCATGTGTGTGCATATTTGTGTGTGTTTATTCATGTGGGTTGCATAGGTGCATAGTTTGTGCAAGTGCGATCATGTGTATATGTGATCATGTTTGTGCATGTATTTGTGTGTGTGTTTGTATGTGTGTGTGTGCATGTGTGAGTATGCATGCATGTGTGTGTGTGGGGGGTGTGTCCATTAGTGTGGTCATGTGTGCATGTCTGTGGGCATGGGTTTGTGTGAGTGCTTGCATGAGTATGCACATCTGTATGTGTGTGTACGTCTTGTGTGCAAGCATGTGTATGAGTGTGAGTCATGTGTGCATGGGTCTATATGTATTTTAGTGTTTGTGTGTATACATGTACGTATTTGTGTGTTTCCAAGTCTACATGCATTCGCATGTGCATATGTGCGTGTCTGTGTCTTCATGTGCTTGCATTTGTGCGTGTGTTTGTGAATGTATGTGTGTGTCTTTGTTTGCTTGTACATGTGGGTACATGTTTATATCAGCATGCATGTGAGTGCATGCATGCGTACATGTATTTATACTTGTGAATGCATGTGTTTTTGTATATCTGGGCATGTGGGCTTGCATGTACATGTCTGTGTATTCGTGCATGTGTGTTTTTTCAGCATGTGTGTGTGTTTTTATGTGTGTTTTGTGATCGTGTGTGTGTGCGTGCATGTCCATGTGCATGTTTGTTCATGTATGTGTGCATATGCTTGTGTGTCTATGCGTGTATACGTATGTGTGCATGGATACATGTGCGTGTGTGTTCACTATTGTTTGCATATGTGTGTGCATTTGGTTTTATGGTTGTTCCTATATGTGCTTCTACATGTATACATGCATGTTTGTGTTTATGCATGTGTGTGGGTATGTGTGTGCCCATGCATACACATGTGAGTGTGTGTGTGTGTGTGTTCATATGCTAGTACGTGTGTGTACATATACGTGTGCATGTGCATGTATGTGTGTGGGTGCATGTGCATATGCATGTGTGTGTTTGTTTATGTACTAGTACGTGTGTGTACATATACGTGTGCATGTGCGTGTATGTGTGTGGGTGCATGTGCATATGCATGTGTGTGTGCAAACTTGTCTGCATATGTGAGCGCCTTTGATCTTGTGTTTGTTCCTATGTGTGTTTGTGCATGCTTGCATCCATGTGTGTATGCATGAGTGTGTGTGCTTGAGTGTGTGTGCATGTGTGTTTGTATAAATAAATGCATACATGTCTGTGTGTTTATGCATGTGTGTGTGTCTTTGCATGCTGTGTCTGTGCGTGTTTGTGTGTGTGTGAATGTATGTGCATGGGAGGTGTATGTGCTTTATTTTGTGTATGTGCATGAACATAACATATGTGAGTGTGTGTAAATTTGCATGCATGTTCGTGATTGTTTTTGTGTGTTTTCTTTTGGATGTGTGTGTGCTTGCATATGTTGTGTGTTTGTGTATATGCACATATGTGTATGGGTCTATGTTCATATGTTTGTGTGTGCCTATGTAAGTGTTTTCTTGTGGTCATACATCCATGTGTGGGTGTCTATGTGTGTAATTGGATGTGCGTATACATTTGTTAATATTCTTGTGAGTTTGAGCATAAGTGTGTGTCTACATACGTGCATATGTGCTTGTATGCATGTGTATACATTTGTGTGTGTATGTTCATATGTTTGTGTACTTGTACATGTGTAAGAGTGTTTGTGTGAGTGTCATGTTTGCATACATGTGAATGTGTTTGTACGGTGTTCATATGTGTGTGGGTTTATGTGTGTGCACGTGGATCCATGCATGTCTGTGCATTTGGGAGGGTGTGTGCATTAATGTGTGTATGTGTGTTTGCAAGCACATATGGGTGAGGGTGAGTGCATTTGTGCATTTGTGTTTTTGTTTACTTGTGGATGTGTGTGTATATGTTGACACATGTGTGTATTTAGAGTGCATGTGTGTGTGTTCTTGAGTACATGTGCAAATGTGCGAGTGTGTGTGTATTTGTATTTACATGTTTTCATGTGTATGGGCCTTTGGAGAAGTTTGCATTTCTATGTATATGTTTCTATACGTGTGTGTCTGTATGAATTTTTGCATGTGTGTGTGAAAGCATACATGTTTGTTTGTGTGTGTTTTGTGTGTGTATGCATGTGCATATGCATATTTCTATGTATATGTGTGTGCCTGTGTGTGAAGGGTCATGTGTACATGTGTGTGTCCATGTGTACATATGTGCTTGTATGATTGTGCATGTATGTGTGTGACCATTTTTATGTGTTCTCTTATAGGAGTGTGTGCTATCAGCATATGCGTGTGTATATATGTGCATGTGTGTGTGTTCATGTCCACATGTGTGTGACGATGCAACACATACATCTATGCATGTATGTGTGTGTGTGTGTGTGCATGTTGCATGTGTGATCATGTGTATGTGTATATATTTGTGGGTGCGTGTGTGTATGCACAAACATATGTTTGTGTGCATATGCATACATGTTTCTATTAGTGAGTGCATTATGTATGCAAGTGTGTGTGTGCACATGCATGCATGCGTGTGCATTTGTGTGTGTGTGTTCATTTGTGTTTGTGTTTGTGTGTGTATGCATGTGTGAGTGCATCTGTGTGTGGTTGTGTGTGTGGGATTATGCATGTGTGTGCATGGGCTTTAATGTGTGTGGGAGTGTGTGCATTTGTACTTATGTATGCATGTGTATGGTAGTTCATGAGTGTGCTCTTTGTGTTCGCATGCATGCAAATTGGAGCATATAGGTTTGTGTGCATGCATGAGTGTGTATGCATGTGGGAGTCCATGTGTGAGTACATGTGTGTGTGTATGTGTGTGGGTCAATGTGTGTGACTGTGAATATGTGGGTACACATGTTTGTGTGCATTTGTTTGTAGGTATACGTGTCTACTTGACAAGCGTGTATTCTTTTGTGTGATTGTGTATATATATTTGCATGTGTGTGCATGTGCATATGTGTGTATGTGTATGCACTTGTGTGCATGAGAATGTATTTGAGTGTGTATACGTGCATGTGCATCTATGTTTGTGAGTTTTTGCATGTGTATGTGTGTGTGCATGCATGTGTGTGCATGCATGTGCACTTATGTAAATGCCTCTATTTTTTTATTATGTGTAGGCTTATGTGTGTGCATATTTGTGTAAGTGCATACAGATGCATGTGCATCTACATGTGCTTTTGTATGTGTGTATGTGTATGCATGCATTCATGCATGCATTTGTGTGCAAGCATGCATGCACGTATGCATGTTTGCAAGCTTGTATGTTTATATATGCATGTGCATGCATAAGCATGTTTGTGTGTGCATGTGTGTTGGCGTGTGCATGCTTGCATGCAAGTGTGTGTGTTTACATGCACATATGCCTGTGTATTTGTGTTGTGTCTATGTTTTTTTGTGCTTGTGTGCACATGCATATGTGCGGTCATGTGTGTGTTGTTCATGTGTGTCTATGCATGTTTGTCTATAGCTATGTGAAAGTGCATTCGAATGTGTGTGCATATGCGTTTGTTTGTGTTTGCATATGCATGTGTTTACTTGGGCATGTTTATATGTATGTTTTTTGTCTGATTGTGTATTAGTGTGTATACATGTGTGTGCATGTGCTTGTGCATGTGTATGTATCTGTGCATTTATATTGGTGTGTGAGTTGTGTGCATGCATATAATATATATATATATATATCTGTGTGTGTGTGTGTTTGTGTGTACATATATATGTAGGTATGCACTTTTATATGTGCTTATGCATACAGATGTGTGCTCGTGCACATGCATTTGTGTGTGTGTATTTGTGTGGGTGTATGCATGTGAGTGTTCGATTATGTGTATGTATGTGTGTGTGTTCTTATGTGTCTATATGTGCACATCAATGTGTTTGTGTGTGTGTACTATGCATGTGTGTGTGCACATGTGTGGGTGTGGGTATATATTTGTATGTGTAAGTGCATGTGCCTACATGCATGTGCTATGCACATGTGTGGTTGCTTGTGTGTGTATTTGTGCATATGTGCATTTGTGCATGTGTGCATATGTGTGTACATCTGTGCATGTGTGTGCATGCATGCACATGTATTCCTGTGTGTATCCATGCATGTGTGTGTTTGTGTGTCCAAGTGTTTGCATGTGTGTGTACATGTTTGTATATGTGCTTATGTGTGTGAGCATATGGTTGTGTGTGCGTGAGTGCATGCATTTGTGTGTGTCTGTGCTTTTTTATGTGATTGCGTTTATGTGTGCATGTGGGTGCATCTGTGTACGCATGTGTGCGTGTTGGTAAGTACGTATTTGTGTGTTTGAATGCAAGTTTTTGATTTAATAATAATAATTGTAGTAATTATTGATATTAATAATTAATTATATGTATAAATAGAATTGAGTTATAATTGATATAAAAATAAATGTTAATACATAAAATGATGTTAGAGTAAAATTTATTAATTATTGTTGTATTATTAGCAACAATTCTTTTGTCTATAATTACTAAACAATTATTCTTAATAGAAATTATTATTGATAATAAATATAATAATTAAGAAATAGTTATATAAAAATAATAAAATTTTAAAAACCAATAAATTATTAAAAATTAGTATTAAGTATTCTAATAATTATTATATTATTAATTAAAATTAATAGTATTTTATTTTCTTTATTATTAAATACAAATAGGAAATAGAAAAAGAAAAAATAAGAATTATAAGAGTTAAAATGATAATTATTCACGATTAATAAAACAATACTAAAGAACTATAATGGTAATTGATAAATATTATAATTATTAAAAAATTGATATAATCATTCTTATTTAAAGTTCTCTTTTAACAAAAATTAATAATTTCAAAAAAATTATGAATAACTATTATTAAAAAATCTATAATTTTCTTCTCACAATAATGTTATCCTATAGAATTATTAATTCAATCCTCTCATTTTACTTTTAATTTTTTCTCTCCAACTTTATTCATCCTTTCTCTCTCTATCTACATCAATTTATCCATCACTTTTTCTCTTATTCCTATCCTTCACCTCCCATAAAACATTTGCTCCTCTTACTGCCACATTCTTAATGATAACCTTTATCTTCTTTTTCTAATAACTTACTCTCATTCAGTTCCATATTTTCACTTTCATATCTCTTCTCACTTTCTTGTCTCCATCACTTTCCTTTGTTAACATATGCATGCTTCCACTTGGCTCTCTATCCTTTTTCCTCTCTATATTTCTTTCCTAATTTATCATACTAACTTTCTTGTCTCTCTTTGTCTATCTCTTTATCATTGTCCTATTAACCCTCTGCCCTCTCTAGTCTATCTCCCTTTTACTCTAGACCCTCTTCTTGTTTTCACTATACCATTCTCCTCACTTGTTAATGTATTGCACCTATGCTTTTCTCTTACTCTTTTTTATCATGCTTTATGTCTTTTGTTATCTCTCACTTTCTGATTATTCTCTCCTTCTCTTTGCCTCATTTCTCTCTCTTCTCTATACCTTCAACTTTCCTTATCTCTTTCCACCTTCTCTCTCTTTTGGAATCTCTATATTCCTTTCTCTTCATTTATGTCTTTTAGTTCGTCACTCTCTCACTCTCTTTGTAACCCTCCTCTCTTTATCGTCCATGTTATCTCTCATTTTACATCTCTTTTTATTTCAACTTCCAACTCTTTTCTCACCACCACTTTTCTTTCTTTCTCTCTTCACCCTCTAATTCACTCTCTTCACTTTTTTCTCTTTCTTTATCACTCATCAATTCTCTCCATTCACTCTATATTCTTCTCTCTTTTTTATCTATTTCTTTAACTTTATTTCTATAAATCTTTCTTTTTTCACTCATATTTCATCTTACTCTCTTTATCTACAATTTCTTTTTCTAGCCCTCTCTCTTCTCCCTCAAATTTATTACACAACCTATCTCTTTCTTTCTTATATAATAATCAATATTTGTTATTTACTAAAATAATGGTTAATAGTCATCATGTTTTGATATAATATTGTTAATTATATTTATAACAAGACCTTTTTTCATATAAATTATTATCTCCCATAACGTTATCTATTTCTCACAACCTTAACCTCTTAATCTCCCTCTCTCACTTTAGTATCTTTTTTCCTTCTCCATCTCCATAAATTCCCTTGATTATCTCCTTTTTCCCCACCTTTCTTCTTAATCTCTTAAAGCTCTTTCTCATTCTAATTCTCTCTTCCTTTCTCAATCCTCTATCACCACAGTCATGCATTTTATTTTTCATTTGCTTTTATTAAACTTCCTCTCTTCCACACTTCCTTCTTTCATGTTTCTTTAGTTTCTCCTCATATCTATCATTCTCCCTCAAGGGTTTTGTTTTTTCTTTCTTTTTTTTATATACTAATCCTTTTTAATCTATTTCCTTATCCATATATTTTTTATTTATTCTTTAACTCTTTATTTACTTTCTCTCTCTTCTTTCTCTCTTCTCTCTTGCACTTTATTGTCTCTCTTGTGTATCTATCTTTTTCATTCTCTTTTTCTTCATTTTCTTTTATCTTTACTTTCTATCTTCACTCAATCATTTTTCTCCTCATATCTCTATCTCATTCATTCTCTCTCTTATTTCTCACTTTTCTCAATTTCCTTTCTCTCCTTTTTCACACTCTTTCTCTCTTTATCTATGTCCATTTTGACTCAGTATAAGTTCATCCCTTTCTCAATTTATCCCACTATATTTTTGTGACTCAATCCATGAGGACTTTGTTTATTGCATTCATTATCACACTCTTTATCTTCTCCCTCTCTCTAATAGCTATCTTTTTTCTTGCTCCTCTCTCTCATCTCTTCACCTTCTATATCCTTTTATATCTTCTTTTACTCTTTTATACCTCTAACATTATTTATGTTCACATGTCTCCTTCAATCTCTATGTTAGCCTATCATGCTATATCTTACACATTGCCTCGCCTTATGTATTTATTTTTCTATTTATCTTCTTTTTCTCCTTATATTAATTTAATTTTTTTGTATTTATCTTCTTTCTCTTGATGATTCTTCACTCTCCTACACCTCGTTATCTTTTCCTCTGTCATCTCAACCACCTCTTTTCATTCATTCTTTTTGAATTTGCGATATCTTCCTTTGTTCTCTATTAGTTTATCCTCCCTTTTTTATTCTCTTTTATTTCATCTCTAATTCCTACTATATATTTCTCTCTATATCTTTTTATATTTTTATCTATCATTCATCTATATCTCTCATAATTTTTATCAACACTATAAATCTATTCTTTCTTCCTCTTTTTTATTATATTTCTCCAACTATCATGCTTGTCTATTTTATCTTTACTTCCCACTATTTCTTCCCATAATCCTTTCTCTTATTTCTCTTATTTTCTCTTTGTTACATCTCTCTTTCCTCATACTCTTAATTTCTTATCTAACATCACCATCAACTTATGAAATCTCTCCTCTCTTTCTGGCTTAATAATTTTTTGTTCTCTCACCTATCTTGTTCCTTCTCTTTCATATACCTTAATTATCTCTACAAGTCTTTCTTGCTCTTCTCTTTCTTTTGCTTATTTTTTCTTTTTCTATTCTGCTATCTTTTCTTTGGTTCTCTCTTCTTTGATGTGCATGTTTCTTTTTAAAACAAATCACTTTTGGTCTCTCACTCTCTCTTCTTTTTTGTCTCTCTCTTAATTTTTTGTCTCCCATATATCTTATTTCTTCTTCTCTCCTTAAATAAGAATCATGATAAATGTCTCACTTTCTCATTATGACTCATTAATCTCTCCTACCTCCTCATCTATTTCTATCTCCTAGCAAGCTACATATCATTTGCTAATCTCTTTCACCTCTGTACAACCTTCTCTTCTTTATCATCTTTCTCTCACTTTTCTCATATCTTTTTTTATTTCTCATTATCACCATCCCTTACTATTTTTCATGGAGTGCCTTTTCTTATCGACATTATATATTCTCTTTAACAATTTTTCTTAGGTCTTAAATGTTTTATTCTCTCTTTCATAATCTCCTTTTTTATTTTTCTTTCTCCCATAATTCTCTCTCCCATCTGACTCATCGCTTTCTCTCATTTGTAACTTTTCTTTGATACACCAAGCATGCTCTCACTTGCCATTATCTTTCTTACTATTTATTTGTTTCCATCTCTATCACATTATGACATCTTTGTCACTCTTTCTCTACCTTTCCACATTGTCCCATTATCCCTCTACCCTCTTTAACACTCTCTAGTACATCTCTCATTACTCTTACTCTTCTTTTTTCAATATTTTGTTATTCACTCTTTTATTTACCATCATAGTTATGTTAATGTATTCTAACATTACCGTATCTTGCTCTATCTCTCTCTTTTTCTCTTACTACCCCCATGTTCTACCCCTATTCTCTTTGCCTCATTTGCTTCTCCCTCTTCTCCACCCAACAATTTCTTCTCACCAACTTCCCTCTTCTAAAATATAGCTCCTTTTCATTTATTTGTGTCTTTCAATTTGTCGCTCCCTTACTCTCTTTTCCTCTCTTCTCTCTATGACACTTACTTTCTCCTACTCTATCATTCTTTCTATTTTATCTTCTCTCTTCACTCTCTAACTTGCTCTTCTCATTTTTTATCTCTTACTCTATCATCTTTCCATTATCAACTTTCACTTTATATTTTTCTCTTCTTTATCTGTTTCTCTTTGTATATCTCTATATATCTCCTTTCTTCTTTAACTTGATTTTTGTTTTTATCTTTTTATGTTTCATTTATTTTAATATCTTCATCTTGTCCTTTAAGTTATTAATGAAGTAAATATTAGTATACAAAACTCATAAAAGGGAGGTGAATTATGTTCTTAAAAGAAATTTTTGTATGCATTTATTTCTTAAAAATAGTTTTATGTTTTTAAGAAACCTTAATTATATGTATATATTATTTTTAATATGATAAAGAAAAAGAAAGGTAAAAATTAAAATGAGGCATCATAATTTTTAGGTGGTTCAGGTCAAATTAGAACTTATGTCTACCCTAAATTTAGGTGAAGAAAAATACCATTAATAGAAGATTACAACTTGAGGTTTTCCTTATGGTTCACCTCCAACCTATTAGCTTTTATTCGCTCAAGTAAAACCTAGTTTTTTGTCAGCTCAATCCCAACTTGGTTCTTTTATCAAATCAAACAGAACTTGGGCTTTCACAAATGTTAGGCCAACTCAATAGAAAACAAAACAAAATATAAAAAGATGGAAAACTTCTAATAAATATGTGCAACTTTTTATACTGGTTGACAAATGAAACAAGGCATAATGAGTTTAAATTCAAGAAGAGAAATGATAATTTAAAAGATTAAATGTGTAAGACTTAGCTCAAAAACTTTGACAGTTTGAGAAGTTATTGTAATTATTACCAATATAATTTATGTCAATAGAATTGAAGCAACACTTTATTAAGATCTCAAATATTGATTCATGTTAATTAGTTATTTCATTTACAATGGTTAGTTATTTATTAAAAAATTTTTGTCATAGCCAATCAAAAGTAAGTGAAATGTTGTTCCAAAAGTTGCTTCCAAACTATGTAAAATGATCTTAAAATATTCTTCCAAAATTACTACAATTACATAATAGAATTCTATTTATTTGCTAAATTAAGGAGATGTCTGAATATGATTTGAGATTGATACAAAATGAGAATGCCTTTAAAATTGATAAGTTAATATTTTATTAGGAAAAAAACTTTTCAAAACTTGGTGTGCATGTCCTCTAGTCTTTGAACTTACTAAACACTCTAAATTACTTTAAAAACCACTAATTCACCATCTTTTAAGGTGCATGGGTTGTTTATTAGAAACTATACCTAATTCATACTAAACAAATCCATTAGAATAATATGCTAAATATTGAAGGGTCAGCTCATCAAACACAAGGCGACCTAATAGTCTCTCCCTTTTGTTAATGTGTTCATGTGTGTGTGCATATGCAAGTGTGCATTCAAGCATGTATTTGTGAGTGTATGTATATACATAAGTGGTTGCATGCATGCACATGTGTCTGTGTAAATTTGCACATGTGTCTTTGTACGTGTGTGCATGTGTTTGTGCGTGTGTATACTTGCATGTGTTTTGTTCTAGTTTGTATGAGTGTTCTTGTGTATGTGGGCAAGTCTATACACATGGGTATATAAGTTTGCGTGTGTGTGTGTGTCTCATCTTTATGTACATATGTATGCGAGTTTAGTTGTGCATGTGAATGTGTGTGTGTGTGTGTGCATATTTTCCATTTTACGAGTGTGTCTACATTTGCATGTGTGTATGTGTGTTCGTAAATACAGCTTAATGTGTGTTCTTTTGTGTGCATGTTTACTTATTTTTTTGTTTATTTGTGCATATGTGTGTGCGTGTGTGTTTGCATGCAAATGTGTGTGCGTGTGTGCTTGAATGCATGCATTTGTGTGTGCAAACATGTGTTTGTCCATGTGTGTGCATGTGTTCTAGTGTGTGTCTATATGTGTATGTGTGTGTGTGTTTGCATATTTATGTGTTCATGTATGTTTGTAAGCATATTTATTTGTATGCATGTGTTTTTGTGCATGTGTGTGTGCTTTTGTGTTTGCATGAGTGTACGAATATGTGTACGTGTTGGTGTGTTCATGCTTGTGTGTGTCTGCATGCTTGGGTGTGTGTGTGTGTGTGAGCACATACTTGGGTATGTATGTGCATGCATGTGTGTACATGTGCATGTGTGAGCATGTGTGCCTTTGCTTTTGCATCTAAGAATGTGTAGATGGTAGAGGTTTGTGTGTGTGAGAGTACATGTGTGCATAGGCATGCATGTGTGTGCTCATGTACATGCATTTTTGTTTGTGTTTGTGCACATGTATGCATGTAAGGTTGTGCATTTATATATGCATGCCTATGCATGTGCTCCAATACACATGTGTCCATGCATGATTACCGTGCGTATTCGTGTATCGGTGCATGTGTGTTTGTTTACCTGGGCCTGTGGATGTGTGCATGTGCATGTATGTATGTGCATGTGAAAATGTGTTTGTGTGTGCATGTTTTTGGATGACTATGTGCTTATGTGTGCATGTGTACGTGCAAGTGTGTGTGCATGTGTGCATCTATAAGTGTAACAGTGCACATGCTCTCATTTGTGCATATGGCTGCATGTTTGTGCTTGTGGTTGCATTTGTTTTCCTATGTGTGAGTGCATCCATGTGTCAATGTGTTCATGTGTGTGTGCATGTTTGTAGACATGAGTTTGAGTGTGTGTTTGTGTGCATGTGCAAGCTTTTGTGTATGTGTGTTTGTGTGTGCATGCATATGTATATATGTGTATGTGTGTGTTTATGGATTTTCATTTATCCCTATGTGTGTGTGCTCGTGTGCTCGTGTGTATGTGTTAATGTGCATAGTCGTGTGATTGGGTATTTGTATGTGTGCAAGTGTGTATGGTTGTGCATGAGTGAATGTGTGTGTGTGTGCATGTGATCACAAATGTGTGTGTAGCTGCAAGCTTGTGTGTATTCGTGTGTCTACACATGTGTGTGTAAGATTATATACATGTGAGTGTGCATAACTTGTGTTTGCATGTCTGTGTGCATGTGCATGTGTGTCAATATGCATGTGTGTGGGTACATGTGTGTGTATATTTTTGTGATAGTGCATATGCATGTGTGGGTGTACATGTGCATGTGAGTTTTTTCATGTACATATGTGCATATGTATGTGCTTGTGTGTGTGTGTGTGTGTCTATGTGTGTGTGCATATGTGTGTATGTGAGTGTCAGTGCATATTTGTGCATGTGTGTATGTGTGTATGCTTATGATTCTGTGTTGACATGTAAGCATTAGAGCTTGTGGTTGCATGTATATAAGCATTCATGCCTATATGTGTGCATCTATGAGTGTGTGCACATATGTGTGCATGTATAAATGTTTGCACCTTTGTTTATATGTTTGAGTGTGTGTGTTCTCCCAATGTGTGTAGGGGATTGTGTGTGTGTATGTTTGTGTACGAGTGTGTGTACATTTTTGTATGTGTGCATTTCTATGTGCACGTGTCTGCACACATATGTGAGAGTGAGTGTGTGTGTGTGTGTACGTGTGCATATGTATGCACTTGTTTTTTTGTGAGTGTGTCTATGTGTTTGAATGTGGGTGTGCATGAGTGTGTACATGCATGTTTATACATTTGTGTGCATGTGCACGTGTTTGTGTGTTTTCTTATGCATGTGTGCACATATTTATGCTTCTGTGTGTGCACTCACATATGTTTATATATACTTCTAAGTGTGCAATTGTGAGTTTGTGTGCTTATGAGCATGTGGGTGCATGTTTGTCTGCATATGTTTGCATGTACCTATTTGTGTGTGAGTGCATAAATGCATTACTCTGAATGTGTTTGATCAAACATTTGGTTGTGTGCATGTGTATATGTGCATGTGTCCATTTGTGTGTACGCATGTGTGAGTGTGCATGTCTTTGTGCTATCACATGTGCGAGCATGTGCGTGTGTATGTATGTGGCTTGGCATTTGACTTGGGTGTGTTTATGGGCATGCATGTCTATGGGTATTAGTGGTTGCATAGGTGCATGTTCGTGCATGAATGTGTGCATGTGTGTCAATATTTGTGTATGTGTGTGTGTGTGTACATATGTGTGCAAGTTTTGTGTGTATTTGTCTATATGTGTAGGAATACATATGTGTGAGCATCTATCTGTGCATAGGTATGGGTGCATGTGCTTTTGTGTGTGTGCATTTGTGTGTGTGTGCAGAAGGGTGTGCACGTTTGTGCTTATGTGTATGTTTGAGCATGTGTGTGCTTGTTCATCTACATGTGTTTGTGGGTTTGTGTGGTTGTGTATGTGTGTATATGTGGGTGTGTGTTGTTGTGTGTGTGTGCACAAGCATCTTAGTAGGTATTCATTCATATTTATGAGCACGTGTGTGTTTAATTGTGTGTAGGTTTATGTGTGTGTTTGTAAGTATATAAACCTCTACACTTGTGGGTGTGTTCATGCATGTGTGAGTGCATGTATGTCAACTTGTGTATGTGTGTGACTAGATTTGTGTGTATATGTGTGTGTAGTAGCATGTTGGTTTATGTGTTTTCATGTTTATGCATTTGTGCATGTGGGTGTGCTTGCATGTGCATGTGTGTTTGCATAAGTGTGTTCATGTGTGCATGGGTGTGCATATGAGTGTATGTGCTAGCAAATGTTTTTGTACACCCAAATGAATGTGAGTGTGCACATGTGTGTGTACATATGTATGCATCGGTACACATGCATGTGTGAGTATATGTGTCTGTGCATGAGCATATGAGCGCATGTTTATGTGTCTATGCCCTTAAGTGTGTTCATCTTTATGTGTCTATTTACAGGTGTGCACAATGTGGATGCTTGAATGCTTGTGTGTGTTCATGTGTGTGAGTTTGTGTGCATAAGCCTATGTGGGTATGCATGTAAACTGTGCAATGGTTTGGGCCGATGTGTGTACGTGTGTGTATGTGTGCATGTGCATGCATGTGTGTTTGTGTGTGTATGTGTGTGCAAATGTTTACGTTGGTGTGTGCATGCGAGTGAGGGTGTGTGCACGTGCATGTGCACATGTGTGCTTGTGTTCACATTTATGTGTGTGCATACATGTGCATGTGTTTGTATGTGTGTGTGAGTGTGCATGCATGCTTATGTTTGTGGGTGTGTATATGTGTGTGTGTGTGTCTATAAGGATTCATATTTATGTGTGTAACTATACACATGCATGTTCTTGTGTGTGTGCATGTGTGTTTGTTTATGTTTGTGTGTGTGTGTGTGAATATGTGCCTACGTGTGTGCACTTGTGAGTGCATGTTTGTGTGTGTTCATGTGTATGTACATGTTTTTTTGTATTTTTGTGAGTGAATTCACGTCTTTGTGTGTGTGTGTATGTGAATAAATGATTACATGTGTGTTTGTATGCATCTGTGTGTGCATGTGCTCGTATGTGTGCATGTTTATGTGTGTGTGCAAGCACGTATGCGTTCTTGTGTATGTGTGTGTGCATGTATGGTTGTATTTCTATGTGTGTATGTGCGTGTTTGTATGTGGGTATGAGTGTGTGTGGGTATGTGTGCACATATGTGTGTACCTATGTGTGCATGTGTTTATGCATATAACAATGTGGATAGGTATGCATGGGTGCATGTGTGTACATGTTGTTGTGCTTGCATGAGTGCATGCATGCTTTTGTATAAGTGTGTGTGCTTTAGTGTGTTTGGGTATGTGTCTTTGTGTTGATGTTTGTCATGCTCATGTGTGTGCATGCCTGTGTGTGAGTGTATATATATGTGTCTTTGTGGTCTGCTTATGTGTGTGTGAGTGCATTTGCTCGTGTGTGTGCATTAATGTGTTCAAGTGCATATTTGTGTATTTGCATGTGTGCGTAAGCTTATGCATGTGAGCATGTTTGCATGCTTATACATGTCTTTTCATGTGCATATGTGTTTGTGCATGTGCATTTTTTGTGTAAGTATGTGTGTGTTAATGCATGTGCATGTGTATTTGTATGTGTGTATTTGAGAATGTTGTGTTTATGATGGTACCTGTATGTGTGTGCATGTGTCTACATGCATGTGTGCACATGTTTTAACATATGTGTGTGTGTATGTGCATGTTTGTGTGTGTGTGAATGCATGCTAGTCTATGTTAGCTTGCACATGTGTGTGATTGTGTATGCATATGTGTGTGTGTGTGTCAACAAGGGTGCATTTGCATTTGTACTTGTGTGTGTATATGTGTGTGGATGTCTGTGCATGTGTGTTTGTGTTCATGTTTGTGCCTACATGCATTCATGTGCAGAGTGTGTGTGTGTGTGAGTGTACATATACCTTTTCTTATGCATGCATATCCTTGCATGCATGCATGTGTGTATGTGTGTTTGTGCATGGGTACGTGTGTGTGCGTTTGTAAATGTGTGTTCATTTGTGCATTTCAGTGTCTATGTGCAAAAGCACATGTAAGTGCATTCTTTTGTGTGTGTGTATGCCTGCTTATGTGTGTGCATGCATGTAACTATACGTCTATATGAACTTCTATGTCTGAGTGCATGTGTGAGTGTGTAAACGTGTGTTTACATGCATATTTGTGTGCATGTGTGTATGTATATGTGTGTGCAAGAGTGTATGTGTGCATTTGTGTGCTTGCGCGTGTATGTGCATAGGTATGCTTGCGTTTATGCATGCATTTACATGTGTGTGTGCATATGGATTTATATGTGCATCTATGTCCAAATATGTGTGTCTTTATTTTTGCATGTGCATGTTTGTGTGAGCGCAAGTACGAGTTTGTGCAACTGCGTATACATACAAGTGTGTACGTGTGTGCGTTTGTGTGTATGTGTGTGCATGTGCTCGTCCATGTGTGCATGTGTTTTCGTGTGCATGTTTGTGTACATGTTCATGTGTGTATGTGTGTGCATGTGTACGCTTGTGCATCTGTGTGTGTTTGTGTGTGCAAATATGTGGTTGTGTTCTTGTATGCATGCATGTGTGTGTGTGTACATGTGCATCTATGTGTTTGCTTACATGTGCATGTATGTGCATTTCTGCTTGTGTCTATGTGCATGTGTGTGTGTGTGTGCTTGTGTGTGACATGTTTGTGTGTGGTCATGTGTGTCTAAGTATGTTTGTGTATAGGTATGTGAGCATGCATGTGAATGTATCTTCATGTGCATGTGTCTATGTGAGTGTGCATGCACTTGTGCATGTTTGTGTGTGTTTTTTCTTTTGTATTAATGTGTATATGTGTGTGCATGTGCTTTTATGTGTACGTGTGTCTGTGAGTGTAGATGTGTTCATGTGTGTGTGTGTGTGTACACAAGCATGCTCGTGTGTGTGCTTTCTTATGCATGTGTGTAGGCTTGCATATATTTGTGTGTGTGCATATGTTTGCTTATGCATGAGTATTTGTATGCATGTGTGTATGTGTGCATGTGAGTGTACGATTGTGTGTTTGCAAAGGATTGTATGTCCTTGTGTGGATGCGAGTGTGAGTGTGAGTGTGAGTATGTGTGCGAGTGTGTGTGCTATGTGTGCTTGTGTGCACGTTTGTTGGTGTGGGTGTGTGTACATGTGCACATTTGTGTTTGTATTTGTGTATGTGCATGTATGCTCCTATGTGTGTGTGTGTGTGCATGTGTGTATTAGTGTGGATGTGTGTTCATGTGTGTAATAGATTGTGTATGGCTGTGCACATGTATGTGCATATGTGTATATACATTTTCATCGTGAATGTGTGCATATGTGTATGCATTCACATTTGTGTATGTGGGTACGTGTGTGCTTGTGTTTGTTTTTGTGTGAGTGTGTGTATACACCTATGTGCACATATGTCTATGTGTTTACATGTGTGTATATTTGCATGTGTATCTTTGTGATCATAAATTTGTTTGTGCATGCATGCATGCTTTGTACATGTGTGTATGTGTTTGTGTGTGTATGCATGTGGGGGTGTACTTATATTTGTGTTATTATGTGTGCACGTGTGTTTAAGTGTAGGTGACTATGTGCATGCATGTTTGTATTTATGTATGCACATTTGAGTGTTTGGTTATGTGTGTGGTTTGAGTGTGTGTGCATGTGAGTATTTATTTGTAGTTGTGTAATTACTATGCATGCATTCGTGGCTATGTGTTGTTGTGGTTATGTGTGTGTAACAGTGCATGTGAATGCATGCATGTACCTACATGAGTGTGCATGCATGTTCGCTTGTATTTTTTAATAATTATGTATGCAATCTTATGTGTACATAGATACATATGTGTATTCACATTTGTATGTGCATGAGTGTGTGTGTGTGTACATATGTGATTTCACGTGTGTGTGTGTATTGTATGTGTATATGCATGCTTGTATTTGTTTATATGTGTATAAGTGCTTTTGTGAGCCGATGTGGTCGCACTTGTCTTTGCGCGTGCATGTGTGTGCACGTCTTTTGCGTCTCTATCAATGTGCATATGTTTGTGTGTATATATGTATATGTTTGTGTGTGTATGTGCATGTGTGTGTGTATGCACGTTTGTATATATACGTGTTTACATGCATGTGCATGTTTTTGTGTATGAGTTTGTGTGTGCCTGTGCATATGCGCATATGTGAATATGCATGTGTGTACATACATGTGTATTTGCATGTAAGCATCCAAGAAAGTGTTTAAGGCTTTTTTCATGCATGTGTGTACATTTGTGGAAGTGTGTGTGCATAGGTGGTTGTGTGTTTATGTGTGCATGTGTGCATGTACGTTTGTGCTCATGTGCCAGTATGTCTGTATGTGTGTGTGTGCACATATGTGTAGATTTATGTGTGCATATAAGAGCATGTTTGTTTGTGTGCGTGTGTGCACTTGCGTGTATATTAATGCATGTGTTTGGAAGTGCGTGGGTGTGTTGCATGATTGTGTGCAAGTGTGAGAGTGTGTGTGTGTATTTGAGTGTGTTTGATGTGTGCATGCATATATGCTTGCGTACGCATGTGTGTGTATGAGTGCGTTGGTTTTGGTGTCTATAAGTGTGTGTAAATATGCACACACACATGTGCATGTGTGTTTGTGTGTGTATGTGTACATGTATGTTTGTGTTTGTGCATGTGTAAGAGTGTGTGTGGGCATGTGTGTTTGTATGTGTGCTGTGTGTGCACTTATGTGTGTGTGTGTGTGTGTGTGTTTGTGCATGAGCATGTGTGTGTGTGTTCTTCTATTTTTACTTGTGCATGTTTGTGCATGTGCTTGTGCCTTTGCATGTGTTTGAATGTGAGAGTGCATGCATTTATGTGTGAATACAAATTTTTCTTTTGCATTAGTGTTTTTTCATGCACGTGTGTGCCTATATGTGTACATGCTTGCATGTGTGTTTATTTTCATGTCTTTGTGTGCCTAGACATATATTTGTGTGTGTTTGCATATGTGTGTAGATGGGTTTGGGTGTTAATCTGTGCAAATGTTCATTGTTATACATGTGTGATTGTGTGTGCATGAGTCTGTTTGTGCGTGTTATGCATACATTCATGAGTGTGTGCATGTGTTTTTGTTTACATGTGTGCATGCATGTGTGTGCCTGTAGGAATTTGTGTGCATGTGCATGTATGTATGTTCACATGTGTGTGTGTTTGTGTGTATTTTTGTGCATGTGTGTTCTTATGTATGCATGCATGTTTATGTGTGTGTTCACATGCATGTGAGTTTTTGTGTATGTATGCATGTGTTTGAGTGGATGTGTGTGTTCATGTGTGTTTATGTATCTACATGTGTGCTTGCATGTGTGTGTTGTGTATATGTTTTTGTGCAAGTGCATATCTGCATGTTTGTGTGCACCTGTGTAAACTTGTGCATTTTTTTGCATGTGTGTGTGTGTTTGTCCATATTTATGTATGTGTGTGTACTGTGTCTACGTGTTAGTGCACATGTGTGTATATATGTGTACATGAATATGTGTGCTTGCATATGTGTGTTTGTGTCCATGTGTGCACATGTGTTTTTTTGCATGTCTTTGTGTGCATGTAAATATATGCATGTGTGTCGGTTTGTACATACATTTGTTCATATGTAATTTGTGTATGCATGTGTGTGTGCATATGTGTGTGTTTGTGTATGGGTGCGTGTGTGTGTGCATGTTCATCTATGTTGTTTTGTGTCTATATGCATGTGTGTGGGTTTGTGCATGCATTTCTGCATGCATAATTATGCATGAATGTGTGTGGGCATGTGTGTGTGTTCATGTGTGGGTGCGTTTGTGTGCATGTTCATCTCTATTGGTGTGTGTCTATGTGCATGTGTATGCATGTGCATGTACCTCTATGTGCATGTGCTTGGATGTATGCATGCGTGTGTGCATGTGTGTGTGCATATATGTGTGTGTGTGTGTTTGTTCATGTGTGTGTGCATGCTTGCATGTGTGTATGAGTGTGGGTGCATGCACATGTGTGTGTGTGTGCTTTTGAGCATGTGTGTGCAAGCTTGTGCATGTGTTGTGTGTGTCAATTTGCGTACATGCATGTGCATATTTATTTGTGTGTGCAAGTTTATGTATGCATGTGTGTACATGTCTATGTGTGTGTCTATATGTGAATATGTGCTAATGCTTGTATGCATGTAGGAATGCATGAGTGCATGTGCAGGTGCATGTGTGTGCGTATGTGTGTGCCTATATGTGTGCATGTCTATGAGCTTATGTGTGTGCTTGTGACTATGTGTCTATATGTATGTGCATTTTCTTGTGCATGAATGTGCATGTGCATGTGTTTGCATGCACATGTGCTTTGTGGTTGCATGTGTATGAGTACATGTGCATGCATATTTGGTTATGTGTGTGTGTGTGTATGTGTTGATGCATTCGTGTGTGCATTCTATGCAAGTGTGTAAGAATGTAAGTGCATATGCATTTATGTGTAGGTGGGTGTGTATGTGTGTGCCTATGCACACACACATGTGTCTATGTGTGTTCATGCATATGTGTGTATGTTTGCATGCATATGTGTGTGTATGTATTTTTTTTATATGTGTGTATGTGCATGCATGTGAGTATATGCATGTGTTTGTGTATCTGTGCATTTGAGTGAATGTGTGCCCATGTGCATTCTTATGTAGGTACATTTGTGTCTATAGGCATGTGCATATGTGTTTGTTCATGTGTATGGGTCTGTGTTTCTTTGAGTGTTAGATTTTGTGTGTTCATGTAGATGTGAGTGTGTGTGGGTGTGTTTATAGGTGCAAGTACATTTGCATGTTGTTTGTCTATGCATGTGTGTTTTTGGTGTGTTTTGTGTGTGTATGTATATTTACATCTATGTGTGCACATGTGTGTGTACATGTTCATGTGTGTGGTTTTGTATACATGTGTGTGTGTGTGGTTGTGTATGTGCATAAGTGCATGCATGTGTACGAGTGTGCATGCATTCATGTGTGTGTGTGTGTGCATGATTTAATGGTTGTGTGTGTGTAGAGGGGAGGGTGAGTTTGTGTATGTCGATGTGTATTTATGTGTGTCTGTGCTTCTATGTGCATGTGGGTGTATGGGTGTGCGCATTTGTGCATGATTGTGTGTGAGCATGAATACTTGTGTTTAGGTGTTTTTGTGTGTTGTGCATGAATTCATGTTCATATGGGTGAATGTGCTTGTCTGCATGCATGCGTTTGCATTTTTTTGCACATGTTTGTGTATGCATATATGTATGTTTGCATATGTGTGTGTGCATATTCATATTAAAGTGTGTGTGTGTGTGTGCATGTGTGTGTATGTGCATGTTTTTGAGTGTGCATGTGTGAGCATGTGTGTGTGTCTGTGCATGTGAGTGTGTACATGTTCATGTGTGTACAAATGTATATGTGTGTTAGGATGTATGTGTGCATGTGTGTACATATGTTTATGTGTGCAAGTTTTTGTGTGTGCATAGGCTTGAGTATGTATGTGTGTGCATGTGTATGGATGTGCATATGTATGCATGTGCATGTGTATGCATGCATGGTGGTATGTGTGTGAATGTACATGTCCAAGTGTGGGCATGTGTGTGCATGCATGTGTGGGTGTGTGTGTGTGTGTGAATGCATGTGTGAGTTTGTGTGTGTCTATGTTTGTATGAATGTAGATGTGTGTACATGTACATGAATGTGTGTATACATGTGTGCATGTGTTTATGCTTTTGTGTGCCCCTGTTTACTTGACTATATGTGTGTATTTATGTGTGCATGCATTTATGTGTTTATGTGTGGATGTTTTTGCATATGTGTGTGTTTTTGTGTGTGTGTGTGTGCATCCATGTGCATCTGTATGTATGTGTGCACATGCATGTTTGCGTGCATGTGCATGTCTGCGTGGACATATGTGTGTGATTGGGTGTTCATGTTTGCAGTGTACATGCGACTTTGTGTGTGCATGCTTTTGTACATGTGTGTCTCTGTGTGTGTTCATGCATGAAATGCATGTGTGTGAATGTGTGTGCATCCATGTGTATGTGTGCATGTTCATTGTGTCTTTGTGTTTATGTGTGTCCTTGTCTATGATCCAATGTATTAGAGTGTGCATGTGCTTGTGGTTGTGCATGTGTATGTTCTTGTAGGTGCATGTGCTTGTGTATTCATGTGCACGTGCATATGCAGGTGCAGTGTGCATAAGTGCATGTGTTTGTGCATGCATGTTTATTTTTCTGTGTGTGTGATGATGTGCTTACAATTATGTATGTGCCTATGCATCCAAATGTATGTGTGTGTGTGTGGGTTTGGGTCATGTGCACATGTTGTGCAAGCTTGCATGTGCATGTGCTTCTATGTGTGTGGGTGTTGGTGAATGTATGGGCATGTGCATGTGCACATGTTCTTGTGTGTGCATATTTGTATATATCTTTGGGTGCATGTGTGCAAGTTTTTTTGTTAATTTGTTTATTTGTGTGTGTGTGTGCACACGTGTGAGTTTATGAGTGTTTGTATGTGTTCGTTGTGTGCTTATGTGCATGTGAGTAGCTGTGTGTGTATGCATGCACGAGTTTGCAAATTGGTGCATGCAAGTGCACGTGGGTGTGCATTTATTTGCATTTACATGTGCGATTATGTTGTTTGTTCATGTGCATGTGTGTGTGTGTGAACATGTTTTGTGTGTGTATGTTTATTTGTGCATGGGTGTGTATGCATGTGAGTGTATGTGTGTTTGTACATGTGTACATGTCTATTTGTTTGTGTGTGTCTGTGTGTACTTCTGCATGTGCTTGTGAGTGTGTGCTTAGGAGCATGCATTTGTGCATTTTGGCATGCATTTGTGCGTGTGTGTGTGTGTGTTTGTGTGAGTGTGTGGCTATGTG
This sequence comes from Vanilla planifolia, assembly GCA_023846275.1. Taxonomy (NCBI): domain Eukaryota; kingdom Viridiplantae; phylum Streptophyta; class Magnoliopsida; order Asparagales; family Orchidaceae; genus Vanilla; species Vanilla planifolia. The sequence goes on along the minus strand of JAIUJO010000080.1, from coordinate 650,637 downwards.
TTAGTGTGCATGTAGGTGTGCATCTATGTGTGTATAAGTGTGTGTGCATGTGTGCAAAGTGTGCCAGAGAGAAAGTGTGTGTGTGCGTGTGTGTGCACATGTGTATTTTGTTGTGCATGTGCATGTGCATGCATGTTTGTGTGTGCTTTGCATGTGTGTATGTGCATGTGTGGGTGCATATGTGTGTGTCTGTGTGTATGCTTTTGTCTTTGGTTGTGTGTGCATATGTGTGAGCATGTGTGTGTCCCATGTGTGTTTATTTTTGTGCATGTTTTTGCATGTGTGTCTATATGTGTGTTGCTGTGTATGTGCACGTTTATGTGTGTTGGTGTTTGTTTGCATTAATGTGCATGTGTGCATCTTTTTTGTGTGTGTGTGTGTACATATGTGAGTATTTGTGATTCCCTGTGTGTGTGTGCATGTGTGTGTGCATGTCTGTGTATGCATGTATACTTGTGTGTATGTGAGTGCACACGATCACATGTGTCTTTTTTAGTGCATTTGTGTGTGTGTGTGTGTGTGTGAGCATGTGTGTGGTTCTGCATAAGTATTTGTGTTTGTGTTTGTGAATGACTGTTTGCATGAGTGAGAGCATTTATGCGTGGGTGGGTGCATGTTTGTACATGGAAACATGTTTGTGTGTGTGGGTGCATTTATGTGTTTGTGTTCATGTGTGTGCATGTGCATATGTGTGATTGTGCATGTCTCTCTACATGTGTGTGTGCATGTTCTTGTAAGAGTCCTTGTATTTTTGCATGTGTGTATGCCTATATGATTGTGTATGTGTGTGCAAGTGTGCTTATGTGTGTGTCTACACCTATGCATTTGTGTATTTGTGTTTGAACATGTATGTGAGTGCATGTGTGTGTGTGTGTCTCTACGAGTGCTCATGCACATGTACAAGTGTGTACATGTGTGTGTCCATATGGGTGTGCATATGTGTGTGCATGAGCATGTATGGGTGTGTGCATGTAGAAGTGTTTGCATTAATGCATGTGTGCTTATGTGTACATGTGTGTGCATGTGTATATTTATGATTGTGTGCAAGTGAGTCTATGTGTGTGGGTTTTTGTGTTTTTGTGTGTTTGCATGAGTATAGGTGTGCGTCTGTACTTGTGCATGGGTTTGTATGCGTGTCTATATGTGTGTGTGCGTGTACATTCATGCATGTGTGAATTTGTGTGTGTGTGTGCATGTATGTTTTTGTCTGTGTGTGCACATATTTTTTTTTATGTGCACATGCATATGTGTCTATGCATCCATGTGTTTGTATGCAAGTGAAGTTATGTGTGGGCATGTCAAAGAGCATGTTTATGTGAAATGGCATGTGTTTATACCTATGTGTATTTGTGCGTGTGCATGTGTGTTATTTTGTGCAGGCTTGTGTATGTGCATGTGTATGTGTATGTGTGTGCATTAGTATGTATGTGTGTGTTTGTGTGTGCAAGTCTAAGTGCATATGTGTGTGTGTTTGTGTGTGTGCATGTGTGTGTGTATGCTAATGTTTGTGTGTGTATGCATTCATGCATGTGGATATGTTTGTGAGTCGTTGTGTAAGTTTGTGCGCGTGTGCATACATGTGTGCGAGTGGATGTGTGTGCGAGTCTTTGTGCATGTGTGTGGTTGTGTGTGTTTATAAGTGTGTGTGTGTGTGCATATGTTTGTGCTTTTTTGTGTGCATGTGCATGTATGTGTTTGTGTATGTGCATGTGCAGATATGTGTTTCTGTGGGTGTGAGTGTTTTTGTGTATTTGTGCATGCATTTGTGTGTATTTGTTCATTTGTATGTGTGCATGTGTGATTGTATTTGCATGTGTGTGTATGTGTTTGTTCATCCATCTTAGTATCTGTGCATGGTGTGTTCATAAATGTATATATGCATGTGCATTCATAAGTGTTTGTGCAATTGTGCTTGAGTGTTTATACTTTTTTGCATGTGTGCATGTGTAATCCTATAGGTGTGTTCGTGAATGTGTGAGTGCATTTATGTGGGTGCAGTGTGTGTAAGTACGTGTGTGTGCATGCATGCTTGTGTTTGTGTGTGCTTGGGTGTGTGAGTATATGTGCATGTTGTCTTGTATGCTTTCATGCTTGTGCTTGTGCTTGTGTGTAGGCATGTGTACACGTGTTTATATGTGTGCATGCATGTGTCTATGTGAGTGTGAGTGTGCATGCTTGTGCATGGGCATGTGTGCATGGATATGACTATGTGTTTTTGTTTGTGAGTGCATGTGTGTGTGTTTGGGTTTGTGTACAAATGTTATGTGTACATGTGTGTGCTTATGTGAGTGTCTTGTATGTGTATATGCATATGCACATGTGCATACGTATGTGTGTGTGTAAGTGTGTGTGCGTACATGTGCATTTGTGAGTATATATGCATTGGTATCCATATGCATGTGCATGGGTGTGCGTGCAAGTGTGTGTGTGAGTATGCAGACACATGCATATTTTTGTGGATGTGCCTTTGGGCAGGTGAACACGTTCTGTGTACACATGTGTCTTTGTGTGTGTGTGAGTATGTGTGTGCATTTGTGTGCTTGCATACATTCATGTGTGTGTATATTTGTGTGTGCATGTGCTTGTGTATTTGTGTGTGTGGTCATGTCTGTGTCTATGTGTGTGTGTGCATGTATTTGTGTGAGAGCAAGTGAGTGTGTGTACATGCCTATGTATGTGTGGGTGTTCATGTGTGCATATGTATTTGTTTGTGTCTTTGTGTGTATGTGTGTGCATATGTAATTGTGCATATGTGTATGTGTAGATGTTTTTATGTTCATATTATTGTGCATATGTGTACATGTGTGCATGCTTGTGTGTGTGCATTTATGCTCATTTCTATGTGCACATATGTGTGTATGCTTGTGCATGCATCTCGTTCCTATGTGAGATTTTTGTGCATGTATGTGTGGACTTGTGCATTTGAGTGGATGGCTACTTGCATGTGTGCATAGGTACATTTGTGCGTGTGCATCTACATATGCATGTGTGTATTTGTGTCTATGCCCTTGGTGTGTTTGTGTACATGTGCGTGTGTGTGCATGCCTATGTTTGTGTGTGCATGAATGTTTATGTTATTTTTCTTGCATGCTTATATTTATGTGCATGTCTATGCATTTGTTCATGTCCATGCATGTGTTTGTGTGTGCATGAGCATTTGAGTGTGTATGTACATGCATGGTCATGTGTGTGAGCATGTGTGAGTGTCCGTGTTTGCGTGTGTAGGTGTGTGATTGTGATTGTATGTGTGTATGTCTTTGTGTTAGTGCAAGCCTATGTGTGTGTATTTTTATATATGCATGTGTGTGTGTGTGGTCAAAAGTGCATGTGCATGCATACATCAGTCTGCATGAATGTGTGCTTATGTGTGCGTGTGTTTATGTATGTGTTATCATGTGAATTCTTGTGTATATGTGCTCATAAGTGTGTGTGTGTGTGTGTATATGGGTATTCATGTGTGTTTGTGTTCTTGTATTCATATGCATTTGTGCTTGAGTGTGCTTGTACGCTTATGAGTGTTTGTCCATGGGGGTGCACGTGCACGTGTTTAGTGTGTGTGTGTGTGTGCATGTGTGGTTGTGTGTGTCTGTGCATCTATGTGCATGTGTATGAACATGTGTGAATGTGGGTTTATGTGTGTGTGTGGGGGGGCTTATGTGTGAGTGTTTGTGCATGTATGGGTGTGTGTGAGCATTTTGTGAATGTGTGTGTGTCTATGTGAGCATGTGTGTTTACACATGTGTGTGTGTGTGTTCATATTGGCTAGTGTGTGTGTGTGGATTTACATGTGCATGATTGCATGTGTGAGTGCATGCATGCATGTGTATCTGTGTGTGCATCCTTATATGTGCCTGTGCATGTGTCTGTAAGCGTGCATGTTTTTTCTTATATGAATCTCTACCTAGGCTTAAGCATACATGTGCATGTGTTAATGAGTGTGTACGTACATTTTTGCGTGCCTATGATTGCATGTATGTGTGTGCTTATGTATGTGTGTGTGTGTGCACACATGTATATAAGTGCCTATGTGTATGCTTTTGCATATGTATATGAGTTTGTACGCATGTGTGTGTGTGCATGTGTATGCTTGAATATGTTTGTATGTGAGTGTATGCATTTATGTTTGAGCATTTCTATGGTAATGTATGTGCGCTACTTTTTATTCATGAGTGTGCTTATACGTGTGTGTGTGCATGGTTGTGTGCATGTGTATGTGTGCTTGTTCATTTACATGTGCATGCACATGTGACTGTGAGTGTATATGTGTGTGTTTGTGAGTGTGTATATAGCACTAGCATGCATGTGTGCATGGCGGGTTGGTGTGTGTGTGTGTGCATGTGTGTTGATGTGAGTGTGTGCATGTGTCTATGTATGCATGCCTGTATGTGTAGGTGTATATGTGTGCTTGTGTGCATAGGCTGATATATGTGCATGTGTGTGTGTGAGTGAGTGTGTATGTGTCTATATGTTTGTGGTTGTATATGCGTGTACATGTGTGTGTATGTATTTGTGTGTGAGTTAGTGTGAGCATGTTAGTGGGAGCATTTGTGTGAACAGGTGAGCATGTTTGTGTATGTGCATGTGCATGTGTGTGCACGTGTGTATATACTATGCATGCGTGTTCTTTCATGTGTATGTGTGTGGGTGTGGGTGTAGGTGTGTGCATGTATGTCCCTACAAATGTGTACTTGTGTTCATGTGTGCTTGTTTGTGTGTATGTGTTTATGCATGTGCATAAGTGTGTTTTCAAGCATGTGTTTGTATATGTAAGTGTGTTATTGTGCACATGCATGCGTGTATGTGTGTGTGTTTGTGTCTACATGCCTATGAATGTTTGTGTGTTTGGGCTCGTGTGTGTGCATGAGCATATGCATGTATATATGTGTGCATGCTTGTGTGTAGAGGGTGTGTATATGCATGTGTGCCTATGCATTTGTGTGTCTTTATATGCATTTGTGCACATATGTTTGAGTATGGGTGCACATGTGTGCATGTGTGTGTTGGTGTGTGATGGAATTTATGCATTTTGTATGTGTGTGTATGTGTGTAAAAGTGTTAACATGTGTGTATGAATACAAGTGTGTGTCTTGGCACGTACATGTGTGCGATTATGCATATGTGTCTACATGTACATACACAGACATGTGTGTGTGCGTGTGCATACAAGTGTGCATGTCAGTGTGAGCATGTGTGTGCATGCATTTGCATACGTCTATGTGCTTATGTGTGCCTACGTGTATTCCTATCAATGGATGCACATGTGTGAGCATGTGTGTATGTGTGTGCATGTGTGCTTTTGTGCATCTGTGCATGCACACCAATGTATTTGTAGGTGTGTGGGTGGGTGTTAATGTGTGCAAATGAGTACACGTTTATGCTTGCATTTGATCTTTATGATTTTGCCGGCCTGTGTGTGTCTACTTATGCATGTGCTTATGTGTGTGCATGTGTGTATGTGGATGTATTTGTGTATTTATAAATATGTGTTTGTGTGTGTGTGCACGTGTGCTTGAGCATATGTGTATGTTTTCTTGCATGTGTGTCGATGTCCACATGTGTTTTTGTTTATGTGTGTGTGTGCATGTTCTAAGTGTGTGTGTGTGGGTATGTGTGGGTGTATTTGTTTGAGTGTGCATGAGTGTGTGTGTGTATGCACATATGTGTATGTTAGCTCGTGCGTGTGTTGTTGTGTGTACAAGTTTGTGGGCATGTGTGCACATGCATGTGCACATTTCTTTGTTTATGTCTATTTGTGGTGGATGCATGTGTATATGCATGTGTGTGTTTGCATTTATGTTTGTCTGTGTGTATTTGTATTTGTGTGTATTTTTATGTTCATTTGTCTATATGTCTGTATATGTGTGTATGTGAGAGCAACTTATTATGTGCATGCATATGCATGTGTGTGTTTGTGCATGCATGTGTGTATGTGTGTGTGTAGCTCTTGTGCATGTGTGAATGCATGTACATGGGTGCATCTATGTGCTTGTTCATGTGTGTGTGTGTGTGTGTGTGTTCTAAGTGTGTGTGTGTGTGCTTGTGTGTGGGTGTGTGTGTGTGTGGGTGTATGTGTCTGAGTGTGCATGGGTGTGTGTGTGTGTGTGTATGTACATATGTGTATGTAAGTGTGTGTTTGGTTGTGTGTACAAGTTTGTCTGCATGTGCTTCTACATGTGTGCCATGCATATGCACGTTTCTATGCTTGTGTCTATGTGTGGTGCATGGATGTGTATATGCATGTATGTGTGTGTGCATTTATGTTTGTCTATGTGAGTGCAACTTATTATGTGCATGCATATGCATGTGTGTGTTTGTGCATGCATGTGTGTATGTGTGTGTGTACCTCTTGTGCATATATGAATGCATGTATATGGGTGCATCTATGTGTGTGTTCATGTGTGTGTGTGTGTGTGTTCATGTGTATGGACATTTGCATGAATGTGTGTGTGTGCAAGTATATTGGTGTTCCTATGAGCATGTATGAGTGTGTAAGTGTGCATGTGCATGTCTATGAGTTATTGTGCAAGTGCATGTATATGCATATGCTTACATTCCATTTTCTACACACATGTGAGCGTGAATGTGTGCATGCATGTGTGTGCAATTGTGTATGGACATGTGTTTGTGCGTCTAACTTTGTAGACATGTGTGTATCCATGTGTGGATGCTCTTTTTTACATGCATGTGTATGTGTGTGCATTTTTGAGTTTGTGAGCATGTGTGCAAATTTTTTGGTTTGTTTTTGTGAGTGCACATGTGTGCATATCATCATGTGCGTCTACGTGTGTGTGTGCGCTTGCATGTTTATGCTTGTATATGTGTGAGCATGTTTGTGTGTGTACATGTGGTATGTTTTTGCATCCCTGCATGTGTGTGTGTCTATGCTTGTGTGCATGGGTGTGCTTGTGATTGCACATGTGTGCTTTTTTGTGTGTATGTGCATATGCACATGTCTTTGTGCATGCGAGTGTGTGAATTTGTACCCACGTGTGTGTGTGCATGCATACATGTCTGTATATTTATCTAGGTTACATGTCTATTTATATATGTGTGCATGTGCATCATGTTTATGCACGTGTGTCTATGTGTGTGTGCATGTGTGTGTATGTGTACATCATTGTGTTCTGTGCATGCATGTGTGTGTGTTTGCATGTGTTTGCACATATGTGCATGTGAGTATAAGAGTACGTGCATGTGTTTGCATGCATGTCATGTGTGCCTATGTGTTTGTGAGTGCTTGTGTATGTGTGTGGTATGTGGTTGTGTGCAAATACGTGTCTATGTTCACATGGTTGTGATTGTGTGATTGGATATTTGTGTACGTGTTGTATTTGTGTGCGAGCATGTATGTGTGTGTGCATGTGCACTTGTTTCTGTGTGTTTGTGAGTGCATTAGCATGTTAGTTGCATGTGTTTGTGTGCATACAAGCATATACATTTATGCATATGTGCATTTTTTGCATAATCATGTCTATGGGTGTTGTGCCTATGAATGAGTGTGTATGTGTGATTGTGTGTGTATGTGCATGTGCATATATGTGCATGTGCCTTTATGTGTGTGCATGTGTGTGCACAAGATGTGTGTGCATTTGTGCATTCTTGTGCATATGTATGTGTGTGTGCATAAGTGTGCTTGTGCATGTGTGTATATGCACTTGTGTGTGTGCTTATGTTCATGCATATGCATTTACATTTGTGTGTGTGTGCATGTTTGTGCTCATGTGTGTGTAGCTTTTTGTGTGCATGGGCGTGCTTGTGCACATGCATATGAGTGCTTGTGTGTGTGTAAGAGTGAGTATACATGTGTGAATGTGTGTGTATTTGTGCATAGGCACGAACGTGTGTGCAAGTTTGTGCAGTCATGCATTCATGGTTTTTGATGTATTTGTACATGTGTGAGTTTTTGCATGTGTATACATGTATCTGTGTGTGCTTGTGCATGTGTAGAAATGTGCATGTGATGGCATAGGTGTGCATGTGTGTGTGTGTACATGTGTATGTTTGTATGTGTACCTACATATGCATGTGTGCACATATGAGTAAGTGTATGTGACAATGCAAGTGTGTACATAAGCATGTGTGTGTGTGTGAGTATGTGTGTTAGTACCTATGTGTGTGTGTTTGGGAGCACATGTGCGTGTGTGTTTTTGCATTTGCGTGTGCGGTTGTATGCTTACGTGTTTTTAGGTGTGTTTTTCTTTACATGCAATAACATTTGTTTTTGCATGTCTATGTGTGTGGGTAAATATGTAGGTTCATATGTGTGTGTGCACATGCATGCTCTATGTGTGTGCATGTTTGGAGGGGTTTTTCTTAGAGCTAATGTGTGTGTGTACACGTACATGTGTGCGTGCCTGTGCATGTTTACATGTGTACATGTGTGCATGCATGTTTGAGTGTGTGTGCATATGTGAATTTGCATGTTTGTGTGTGCATGTGTATGTGACTATAAGTGCATGTGTGTGTGCATGTTTGTGTGCTTCTGTGCAATTGCATGTGAGTTCTTGTGCATGTACCTGTGCACATGTGTGTGCATGTGTATGCATGTGTTTACATGCATGTGCATGTGTTAGTGTCTTGGTGTGCATGCATACACATGTGAATGTGTGTGTGTTCTTATGTGCATTTGGAGGGGTGCCTATCTGCATTTGTATATGCGTGTTTGTGTACATGAATCTTTGTGTGAATAAATATCTATTTGTGCTTGTGTGTGTGTGCAATTGTAGTTTTGGGTATGCGTTTGCATGCTTGTGTATGTGTGTGCATTGGCATGTCTATACTTGTCTGTGTAAGGATGTGTGTGCTTGTATGGGTGTGTGCTTTTGTGCATGCATACATGCTTGTGTGTGTGTGCACGTGCTTGCATGGTTGTGTGTTCTTGTCTGTGTGTTTTTTTATGTGTGATTTTGCATGTGCATATATTTTGTGTGCATGTGTATGTACATATGCTTATTTTTGTGCATGTGTGTGCCTATGAGTGTGTATGCATGTGAGTGTATATTTTGTGTGGGTGTGCAACCATTTCTGTGTGTGGGCTCATGTGTATGGGTGCATGTGTGTGAGTGAGTGAGCATACTTTAGTGTTTGTGCCTGTGAATTCATGGGTGCATGTGTGCATGAATGTATGTGTGTTTGTGGTTGCATGTGTGGTTCCATGTGTGTGCTAATGTGTTTGTATGGCTGTGCACATGTATGTGTGTATGTGTGTGTGTATGCATATGTGTAAATTTATATGTCTGTGTTTATGTGCATTTGTGTGTGCATGTTTATGTGTGCATGTGCATGTGGGCGTGTAAGTGTAGGTGTGTCTGTGCTCATGCGTGTGTGTGTGTATGCATGTACATGTTTATGTGTTTGCATGTGTGTGTATGCATGTGCATATATCTGTGTGTTTTGGCATGTGCATGTGTTTTTGTTTTCATGTGTGTGAGTGTGTGTACATATGTGTGTGCCTACATGTATGGGTGTGCACATGTGTGTGCTCATGCGCATACATGCAAGTGTGTTTATGGATGCACACATGAGTATATCTCTTCATATGTGTATGCTTGTGTTGTTATATAAGGACATTATGTGTTTGTGAATATTTGTAAGTATGTGTGTTTGTGTTTGTGTATACATTTTCTTGTGCATGTGCTTTTGTGTGTGCATGTGCATGTGCACATGTGTGTGTGACTATTTATATATGCATGTGAGTGTGCATGCATATGCATGTGTTTGCGATGTAAGTGTGTGCATATTCATGTTTTATATTGTGTGTTTCTGTGAGCATTTGTATGCTAGTTTGTGGGTGTAAGTGTGTGTGTGTGTGTATGTGAGTGTGTGTGTACCAATGTTTGTGTGAGAATGTGTGTGTTTGCATGTGTTAATGTGAGTTTGTATGTGTGTGCATGCACTTGTGCCCGCATGCTTGTGTTTTTTTCTAAGCATTGATATGCTTGTGTTAATGTGCAAGTGTGTGTTTGTGCATGTTTGAATGTGTCTCTACATGCATGTTTTAGTGTGTTTGCATAGGTGTGTACTTGTGTGTTCTTGTGTGTGAGTGCAAGCATCTACTTATGTGCATATATGTACAATTGTGTGTGTGTATATGTTCATGTGTAGTTGTGTGTGTGTGTGTGCATGTTTGTTTGTTTATTCTTATATGTCAATATGATGGGTGTGCATATGGGAGTATGTGCATTTGTGTGATCCAATGTGTGTGTATAAGTTTGTGTGGGTGTGTGAGAGTGTGCATGTGTGCATATGTATGTGTTGGTGTACATGTGTGAATGTTTCTTTGTATGAGTGCATATGTGCATTGTGTTTAAGTGTGTGTTTGCATGTGTGTTTAGTTGTGCATGTGTGTGCTTGCATCTATCTATAAGCATTTGTGTGAGTTTGTGTGTGTGTGCTTGTGTGTGAGTGTGTGGGTGTGTGTACATGTCCATGCAATTTTGTGTGTTATTGTTGGGTGTGTTTGTCTGTTCATGTGTGTGCATGAGCATGGGCACATGTGTGTACCTTTTCATATATCCATGTATGCATATGTATGTGTGTGCACATTAGTGTTCATGTGTCTTTATATGTGTGTATTTGTATTTGTGTGTGCATGTGTGTGTGCATGTTAGTGTGCATATGTGCATGCTTGTGTATGTATGTGTGTATGAGAGAGTTTTCTACATGTTCTTATAGATGTGTGTGCATGTGTGTGTGTGTGTGCATTTGAGTGTGCATACTTTTATGTGTGCATGTGCATATGTCTGCACATGCCTATGCTTATATGTGTGTGTATGTTTGTGTGCATTCTTGTGTGCTTATGTGTGTGAACATGCACTTGCATGTTTGTATGCATGTGTTGGTGCATGTGCATGTTTGTGTGCATGTGTGTATGTCCATTTATTCTTGTGTGTATGTCCATTCATGCTTGTGTGTTTGTGCACATGTGCATTTGTATATGAAAGCATGTGCAAGCACATGTGCATGCATTTGTGTGCAAGTCTGAGTGCATGTGCATATATGTATGTATGTACATGTGCATGCTTTTGCATATTTATGTGTATGTGTAAGTATGTGTGTGTGTATATGCTTGTGTGCATTAGTGTGCACGTATGTGTGTGTGTGTGTGTGATGGTATGTATGTGCATGTGTGTGTTAGCCAATTCGTGTGCTTGTGTGTGTATCTGTGTAACTACGTGTGTTTGTGCGTGGATGTGCACGTGTGTGTATTGTGTGCATGCATGTTTGAATGTGCTTGTATCTATGTCTGTGTGTGTGCATATGTGTATATGTGTATATGCATGTGTGTGCTTGTGTGTGTCTTTGCATGTGCTATACTAGCATTTTTGTGTATGTGTTTCTATCTTAATGGGTTTTTGTGGTGTGTTTGCATGTATGTATTTGTGTGCTTGCTTGTTTGTCTATGCAAGTGCATGTGTGCATGTCATCATATGTGTGCATGTGTGAGCTTTTGAATGTGTACATATGTGTGGTTGTATGTTTGTGTCTACATGTGTGTGTGTGGGTGGTGCATGTGTATGTGTGTAAGTGTGCATGTTCAAGTGTGTTTGTGTATGTGCATATGTGTCTGTCTATGTATGTGTTCGTGTATGCATATATGTGGGTGTGTTTGTGTGTACATCATTTCATGTATATGTGTGAGCATGTTTGTGTGTGTGTATGTGGGTGCTTGTGTGCATTCTTACATGCATGTGTGTCCATTTTAGCATATGTGTGTTAGTGTGTGTGTGTGTGTGTGTATGTATTGTTATGGACTTAGTGTGTGCACCTGTTTGTGTTGGATGTGTGAGTTCTTACATGTGTCCATGCTTGAGTGTGCTTGCGTGTTTTCATGTCACTATGCATTTGCATGTGTGTGTGTGTGTGTGCATTTGTGCATTTGCTATTGTGTGTGTCTACATGTGTGTGTCATTTTGCATGTGTACATGTGTTCATGCATGTGTGTGCAGGTGCATGTGCGTATACATGCATGTATTTTTTGGTGCATGTTTATACATACATGGTTGCATACATATACAAGTGTGTGTGTGTGTGTGAACATGTGCATATGTTGTTGTACGTGTATGTGCATGTGTTTGTGTGTGTGTGCACTTGCATGTGTGTTCTATTCTAGTCTACGTGTGTGTGTTTGTATGTGTGGGCATGTCTATACACATGGGTATACATGTGCCTGTGTCTATGTGTGCCTGATTCTTTATGTGCATATGTATGCAAGTGTAGTTGTACATGTGAATGTGTGTGAATATTTTCCTTTTTATGTGTGTGTCTGCATTCGCATGTGTGTCTGTGTGTTTGCAAGTCCACCTTAGTGTGTGTTCTTTTGTGTGCATGTGCATGTATTTGTTTTCTTATGTGTGTATGTGTGTTGCTATGTTTGTGCATCTGTGTGAGCATGTGCACATATTGGTGTGTTTGAGTGTATGTGTGTGCATGTATATGGGTATAGATGTGTTAATGGTCATGTATGTGTGTGTGTGTATTGTGCATGTGAGCCTTTTTATACATGTGTGTGAGTCCTTATGCATGTGTGTGTGTGTTGTGGGTGTGCATACATGTGCTTGTGTGCATGCCTATGTTTGTGTTCCTATGCCTGTGCTTGTGAGTGCTTACTTGTTCATATGTGTGTGTGCATATATGCATGGGTAAGCATGTGTGCTTACATGTGCATGTGTTTGTGAACATGTGTGCACAAGGTTTATCCCTATGCGTAAGCATCTGTAAGTGTGTGTGGGCATGCATGTGTGTGTGCCCATGTGTCTATGAGTGTGTGCATGTCTATGGTTGTTCATGCCTCTATCATTATGTGTGCATGAGTGTGTGCATGTATATGTGTGTTTGCATGTGTCTATGTCCATGTTCGTGTGTGTGCATTGGTGTATATGTGTGTGTGTATACATGTGTGCATGCGTATTTGTTAATTTGTACATGTCCATACATGTTTATATATGTACGTGTGCATGTGCGCAGATGTGAGTGTACATAGTGTGTATTCATGCATGTGTGTATTTGTGCATGTGCATGCATGCATGTGCTAATGTATGTGTCTGTGTGTGTGTGTGTCAGTGTGCATATCTGTGCAAGTGTATACATGTAAGCATGTGGGTGTGTGTGTTTATGTGAACATGTGTGTGCATTCATGTGTGTGTGTGTGTGCATGTGTAAGTGTATGTGCATGTGTGTATTTATAAGTGTGCATCAATGTTTGTCGGTGCATGGGTCCATGTGTGCATGTGCGAGTGTGTGTGCTTTTGTATGTTTTTGGGTGAGCATTTAAGTGTGTTTGGATGTCTGCATGTGCATGTATGTATGTGTGCATGTCTATGTGATTGCATGTGTATATGCATATGGGTGCATATATTTGTGCATATATGCAAGTGTTAGTGTGTTTGCTTGTCCATGCAAATATGTGTTCATGGTGTTTGTATGAGAGTGCTTGTTTATACATGTGTATGTGCATTTATGTGGAGTATGCAAGTGTATGTATGTGTGTGTGTCTGAATATATGTGCACATGCATGTATTCTTCTATGTGTGTGTGTGCGTGTGCTTGTGTGTGTATGTGTGCTTATGCATGTGTACAAGTGCTGTAGCATGTGCATGCATGGATACATGCATGTGTATTCACCTTTGCGTGAGTGTGTGTGCATTTGTGGATGTTAGCATGCATGTGTATGTACGTATTTATGCATATGTGTGTGTTCATGTGCACATGTGTGTAGATGTGTGCACGAGTGTTCATGTTTGTGATTATGCTTGTGAGTTTACTTATGTGTGCATATGCATGTGTGTGCATCGGTGTGCACGTATGCGTGCGTGTTTGCACATGCATGTAGGAACACATGTGTATGTGCATGTTTGTGTCTACATGTGTTCATGTGTGCATGCATCTATGTGTATGCATGTGCATGTTAATCCATGTCATGTGTATGTGCACACACGTGTGTGTGTGTGTGTTTGCATGCATGTGTGCATGTGTTTTCTTTTGTTTCTTTGTGTTTATGTGCATACACATGCTTGTTTATGTATGTGTGTGCACACGCATTTGTGTATGTGTGTAATGTTTTGTGCATATGAGTGTAGACATGTGTGTGCTTGTGCGAGTGTATGGGTGAGTTTGTGTGCTTGTACGTGCATGCATATGTGTGCATGTGTGGATTTGTGTGTGTATGTTGCGTTTGCATGTGTGTGTGAATGTTTGTGCTCATGTGTTTTTTATATGTATCATGTATGCATGTGTTTGTGCATGTGTGTCTATAAGAATGTGTGAGTATTTGTGTGTGCCCATATATATGTGTACATGTCTGTGTGTACATGGGTGTGTGGCTTTGAGGGTGTGCATTTGTGTGTTGTTGATTGCATCTATGTCTATGTGTTTGTGCCCATACATGTGTCTATTAACCTATGTGTGTCTGTGCACATGTGTTTATGCATCTGTGAGCATGTGCTTATGTGTATTTTTTTGTGCATGCATGTGCATGCATTTGTGAGTGCATATGTGTGCATCTGTGTGTAACATGCATGAGTGTGTGCATGCATGTCTATTTGTGGGTATGTCTTTGTGTGATTGTGCATGTGTTTGTGTGTGTTTTGATGCTTGTAGGTTTGCAAGTGTGTGTGTGCGAGTGTGTATGTCTATGCGTGTTATTATGTGAGGGGATTGTGTATGTGTATTTGTGTTTGTGTGAGTAAGTGGGTGTTTATTCATGTGCATGCGTGTGTATTTTTATGTGCATGTGTATGTGTGAGTGTGTTTGAATGCATGCAAGTTCATTTGTGGGTGCATGTGCATGTGTGTGCATGTACATGTGTGTGCATGACTGTGCATGTGTATATGCATGTGCATATGCATGCATGTTTATGTGTCTATCTATGTGGGCTTGTGTGTGTGTTTATGTTTAGATATGTGTATATGTGTGTTCTTGTGCATATGCATGTGTGTATGCATATGTTTGCATCATCGAGCATGCGGGTAAGTATGTGAGACATTTATGTATGAGTGTGAGTGCATTTGTGGGTGCACATGTTGGTGTATATGTGTGTACGCTACGTTCGTGCATATGTGAGTGTGTGTGCATGTGGGTGTGTTTGTGTGTGTGTCTGCTTATGTTTGCATGTGTGTGCGTGTGTATATGCGTGCATGTGTGTATGCATATGAGTGTGGGCATGTGTGCATGCATGTATGCATGTGCATGTGGCTACGTGCACATCTATATGTGTTTGGTGTAGATGCATGCATATTGTGTGCTTGTGTATGCTTATGTGTTTATCATTATTCATGTATGTGTATGTATGTGTGCATGAGTATATGCATGTGTTAGTACGTGTGTGTGTGTGTCTAAGTGTGCCTGTGTGTGGACATGTTCGAGCATGTGTGCATGTGTGTTTGTGTACGTGCACATTTTTGTGTGCATCTGTGTGTGTGTTTGTTTATGTGTGTACAGTTATTTATCTATGTATGTATGTGCTTTCATGTGTTGCTATGTGTATACATGTGCATGTGCATGTGAGTACTTTGCTGCACAAGTAATTGTATGTTCATGTGTGCATGTGTGCATGTGTGCATGTGTTTGTATGCATGTGGTTGTGTGTCTATGTCCATGTGTGTCTTTTTTCATGGTCATGTGCATTTGTGTGTTTGGACATCTGTGTGCTAATGCAATTGCATATATATATGTGTGTGTTCATGTGTCTATTAGCATGTATGAGTACAGGCATGCATGTCTATGTGTGAGCATCATTCTATTTAGGGGCATGTGTGTATGCAATTTTTCATGCAGTTGCCCATATGTGTCATGTATTTGTGTGAGTGTGTATGTGTATGTGTATTTGTACATGTCAATAGATGTATGTGTGTGAGTGTGCTTGTCTACTTATGTGTTATTATTTGTGTCTATTTGCAACTGTATACATGTGTGTGTTCTCATGCTTCCATTTGTGTGTATGCATGTATGTATGTGTTTGTGTGAATGTGCTTGTGTGTGTGTGCATGCATGTGTGAGTGTGTGTACATCTGCATGTGTGTGCCCATGTGTGTTTGCCTCTGTGTCTATATCTATGTGTGTTTGAGCATGTTTGTGTTCAAGTGCTAGTGAGTGTGTGTGTGCATGTTCATGTTTGTGTGTGGTGCACTTGTGTTTATAATTGTGTGTGTGTGTGTGCTTGCTTGATTATGGGTGATTTCAAGTGTCTATGTTTGCATGCATGTGGGTGTGTCTTGGAGCTTGTATTTAAGTGTGTGCTTGCCTATCTGTGTTTACGTGGATAGGTGTGTGGGTTGGTATGTGTGTTCATGTGTTTATCAATGTGTGCTGGTGTGTGTCTGGGCACATACAAATGTGCTTCTATGCCTCAGTTTGCATACATGTGTGTGCACATAAGTGTGTGTGGGTGGGTGTGTGTGTGTGCATGTGTTTGTGTATATTTGTAGTATGTTCATGTGTGTGCTTGTGTGCGTGTGTGCTCATTTTTTTGTGTGTGTAGGTTTGTGTGCATGTGCATGTAAATGTGTGTGTGCATGAGTGCTTGCATGTGTGTCTGGTTGAGAGTGCATATGAATGTACATATTTGGATGCATGTGTCTACACATGTGTGTTTGTGCCTATGTTCCTTTGCAAGTGTTTGTGCATTTGTATGTGTGTGTATGCATTTGTAGGGCTATATGTGTGTGGGTGTGTTTGACCAGATTTGTGTGTGTGAACACATATGTGTATGTGTATGTCCATGTGTGCATGTGTGTGTGTTTTTATTTGTGCATTTGCATATGCTTGTGCATGTGCTTGTGTGCATTTGCATGTGTGTGCACGGGTGTGCATGTGCATGTGTGAATGTGTGTGTGTGTGCGAGAGTGCACACTTGTGCATGTATGGGTGTGTGTGAGAATGCATGTGTGTAAGTACACATGTGTCCTTGTGGGTGTGTGCATGCATGCATTTATTTGTGCATAGAAGTGTGTGTTCACTTGTGCGAATGCATTGTCATGCTTCTGTTTGTTGTATGCCTACATTTATGCATACATGTGCATGTATGTGTGTTCATTTTGCATGAGTATGTTGTGTGTGTGTGGGTGGGTGGGCGTTTAGATTGGTGTGTGAGCATGTTTGCATTTGTTCTTATGTCTGCATGTGCTTGTATATGTGTGTGTGCCTGTGCATGCATTTGTATGTATGTGGGTTTTGTGTGTGTGTGTGCATGTATATGTATATGTGTGTGTATGTGTACATGCAAGTGTGTGTGTTTATATTTGCATTTTTTATGCATGTGTGTGGTGTGTGGAGGGGCAAGTGTGAGTCTGAATGTGTGTGTTTATGTGTGTGCATGTGTTGGTGTGTTTTGTATGTGCATGTATTGCATGTGTGTATGCACATGCATGTGTGTGTGTGTGCATTTGTGTGCATGCATGTCCACACATGCATTTGCATGTACATTGACATGTGTGTGTGTGTGTGCTTGCATCTTTGTGTGCATGCGTACAACTTTTACGTATGACTACTTGTATGTGTATTTATGCATTCATGTATATTTGTGTATTTGTGTGAGTGTGTGTTTGTGAGCACATGTGGGTGTGTTCGAGCACGTGTGTGCGCTTGCATGCATGCACATGTGTGTGCATGGGTGCACACTTGGGTGTGCTTATGTGCGTGTCCATGTTCATGTAGGTGTGCTAGTGTGTGAACCTTTGTTTGTCCATTTGAGTGTGTGCATAGCCATCTAAGTCTATGTATGTGTGAGTGCATATGTGTGCATGTTCATGCATGTGAATGCTCATGTACATGCATTTATGCGTGTCTTTCTTCACTTGTGTGTATGTGAGGGTGCTCATGTGTGCCTACATGTGTGTGCATGTGCATGTGTGCATGGGTAAGCATGTGTGTGTGTGCATTTGTTGGTGCATATATGTGTATTCGTATGTGTGTGTGCATCTAAGCATACATGTGTGTGTGAATCTATGTTTTCATGCTTGCATGCAAATGTGTGTGTGTTTCCATGCTTGCATGCATGCATATGTGTGTGTGTGTGTTTGCATATTTTTGTGTTCATGTATGTTTGTCAGCATATTTATTTGTATGCATGTGTTTGTGTGCATGTGTGTGCATATGTGTATATGTGCTTATGTGTTTGTATAAGTGCACGAATGTGTGCACGTGTTGGTGTGTTCATGCATGTATGTGTGTGTGTATACTTGGGTGTGTATTTGCATGCATGTGTATACATGTATGTGCGTGAGTGTGTTTGCTTTTACTTTTTCATCTAAGAATGTGTGTAGGAGGTGGGGATTTGTGTGTGTATGAGAGTGCATATGTGTATAAGCATGCATGTGTGTGCTAATGTACATGCATTTTGTTTATGTGTTTGTCCACTTGTATGCATGTGAGGGTGTGCATTTGTAGATGCATGCCTATGCATGTGCTTGGGTACACATGTGCGTGCGCTTGATTACACGTGTTTTTTCATGTGTCGATGCATGTGTCTTTTATGCCTAGGCCAATAGGTGTGTGCATATGCATGTGTGTGCATGCATGAGTGTGTTTGTATGCATGTGCTTATCTTTGCATGCTTGCATGTATATATGTGTGTTTGCTTGCTTGCATTCACGTGTGTGTGTGGATATTTGTGTTTTTCTATATCTATGCATATTCCTATGTGAGCATATGTGTTTGTACATGTCTATGCGTCAGTGTGTTTGTTTATGTGCATGCCTATATGAGTGCGAGTGCCTATTTTCGTTCATGTGTACTTGTATGCTTACTATGTGTGCATTTGTGCATGTTTTTGTGTGTGAATGTCTTTGTGTTATCATGCAAGTATGCATATGTGTTTATGTTTATATGTGTACATGCGTTTGTGCTTGTGCTTGCATGAGTATGAGTGTATATGTACATGTTTGAATGTGTGTGCATGGGCACTTGTGCACTTATGTGTGTGTGTTTGTGTGCCTACATGTGTGTGCGTGTTTGTATGTGTGTGCATGTATATGCATATGAGTTTGTGGGTGTGTGCATGTTTGTATGTGTTTGTGTTCATGCATGTGTCAATGTGTGAGTGTTTGTTTGTGTTTGTCCATGTGTGTGTGTGTGTGCATGTGTATATATGCATGTACAAGTATGATTGTGTGTGCATGTGTTTTCTTATCTATGTTTGTGTGTGTGTATGTTCATTTAGGGATGTGTTTATATGCATGTGTGTGTATCTATTCATTTTCACATGCGTGC
Source organism: Vanilla planifolia (assembly GCA_023846275.1). Classification (NCBI taxonomy): domain Eukaryota; kingdom Viridiplantae; phylum Streptophyta; class Magnoliopsida; order Asparagales; family Orchidaceae; genus Vanilla; species Vanilla planifolia. Next base: position 631,430 of record JAIUJO010000080.1, on the reverse strand, counting down.
ATGTGTGTGTGTGTGTGCATGCGTGTGTGTTTATGTTAGTGCACGTGACTATGTGTGGTTATTTCTATGTGTTCATGTGTGTCTCTACACGACTGTATTTGTGTGCATGCATGTGTGTGGTGTTCATGTGTCTAAGCATGTATGCATGTGCATGTATGTTTCTGTGTGTGTGTGCATGTGTGTGTGCATGTGCATGTGAAAATGTGTTGGTGTGTGCATGTGTTTTTATGTCTATGTGATTATGTGTGCATGTGCACGTGCGAGTGTGTGCACGTGTTAATTTATGAGTGTAATAGTGCACGTGCACACATTTGTGCATGTGGCTACTGATGGTGTTTGTGGGTGCATTTATTTTGTATGTGTGAGTGCATCCATGTGTCAATGTGTGCATATGTGTGTGCACATTTGTATACATGAGTTTGTGTGTGTGTTTTTGTGCATGTGCATGCTTATGTGTACATGTGTGTGTGTGTGTGCATATGTATGTATGTGTATGGGTGTGTTTTTATGGATTTGCATGTGTGCACATGTTTGTGTGTGTGAGTGTACTTGTGTGTATGTGTTCATATGTATAGTTGTATGATTGGATATTTACATGTATGCAAGTGTGTGTGGCTGTGTAGGAGTGCATGTGTGTGTGTATGTGCATGCAATCACAAGTGTGTGTGTAGGTGCATGCTTGTGTGTGTCTGTGTGTGCATGCATGTGTGTATAGGATTATATGCATGTGAGTGTGTATGTACTTGTGTTTTCATGTTTATGTGCCTATGCATGTGTGTCTATATGCACATGTGTGTGGGTATATGTGTGTGCATATGTGTGTGCTAGTGCACATGCATGTGTGGGTGTACATGTGAATGTGAGTGGTTGTGTGTATGTGTGTGCATATCTATGTGCATGTATGGCTTGTGTGTGTGTGCATGTGTCTATGTGTGTATGCATATGTGTGTGTACATGAGTGTGAGTGCACATGTGTGCATGTGTGTGTGCTTGTGAGTGTGTGTGAACATGTAAGCATGGGAGCATGTGCTTGCACGTATGTAAGCATTCATGCTTATGTGTGTTCATCTATGAGTGTGTGCATGTGTGTGCATGTATAAATGTATGTGCATTTGTGTATACGTGTTTGTGTGTGTGCCCGTGTGCATAAGGGCTTGTGTATGTGTATGTTTGTGTGCAAGTATGTGCACATTTGTGTATGTGTGCATTTCTACGTGCACATGTGCATGTGTGTGCACTCCTATGTGTGTGAGTGTGTGTGTGTGTGTATGTGTGCATATTTATGAACTTTTTTTTTGTGTGCACCTATGAGTTTGCATGTGAGTGTGCATGATTGTGTGAAAGCTTGTGCATATGTATGTGTGTGCATGTGTAAGTGTCTGTGTGTCAGAGTGAGTGTGCATGCATGTGTGCATATGAGTGTGCATGCGTGCATGTGCATATCATTGTGTGTGCATGTTAGTGTTTTATGTGTGTATGTGTATGTTTGTGCACTTGTATGCGTGCCTTTAATTTTGCTTGTAAATGTGCTTATCTTTGTGCATGTGTGCATGAGTGAGGATGTATTTGTGTGTGTGTTCATATTAATGGGTGGTTGTAGACATGTGTTTAAGTGTGTCTATGCATGTTTGTGTTTTTGAATCCATGTGTGAGTTTTTTGTATGTGTATGTGCATACATTTGTATGCATGCATGTGTGTGTGCATGAGTGTGTGTATGTGTACTTATGTGCATGTGGTTGCATCTGTGTGTGCTTTTGTGCATGCAATCTTGTGTGTGTGTGTGTTTTTATGTGTGTTTGGGTGTGTGTGTTCATGTGCATGTATGAGTGTTTGTGTGCACATCTATGTGCATATGAGTGGGTGCATGTGTGCATTCATGAGTGTGTGCATATTCACATGCATGTTTGTGCTCATGTGTGTGTTGTTGTGCATATGTGTGCACACGCATGCGTGCATGTTGATGCACTTTATTGTGTGTATGTGTATGCATGGGTGTACATGTGTGTGCAGGTGGGTTGGTAAGCTTGTGTGTGTGTGTATGGGTGTGTGTATGTGTGCATGTATGTATGTTAATGTATGCTTGTGTGTGTTGATGTATGCATGTGTACTTGTTTGCATGTATTTGTGTGTGTGTGTATGCATTTGTGTGTGTCTTTGAGTGTGTGAGTGTGGGAATGTATGTGTGCATGTGTAAGTGTATGTATGAGTGTGCATCTATGTATGCATGTGTGTGTGTTTCTATGTGCTTATGAGTGGGAGCATGTGCGTATGCATTCAAGCGTGTATGTGCACTCACTTGTATGCAGGTGTGTGTGTGTGTGTGTGTGTTGTGCATGTGAGTGTGTGTGTGTGTAGGTGGGCTTGTATGAGGGTATGTATGAGTTTGTGTGCATGCAGGCTTGTGAATGTATGGTTTTGTGTGTGCATGCTCCTATGTATATCTATGTGTGTCTATGTGTGCATGTGTGAGTGCAAGTGTGTGTGGGTGTATCTGTGCACATGTGCAGGGGCACATGTGTGCATATGCATATGGTTACTTATGCACTTGCACTTGTGTGCATGTGTGTAGACATGTGTGTGTGTGTATGTGCATGTTTGCATATTTGTGCATGTGTCTATGCATATCTGTACATGAATACATGTGATTCTATGTTAATATTTGTCTGTGTGTGTTTGCTTATGTATGTATGTGGGTGGGTGAATGGCATGCACATCTGTGTATGTGTACATTTATATGTGTTTATGTGTGTATACTGAAAGCGAGTGTTTGCATGTGTGTGTGTAGTTATGGGTTTGTGTTTGTGTGCTTATGACTACAAGTTTGTGCTTGTGTTCATGTGTGTTTGTGTGTGTGTGTGTGTATATGTGTATGCATGGGTATTCCTATGTTTATTGGTTTTTCTTTGTGTGTGTGCATGTGTTTGTGTTGCTATCCATGTCTATGTGTGTGTGTGTGTGTATGTTTACATGCATGTGAATGTATGTTTGTGTGTAGGTGTGTGTGTATGTGTTTGTGCGTGAGTTCGTAAGACTGTGTGCGTGTGTGTTTATATACATGTGTTTGTTTGTGTAAACATTTGCATGTACATGTGTGTACCTACATATGTGAGTGTGTGTTAATTTGTGTGCACATGTACAAAGGGGTGTGTAGTTGTTCATGTGCACACGTGTGTTTATTCATGAGTGTGGGTGTACTTAGGTGTTCACATGTGTAAGTGTATGTACATATGTGTGCAAGCACATGAGTACATGTGTGTGTGTGTGTGATCATGTGCATGTGTTTGATAATGCATCTGTGTCTATGTGTGTCTACACATGTGTGTATGTGTATGTGTTTTCGTATGAGTGTGCCTATTTGTGCTTGTGTGTGTGCATGTCTCCTCACACGTGTGTGCATGTGAGTATCCACTTGTGTGCATTTATGTTTGCATGTGTGTGAGTTTTAGTGCACTTATTTATGTGGGTTCATGCATGCATATTTATGCATATGTGTGCATGCACATGTGCATGTGTTTGTGTGTATTTTCTTATGCTTGTGTACGTGTGCCTATGCTTGTGTGGACTCACATATGTTCATATATAATTCTATGTGCACACATGTGAGTTTATGTGCTTATGAGCATGTGTGTTTGTGCTTATATGCTTGTGTGGGTGCTTTTTTATTTGCATGTGTTTGCATTTATTTTTTTGTGTGCATGTGTTCATCTACATGTGTCCATGTGTGTTTACACAAGTGTGATTATGTGTGTTTTTGTGCATGCATGTGTGCAGGCATGGGCGTGTGCATGTATGTGGTCATGCATTTGTCTCGTGTGTGTTTGTATGCATGTATGTGTGTGGGTATGAGTGGTTGCATAGGTGAATGTTTGTGCATGGATTTGTGCATGTGTGTGGATACGTGTGTATGTGTGTGTGCATGCTTATGTGTGTTTGTGTGCACATGTGTGCAAGTTTTGTGTGCATGCATCTATGTATGTGGGCATACATATGTGTGAGCATCTGTGCATGCATGGGTGTGTGTGCATGTGCTATGTGTGAGTGCATTTGTGTGTGTGTGTGCATAGGGGTGTGTATGTTTGTTCTTATGTGTATGTTTAAGCATGTATGTGCATGTTCTTTTTCATGTGTGTGTGGTTTTGTGTGGGTGTGTTTGTGCATATGTGTGGGTGTGTGTTGTTGTGCGTGTGCATGTGTGCATGCAGATGTGTACATCTATGTGTGTGCTTGCATGTGTGTTTATGTATCTTGTACATTTTTGAGTGTGTTAATTTGCATGCACATGTTTGTTGTGTTTGTGTGAGCGCATGCATGTGTGCGTGCATGGTTGCACTTGTGTTTGTATGTGTTTGCGTGTGCATGTGCTCTTATGTGTGCATTTTTATGTGTGTGTGCAAGCATGTATGTGTTCAGGTGTATGCATATGTGCATTTGTGGTTGCATTTCCATGTGTGCATGAGTGTGTGTGTGGGCACATATTTGTGTACCTATGTGTGCAAGTGTGTATGCATATAATAATGTAAATATGTATCCTTGTGTGCATGCGTGTGAATGTGAGCATATGTGTGTCCTTGCGTGACTGCATGCATGCCTGTGTATAAGTGTGTGTACTTTAATGTGGTTGGGTATGTGTTCATGTGTTGATGTTTGCATGTGCATGTGCATGTGTGTGCATGTCTATGTGTAAGGGTACATTTGTGTTTGTGTGGTGTGCATATACGTGTGTGAGTGCATCTGTTATATGTGTGTGTGTGTGTGTTAATGTGTTCAAGTGCATTTGTGTATGTTTGCATATGTGTGTAAGCCTATGCATGTGAGTATGTTTGCATGCTCATGCATGTTTATTCATGTGCATTGTGTTTGTGCAAGTGCATTTGTGTGTATGTATATGTGTGTTTATGCATGTACATGTGTATCTGTATGTGTGTGTGTGTGTGAGAATATTTGCGTGTATCATGGTACCTATATGTGTGTGCATGTGTGTACGTTCATGTGCATGTGTATGAATGTGTGTGTGCACATGTTTTAACATGTGTGTGTGTATATGCATGTTGTCTATGTGTGCACGCATGCTTGTCTGTGTTAGCATGCACATGTGTATGATTGTGTATGCATATGTGTGTGATTGTGTAGGGTGCTTTTGCATTCATGCATGTGTGTGTATATGTGTGGATGTTTATGCATGTGTGTCTGTGTTCATGTGTGTGTCTACATGTTAGTGTTTGCACGTGCATTCATGTACAGAGTGGGCGTATGTGTGTATGTGTGAATATACATGTTCATTTGCATGCATATCCTTGCACGTGTGCAAGTGTGCATGGGTGCATGTGTATGTGTGTGTGTGTATGCTTACATGTTTACATATGTGTTTGTTTGTGGGCATCTGTGGATTACTTTGTGTGTGTGTGTGTTTATGCTTGTGAGTATAAGTCTGTGTGTATGTGTTTGTTGCTGTGTGTGTGCATATGTATGCATGGTCTTGTGTGTGTCTTTTTATGTATATGTGTAAGCATATTTGTGTGTGTTTGTGTGTGTGTGCATGGGTGCATGTGTGTATGCATGGGTGAATATTTCATATGTTTGTGCAAACAAGTTCACTTGTGTGCTTATGTGCATGCATGTGTGTGCAAGTGCATGTGAATATTCATGTTTGTCTTTATGTGTGTGTTCATTTCTGTGTATGTATACATGCAAATGTATATGCATGTTATTGTGTGCTTCGGTTGTGTATGTTTTCTTGTGTGCATGTATGTGCTTGTGTGTTTGGGTGCATGCATGTGTGTATGCATATTTTTGTGTGATTGTGTGCATACATGTTTTTGTGCTTGTGCATGTGCATGTGTGTGTGTGTGTGTGCATGTGTGTGTGTATGTGCATATGCTTTTGTGTGTGCATGTGTTTACATGCATAGGTAAGATTGTGTGGATGAATGTGCATGTGTTTCCATGAGTGAGGGTATGGGTGTGTGCACGTGTGTATGTGAGTGCATGTTTGCATGTATGTGCATGTGTGTGTGTGTGTGTGTTTATGAATGCATTTGTTTATGTGTGCATGTGTTCAAATTTGTGTGTATGTGTGCATATATATGTGCTTGTGTTTGTGTTTACATTTGCATGTGTGTGTGTCAATGCAAGTGCAGATGCATGTGCATTATTTTGTGTCTGTTTGTATTATTTCTATATGTGTTCAAGTGTGTTTGAGCATTTATGCATATGTGCATGTTTGCATGCTCATTCGTGTGCATGTGCTTTCCATTGTGTGAGTGTGTATGTTTATTTGCGTGTGGACATGTGCATATGTGCATGCTTTTGTGTGCATGAATGTGTCAACATACTTGTGTGTGTATGTGTGTGTGCATATGTGTGTGCATGAGTGTACTTGTGTGCTTTTGTGTGCATTTCTATGTGCATGCATGTGTATGTGTGTACACATGTGTTTGTGCCTTCATGTCTGCTTGTGCCCATGCATGTGCATGATTCTATGAGTGCATGTACATATTTGTGCTATTGCATGTGCATGTGTGCAAGTGTGTGTATGTTTGTCTTCATGTGACATGCATACATGCATGTGCATGTATGTGTTTATGTGTATGTGGGTGTGCAGGTGCATGTTTTTGTGCACACGTGTGTGCTTGCATTTGTGTGCGCACATGTGCTTATGTGTATATGTGTCTGCATGTGTGCACAATAACACGTGTGATGTGTGCAAGTGTGCTTGTGTCTATGTGCATGCATGTGTTTGTGCATGTCCATGCATGATCATGTGTAAGTGTTTGTGCATGTTTGCATGTTTGTGTGCACATGTGTTTGTGTGTGCATGTGTATATTTTGTGAATCTTCAGATGTGTGTGGTTATTTGTTTGCTTGTACATGTCTATGTGTGCATGTGTTCGTGCATGTGTTTGTGTGCTGTATGCACATGTGTACATATTTGTGTATGTGTTTATGGGTGTGGGTGTAGGTAGGCCTGTGTGTGCATGCATGTGTTTGCACCTATGCATGTATGTGTGAGAGTGTGTATATGCGTGTATGCATATGTGCATTCTTGTTCATGTACAAGTGTATGTTCATGTGTGTGTGCATGAGTGTGTGTGCATGCATGTGTGCTTAGGTTTATGTGCCAATGGTTGTGTATGTGTAATGAAAGCTTGTGCATATTTGTGCTTGTGTATTTATGTGTGTTCCTAAGCACATGTGCGAGTGCATGTTCATGGGCTTGTGTGAGTGAAGGTGCAACTGTGTGCATGCATGTGTGTGTATTTGTGTTCATGTTTGAATGTGTGTATAAGTGTGTGTGCAGGTGTGTTCTTTTTGGCACGTGTGCATGCACATGTGTGAGCGCATGTGTGAGTGTTCATGTGACATCATGTGTGCGTGTGTGCAAGAGTGTTTGCATGGTTTGCCTGTATGTGAGTTTGTATGCATATTTTTGTGCATGTTTTGCTTGTGTGCATGTGTGTGTGTGGATGGATGCATGTGAGTATGTGTACATCCATGTTACTACTTGTGTGTGCATGCAAGTGTATTTGGTTGTGCATGTGTTTGTTTGTTTATGTGTGTGTGTGTGTGAGCATGCTAGAGTATTTTTGTGCTTGTGTTTATGCACTTTTGTGTATGTGTGTGCTTTTGTCCATGCATATGTGTGCATGTATGCATTTGTGTGGTTGTGTGCATGAGAGTGTCTACATGTGTGCATGTGTTCATGCACATGAATGTGTACACATGCTTTGGTATGTATGTGTTCAAATGCATATGCTTATGTGTGTGGGTGTGTGCGCATGAATGTTTTTGTGCTTGTGCATATTTTTGTACATGCTTAGACATGTTTATGTGTGAGAACTTATGAGTGTGTACATGTGAATGTGTGCATATGTGTGTGTATGTGCATGTGCACATAGACATGTCTGTTTGCATGTGTGTGTGTGTGTGCATATATGTGTTCTTTTATAGGTGGGAATGTGCCTATGCATGTATATACCTTTGTGAGTATATGCGTGTGTTGGTGCATGTGTGTACATGTGTGTGCTTCCATGTGTGTGAGTTGCCATATGCATGCATATGAGTACATAAATGTGTGTCTACGAGCATGTGCATGCTTGTGTGCATGCATGTGTGTTGGCTTGAGTGTGTGCATGTGCATCTACAGACACATGTAGGTGTGCGTGTATATGTCTGTTTGCAAGTGTGTGTGTGCACGTGTATGCAAATGTGTACGTGGTGTGTGTCTATGCCTGTGCACTTGTGCATTTGTGTGTGTGGGCATCTATGATATTTATATGTGTGTGTGTATGTTTGTTTATGTGTGTACATGTATGTGTATGTAGGCACATGTGTATACTTGTGGGTGTTTTTTTTTCTGTGTGTATTTGTGTGTGATTGAGTGTGTGTGTGTTTGTGTGTATGAGCTTATGTCTACGACTGTGCGTGTGTGTGTTTGTGTTCACTTGTATGTGTTCTTGTGTGCACTTGTGTGTCAGTGCTAGATTTCATGTGTGTGTGTTTGTGCATGTATGTGTGTGGGCATGAGCGTGTGTATGTGAAGGTTATTTTGTGCATGTGTGAGCACAAGCAAGTGTTTGTGTGTCTGTATATGTGTGTGTGCTTTGATGTGTGAATGTGTGTGTGTATTTGTGCATGTTTGTGTACTTGTGCTTATTTGTGTGTGTGTACATATATGCATGTGTGTTTGCAGACATGCAGGGGTGAATTTCGATACAAACGTGCATATGTGAATGTCTATACAAACATGCACGTGTGCTTGTGTCTTTGTGCATGTGCATTTTTGCAAGTGTGTATGTGTTTATTTTCATGTGTACAAGTGTCAATCTGTGCATATGTGTAAGTGTGTGTGCATGCATGTGTGTATGTGTGTATTTTTGCATTTATGCATGTGTGTTTGTGTTCTTATGTGTATGTATAAGTGTTGTTATGAATGTGTGCTTGCATGTGTGCACACATTAATGTAGATGGGCACATGTATCTATTTCTGTGTGTGCATGTGTGTGTGCGAGTGTGCTTGTAGGTGGGTTGGTGGGTGTGGGTGCATGTGCATGTAGGCATGGGCATGTGTGTGTGTCCACATATGTGTACATGAGTGTGCGTGTGTGTTGGTGCATGCATATAGGTTTGTGTGCATGTGTGTGTTTGGGAGAGAGTGTGTGCATTTGTGTGTGCCTATGCATTTACTTGTGTGTGTGTGTATATGCAAGTGTATGCATGTTCATGTGCTTGTAAGTTTACGAGTGTGTGGTTATGTATGTGTATGTGTCTGCTTATGCATGTATGAGTGTGGGTGTACATGTATGCATACAAGTGTGTGTGTGAATAAGTGTTTGTGAGTGTGTGGATGTGGGCATGTACGATTGTAGGTGTATGTACATGCATGTGTGGCCATGTATTTGCATGTGTGTGTGTGTTGCATGTGCATGTGCATGTGTGTGTGCATACAAGCATGTGTGTTTGTGTGTGTGCATATGTGTTGGTTATTAGTGTACATATTCATTTGTATTTGTGTGCATGTGTGTGCATGGCTGTGTGTGGCTCTATGCATATGCATGTGCATTTGTATGTGCATGCTTATGTGCTTGTGTGTTTGTGTATGCTTGTGTATGTGTGTGTCATCTATTCATGTGTGTATATGTGCATATAAGTATTACTATGTGTATAGTTTGTGTGCATGTTTGTATGAATGCATGTATGTGTGTGTGCATGAGTGTGAATAAGTGCATGTGGATGTTTGTAAGTAAACTTGGTCGCACGGTCTCCTGATGACTCATTAAGCCCATTGCCAAGTTCTTTAGGCTACTTGGCTCGAGCTTATGGGCTTAGCCATGTGTTAGATTGTTTGGCCAAATTTTTTGTTTTCTCGAAACATGTTTTATATATTTATTTGTTATTATTTTATTACTTTTAAAAGAAATTTAATTGCTATTAAAATATAAAAAATGTCATGACTTGTTATGCTTCCAAGTGGGATTGGGTTTGGCCGAGACATGGGCCTCATTCAACTTGCTTTAGATGGTTTATTTACACGCAACTCCTTAGGCTGATTGCCTAGTACTTCAGGCCACTTGGCCCAAGCCTATTGGCTTGGTTACGTGTTGGGTTATTTTTCCAATTTTTTGTTTTTTGAAAACCTCTTTCATATATTTATTATTATTTTTTTTATTACTTTTGAAAGGAATTTTCTAGCCATTAAAATTACAAAATAGTTTTGTAACTAATAAAATAATAATACACAATAAATCAATAATAATACTTGTAATTGAATGTCGTTATGATCCTAATTATACAATATCTAATTAAGTAATAAGATAAATAATCAAACTATAAACTCTTGCCGATCAGCTTCTCCTTCATGAGTTTGATCCACGACTCCTTGATATGCCATTTAAGACACAACTAGAGCGTAGGTTCCAACACAACTTGACTTTGCTTCACTTGTGAATTGCTCCATGAGATATCTGGTCAAAGCACTTCAATTGATTGATCCTATAAGAGTTTGAGATGCTTGACCGAAAAAAACTTGAGAAATATATAAGAAAAACTAACACAACTATTTTCTTGTCATTAAATAAGTGATGTCTTGATCAAAAGTACAATCATATCCCTTATTTTAAGATGACAAAATAGTGAAATAAAAAGATATAAATTATGTAAGCATATATATGCTCCTCCTACATTCTTGCTTACCTTAAATATATGAAATTGATATAATTACGCCACAAGCTTGAGATGTAATAAATGTTTTTTTTTCATACATCTCTCCTTCTTTTTGTCATGCAACAAAAGATAAAATAAAAGTGAAAGATACAAACAAGTGTACACATAGCAATAATATTTATACATAATTTGACTTTAAATATCTAAGGGTTTAGTGCATCTTTGTTTAAAAAAATATATCAATAAAAAGTAATTTATTAACTTTTAAGCATAATTAAAAAATAATCATTATACTTTATAAGGGAAAATATTAACCATCTTTTATAGACATAACAATACTAATTAATTATTATGCAGTCTATTCGCGTGTAGTTTAATAATTTTGAATATTCTAAACTCTTTTACTTTATATATGTTTCTAACAATTTTTATGAGGACTAAATTTAAAATAAAATCACAAGATCAAACATGTTTTCAAGGATTTCTCCCATTTTTAAATTCAAAAAGATTAAGAGATATATAATAGAATCATGGATATGCAACTATAAAAACTATAGTTAATTTCTAATTAATAAATCATTTCCTATCAATGCTAATAATAAGGACCAAGAGAATTCACTTGTAAAAATTATTTATAGCTTTACCACAATGATATGAACTAACAAATTTAAATTTCTTTCAAAAAGTAACAATAATAAGGAAAGATCTTGGATATATTTAACAGATAAAATTGTTAACTCTCCATGAAGCCTAGCCTAAGCTTCCCCTAAGTTTTATTACTATATTTCTATTAAACTATTAATGATATAATCCCTAATAAACTGAAATATAATATTTTTATGATTTCTCATGTAATGATTAAGTTTATTATATACCCTTAGTACAAACCCAATATTATTTGCAATAGTTGCTTATATTTCATATAGTTTATTCTTGAATACCAATTTAGCTCTAATCAATTGTTGATGACTAAGAATATGAACTAATTTTTCTACTTAATTTCTCTCTAGTGCAACTAATTATCAATTCATGACATGAATCTACACCCTTAAGAGCTTCTTCAATAAATATTGGTTGGATGAATGATACAAATGTATTTGATCAATTACATTTATAGAAACTTATGTTCTAAATCCTTGACTAGTGTATCATTTAATTAATTGAAATGGATTTTTACATTATCATACTAAAAATAGTTGTTAACTACCTTCTTTATATTCCTTATTATCTAATTTACCTTTTTTCCTTCAATTCTAAATTCACAAATAATTCTATATAATTATAAAAATATTTATTTTTTATTTTTATAAATAACTCATCAAAACACAACATGTATATTTTTATTTTTCGAATTCTCAAATCATATTAATAAAATTTTCAACTATCTTCTCTATTGAAAAGAAAATAATTAATATAAACTAGAAACTTTATGATCTATATTATCTACAAACATATTGTGTTTACTATTTTTCCTTGAATACTCTTGCATGTTTTTTAAATTTGGAGATAAAATTGATCTCATATTTTTTATTCTTTATAATAATCATACAAATATTTATTTTTAAAATTTATTAAATAAAAAATAATTTTATCTTTCTAATTATCTAACCAATTTAACAAAACATATGATGGTTACACTTTTATTCTTAAAAAATTTAAATCATGTAAATTTAGAAAAAATTGATGTCAATCAAAAAGTCCAAGTTTCTTTTCATCTAAACTTTAGAATTTTTTTCTCCAAAATAAATTATCTATAAAGGACTACTAATTGTTGTGTTCATTTTTAATAACAAATCATATCATCATTCAATTACATTTTATCAAAGCATGTTATGAAGAAACTATGGTGTTGATTTGCTTACAATATTTGAATTCATTATACAACAATTGTATGCATTAACTAATAAATTCTAAAATAATTAATATTGCTTAATACTATGTCCTAATCGATTTTGTATGCTCAACTATAAGTACATAAAAAGAAATTGTCAATTTATTAGCATTAATAATGTGACTATCATTATCAAAGGTAGAAAAATGTTGTGGACCTTGAGATGAAGAATTTGCTTTTAAGGTCCATAAAGTTTCTCTCTTCCTCTTTCTCTTTTCTTTTTTTGTTTGATTCCTTATTTGTTTCTTATCTTGAGTGGGAAGCATAACCAATTTATCATACAAATTTTATAGTTCATACATATCCTAAAGACAGTTTTTTAGATGACAAATCTTGATTCTAATTTGTTGTGGCAAAGAAAAATAAAGATACTTTATTCCTTTGGTATTTCTTTACCTTGAAGTTCTAGAATATTCATCAAAATCATTTGAAATAGTAAAATAATTTTTAAATAATAACCATAACTCAACACTAATATTTAAAATAAAAGATTTAAATTCATTTGTTCATAAAATAAAAGTTTTATCTTCAAACATAAGTAGATGCTTGAAGTTAACCATATAAGGAATGAAAAAAACAGGATCTTCTATTAGAAACTTCTTCCCTTGATGTAATTTGCTATGATACCACTTGATATACTTTTTTCTAAGCTAATACATTAAAGGGGTGAATTATACTTTTAAACATTTTTCTATTTCGAAAACCTTTTCTTAAATTAAATTTAGCATCATAAAATAAAACATTTTATAATTTTACTAAACAAAAATGTATAAAAATTGAAGTTTTTGATATTAAAAAATATTTCATGCGTGATAAAGATATTTTTGAAAGTTTCTTTTATATATATTTTTAATTAAATATTTTTAAATAATAAAAATATCATAAATTGCATAATAATAAAGAAAATAAATATGACAAAAGAGTTTTAGATGATTTGGTCTAACTCGAGCGTACTTCCATCGCCAGTAAACCCGTCTAAAATTTTATTAACAAAACCACTTTGTTCTCCATTGTAGGCAGAGGTATCCTATACAACCCAAATTGTTTTATCGTGATAAGGGTTCACTATCATAACTATAATTATAAAAGCTTACAATAATGAAATACAATAAAAAATAATAATTAGTCATAATATTTTATTATTCACTTGTAAAAGCTTATATGACATAACTCTATGGGCTATGATATTAGAATATAAGTCTATAATTAAATAATATTCTAACAATCTAAATGACTTAGTTGTGAAATATTAAATCTAAAAGTTTTATTAATATGCCCTAACATTGATAAGAAAAAATAGAATGAACAAAGATTTTTTATTATTATGATCCTTTTAAAAAAGATAAAAAGGAATAAGAAAATAAATAATCATTTGTAAAGAAGTCACTAATAAGATGTGCAATTGAAGAAAATGTTGAAGTATGAAATTGAGTCACAAGCAAGGCTCTAACAAAGGCATCAAAATTAGATTGCAATTTTTGATTTTGCACCTTCTCTTCTAAAAATATTGATGTCATATGGTTAAATTCAACTAATTTAAAATAAATACAAACAACTTTTTGGAATGTTGATTATGAATGAGAACCATCATCTGATTTGGGTGGACGAAGCAAGTGTTTCTCAATCAGAATGTTGAATAAAGGGCATACATATAACCTTGATGCTTAAGAGTACTAATCATACAGGAAAAGATGAGCACAAACATTTTATCAAGTTCTATAGATGGCATCTAGTTGAAATATATTTTTGAAAAATACAAAGATGATCCCAACATTCAATCGAACTTGTTAGAAGGATAGTTAAATGAAATCTACTATTCACAAAAGCGGGCATGATGTGGAATGTTTGATCACAAAAACGTACAATCAGATGGCATAGTGTCGGTTAAGCTTTAGATATAATAGCTCCTAAAATCTTAGACCCACATGCTCTAAAACTAATGCATACTTCATGTTATAAGAGTTCCTCTTCCTTTATAATTTGAGCTAGTACATGGGGTTGGCTCCTCTTTGTGTTCTCAGGAATTCATAACCGAGGACACTTGCATACTTTATAAGACTACTTGTAACATGTGATAATGGGTCTGGTCTGACCCACTTCGCTACATAATATTTCACAGATCTATCATGACTTGTTATACTTCTAAGCTAAATTGGGTTTGATTTTGACTTGGGCCTGACCCAACTTAGTTCATATAATCTCGTTACCTATGACTCCATAGGCTCATTACCTAGTATTTTGGTGCACTTGCCTAAGCTTATGGGCTTAGCCATGTGTTAGGTTCTTTAACCAATTTTTTTGTTTTCAAAAAACATCTTTTGTATATGTATTAATCATTTTTTAGCTATTAAGACAACTAAATATTTTTACAACTACTAAAAAGATAATACATAAGGAATCAATAATAATGCATGTGAATAAATGATGCTATGAAAACTAATTATATCATTTGTAGTCAAGTGATAGGATAAACAAAAAAATCAATAGATGTTTTGGAGATGGAATATTGATGGTTAACTACTTCGCCAAGAGTTTAATTAATAACTCCTTGATATGCCATTTATGCCATAAATAGATAATTACCACCAACACAACTTAACAATGCTTCTCTTGTGGATAGCTCCATAAGACATTTAGTCAAAACTCTTTAATTGATTATTGTTGTAAGATCTTGAGATGCATGACCTGAAAGACACCTGAGAAAAGTTTTAGAAAAATCAACATAATGGTTTTGTTGTCATCAAACAAGTAGTGCCATTGCCAAGGAAACAACAAGTCTTTTTATATGTATGTGCATGTGTGTGTGGGTGTGTGTACATGTGTCTATGCATGAATGTGTTTCTATGTGTGCATGTATATGTTCACATGTGCATATGAGAATGTGTGTGTGTGTGTGTGTTTGCATGCATGTGCATTTATTTACATGTGTGCACTAGACAAATGTGTATTTATATGTGTGTGTGTGTGTGTGTGTGGGTTTATGTGCATGTGCATATGTGTGTGTGTATTTGTGTGTGTTTTTATATATTTCTAGATGTGTGCAAGCATGTGCATGTGTAGGTGTGTTTATGTACGTGTGTGCATGCATCATTTGTGTGGGTATGTGCAAATGTGCCTCTACATGTGAGTGTAAATGAGTATACACATTACTTTGTTGCCATGTGCTTGTGGGCATCCATGTGTGTGTGCCTATATATGTGTGTGTGTGTGTGTTTGTGTGAGTATGCATTTGTGTGTGGCATGTGTGTATGTATAGGAATTAATTGATGTGTGAGTGTTTTTGTATGTGTGTGTGTGTGCATGTGTACATTTATTAGTACTTGTATATGCATTTGTGAATGTGTCCATGTGCTTGTGTATGTGTGCTTGCATACACATTTGTGTATTCGATTGCATGTGTGCACATGTGTGAGTGTGGGTGCATAGGTTTTTGTGTGTGTGTTTGTGTGTTGATGTGTGTGGATGCTTACATATGTGCATGTGCATGTTTGTGTGCATGAGTTCATGTGTGTGTGTGTGCATATGAGCTCTTTTTTATGTGTGGTTGTTTGTGAAAATGTGTGTATATGCATGTGAGCTCATGTGTTGGAGTTTATGTGTGTGTCCTTGTGTGCATGTACTTGTGTGTGATTGCATACGTGGTTCTACTTGTGTGTGTGTGTGTGTACATTTGTTTACTTGTCTATGTACCTATGTGTGCTTGTGTGTCTGTGCAAGTGGTTGTACACATCTGTGTATGCATACATGTGTGTATGTGTGTGTGCATATGTATATATTATTACATGCATGAGTTCATGTTTGTGTGCTTTCATGAGTGTGTGTACATGAGTGCACATATATTTGCATCTGTATATATATGTAGTTGTGTGTTTGTGTGTGTTTCTATGTATGTGTGTGTGCATGCATGTGTCTGTATATGTGCATGTGAGTGTGTGTGTGTGTGTGTATGCATGTGTGGTGATGTTAGTGTGTAGGTGCATGTAAGTTTGCACCTACATGTTTGTGTGTGTGTATTGTTTGTATGCATGTGCATGTGTGTAGCTGTAGTTGTATGCTTGCATACATATATGTTTGTGCCTATGTGTGTATTTGTGTGTGCGTGAACATCTATATGTGTGTGAGTGTGTATGCATGTGTTTATGCTTTTCTGTGTGTGAACATGTTTGCATGCATTCATATGTGTGTCTGTGTGTATGTGTTCCTACTATATGTGTATGTGTCTATGTGCATTTGTGTTCATCTACAATTTTGTGCATGTTTGTGTGTATGTATGTGTGTATTTGTGTGTGCATACGTGCATGTGTGTGTTGAGTGCATGCCTAATTGTGTGTGTATATGTTTGTGTCATTATGTGTATGTGTAAATGTGCATGTACATGTGTGTGCATTTTGTGTGAATGAGTGTTTGTTTATGTGTGTGTGTGTCTAGATGTGTGCGTGTGTGTGTACATGTGCATATGCATTTACTTGTGTGTGTGCATGTTTGTGTGCATATATCCATGCATGTGTGTATGTGTGGAATTGTATGGGGTGTGTTTGTGTGTCTAGGCCTATGTGAGACTGGGCTTGTCCATGTGTGTATGTGTTTGTGTGTATGTATCTGTGTGTGTATATGCATGTCTATATATGTGAGTATATTTGTGAATGTGGTTGTGAGAGATTATTCATAAGTGCATGTTGATGAGTGTGTGTGAGTACATAGGCATGTGTGTGTGTTTGCATGCATGTGTGTGTACATGTGTGTGTGTACATGTGAGTGTGTTTGCTTGTGCATGCATATATTTATGCGTGTATGTGTGCATGTGTGTAAATATGTATATCTGTGCAATTATGCATGCATATGTGCCTGTGCCTATGCCTATGCACAAGCATGTGTGTGTTTGTGTGTGAATGCATGCTTGTGTGTGTATGCACCAGTCTATGTGAGGTGTGTGTGTGCATGTGTTTACATTTGTTTGTGTCTATATTTTTGTGTGTACTTGTGGACCGATGTGCATCCCTTGTGTGAGTGTATGTGTGTGTGTATATATATATATGCATGTGTGTACACTTGTGTGTGTGCCTATATGCATGCCTACACAAGTGTATGTGATTATGCATGTGTGTACACAATCACGTGTATTTTCATGCATGAGTATGCTTGTGTTAGTGTTTGTGTGTACAAATGCATGTGTGTGTGTGCATGAATGTTTGTGCACATGTGTTTATGTGTGCCTTTGTATGTGTAGATTTGTGTGAGTGCAGGTGCATTTGTGTGTTTGTAAGTTTATTTGTGTAAGTTCTTCATTTGTGCATGTGTGTTTGTGTCTGTATGCATTGTGCATGTGTGTATATGTGTGTGTTCATGCATATGTATGCATATGTATGTGTGTGCATCTATGTGTTGTTGTTGTTGTTGTTGTGTGTGTGTGTGTGTGCTTGTGTGTTTTTGGTAATGAATGCATTTTATTTATGTGTGTGTATGTGTGTGGATGCATGTGTGTGTGCATGCGCATGTGTGTGTGTTATTGTGTGTGTGTGTATCAATGTGCATGTGAGTGGGAGCATGCATGCATACACATGCATGTGTTTGTGCATATTTGTGTGTATGTCATGTGTGCACATAGGTGTGTGGATGTAGTTGTCTATGATGATGTGCTTTGTGAGTATGCATGTGTGTTTTGTGTGTGCTTATGTGTGTGTTTGTGCATATGCATGTGCATGTGTGTTCTTGTGTGCATGTGTTTTTGTACATGTGCATTGTTGTTCACATGCATGTGTGTACCTTTATGTGTGTTTGTCTATGTACATGTGCATGTGTGCTTCTTTGTGTATTTATGTGTATGTGAGTGTGCATGTGTTTGTTTATGTGTGTATGTGTGCATGTATGTGCATGTGTGCATGTATGTGTATGTGTGTATATGTGTATGTGTTTGTGTGTGTGTCTATTTGTGCATGTTCATATGAGCATATGTTTATGTGCATTGGTGCACAAGCACATGTTGAGGTTCTTGTGTGTCGGTGTTTGTGTGAGCATCTATGTTTGTGTGCATGAATACTCATGTGTGTTTGTGTGTACACATAGGAATAATTGTCTTTGCATGCTTGTGCGTGTGGGTGAATGTGCATGCATGTCTACATGTGTTTGCAAAAGCTACCTTGCATGCATGGGCCAGTGTGTGTGTATGTGTTCATGTATATGCGTGTAGTCGTGTGTTTACATTTGTGTGTCTATGTTTGCATGTGTGGGTGTGTGGGTTTGTGTGCATTTATTTGCATGCATGCACATATACAAGTACACTTGAGTACATACATGCATGGACATGTGAATGTGTGTAATGGTGCATGCTAAAGTGTGTGTGCACGAGTGTGTGTCTATGCATACATTGTGTGCATATATGTGTGCGTATGCATATGCATGTGTGGGTGCATATGCATGACGTTTTGTAGGTGTGTCTATAGGTGTGTATGTGTATGCATATGTGTCTTTGTATATGTGTTTGTGTGTATGTCTATTTGTGTGTGTGCACACAAGTGAATGTGTGTGCGAGTTTGTGCATGTGTGTATGCATTTGTTGTGTTTGTGCACACATGTGTGCACATGTGTGTGTGTGGTAATGCGTGTATATGAGAGTGTGTTGTGTGTGTATGTTTGTGGGTGTGTCTGTGTGAATGTGTGTGCATGTTTGTGTGCACGCATGTGTGTCGGTGTGTGTGGGTGTCCGTATGCATGAGTTGGCATGAGTAAGTGCATGTGCATGGAGTGCATGTGTGTTTCTATGTGTGCATGCATATGTGTTTTTTTAGGTGTTTGTGCGTGAGTCTGTCTGCTTGTATGTGCATGTGTATGTGTGTGTGTGCATGTGCATGTATATTCATGTGTGTGTGCATGTGTAGGTGTATGTGTTCATGCTTGTGTGTGTTTGTGCGAGTGTGTTTGTGTGTATATATGTATGTGCATTTGTGTGTGTGTTTGTATGTGTGCGTGAGTGTGCACATGTGGTTGCATATGCTTGTGGGTTTGCATGTATATGGATGCATGTGTGATTGTGTGCATGAGTGCATGCATCTTTTTGTGCATTTGTGTATATTTGCATATGATTATATATGCGTGTGCTTGTGTGTGTGTTCATATCTATTTTCCTTTGCATATTCAACTGAGTGTGTACTTTTGCATGTGCATGTTTGTGCATGGGTACACGTGTGTGTGTGCTCGTGTGCAAGCTTGAGTATATGCATGCATTAGTGTGCTTTTGTGAGTGTGTGGATGCATGTGAATGCGAGTGTGTGTGTGCAAGGTTGTGCACAATTTTGCATGCCTTAATGTGTGGATGTGCATGTGCTTGTGCATGTATGCAAGTGAGTATACGTGCATGTTTGTGGCTGTGTGCATTTGTGCATGTGTGAATACATGTGTTAGTGTTTGAGTTTGTATGTGTGTACATGTAACTATGTATACATGTGTATGTGTGAATGTTTATATGTATTAGTGTGAGTGTGTGTGCACGTGTTTGTGTGTGCATGTGTGTATGTGTTTATGTGTGTTTGGGTGTGTAGATGTGCATGTGTATTCTTGTGTGTATGTATTCTTGTGTGTATGCATTCATGTGTTTTAATGTGTGTGTGTAGGCACGTGCATATATGCATAGCATGTGTTTATGTGTGCCCATGTGTATGTGTATGCATGAGTGTGTGTGTGTGTATGTAGGTGTACATGCATGTGTGTATATTTTATATTTACACTAGCATGTGTGCATGTGCATATGTACATGTGAAGGTGAGTGTGAGAGTGTATGCATGCGTGTTTGTGTGTGTATTTATGTGTGCATTTGTGTGTGTTTGCGATTATGTGTGTTTGTGTTCATGTGTGCTTATATATGCATGTGTATGTGTGTGTGCATTTGTGTATGTGCATAAGTGCACATGTGTGAGCTTAGTGTGTGTGTTCTTGAGTGATAGTGTATGTGTGTGTGTGTATGTGTTTCAGCCTATGTGGGTGCATGTGTGTGTACTTGTCTGGGCACATGTGCTCACAAGCACCTATTAAGGTGCGTGTGCCTATGTTTGTGTGTTAGTGTAGTCATTAGTGTGCACGTATGAGTTTGTGTGTTTGCAACTAGGGTTTTGTGTGTGCTTGTATTTTTGTTTTTGTGTAGGTGTGTATGTGGTGTTTTTTTGTATATGTGTACTTATGTGTGTGTGTGGGCTTGTATGTGGGAATTTGTGTGAGCGTATTTGTGCATGTTGACAAAAGTGTGCCTATGTGTGCTTGTCTTTGCATGTATATGTGCATGTGTTTGTGTGTATGTGCATGCCTATGTATGCCTGTATGTATATATGTGTGTATGATCTTGTTGTGAATGTGCAAGTTTGTTTTGTGTGTGCAAGTGCATTTTTGCATACATGTGTGTATGTGTGTGAGTGCATCAGTACCTATGTCTATGGTGGTGTGTATGCATGTTTGTGTATGTCTACATGTGTGCTTGCATTTTTGTGTTTGTAAATTTGTGCATGTGTTGGTTTATCTGTGTGTTTTTGTGCTTATATGAGCACATGCTTGTGGATGCAAGTTTATGTCTATGTGGATGTATTTATATGTGCATTTGCATGAATACAAGTGTGTGTATGGGTGTACATGCATTTGCACGTGTGTGCACATGTGTTTGTGCATGACTGTGCATGTGTGTGTGCGTGCGAGTATGTGTGTAAGTGTGAATGCTTGTGCATGTGTGCATGTATTTGCATGTGCATGCATGTGTGAGTGTGTGCCTATGTTTGTTCATGTGTGTGTTTGCTTGTGTGTGTGTGTATGTGTGCATATGCACATATCTGTAAGTGCAAATGCATGTGTCTATATGACTATGAATATACAAGAATGTGTGTGTGTGCATAACTATGTTTGTATGTGTGTTCGAGTGTTTAGGCATGTGTGCCTATGCAAGCATGTACTCGTATGTTTGCATGTGTGTGCATGCATTCATGCATGCATGAACATGTGTTTTTTGCATGTGTATGTGTGTTTGTGTATGTGCATGTGTGTGTGCATGTTAGTATCTGTATTTATGTGCGTGCATGCATGTGCACAAGTGTGTTGCGTATGCGTGCATATGTGCAGGATTCCTTGTTTGTGTGCAAGTGTGTGTGTGCATGTGTGAATGTTTGTGTCTATACATGAGTGCCTCTTTGTGTGTGTGCATGTGTGTGTTTGCATGCATGTTTATGCAAGTGTTTTCGTGTGTGTGTGTGTGTGTGTTTGTGTGTGCATGTATCTATGTTTGATGATTTTTATTGCGTGCTTACGTATGTGTGCATTTGCATGTTTGTCTACTTGTTTTCTTATGTGTGTGCATGTGTGTATATATTTGTATGTGTGTGCACCTATATGGGTTAAGTTGCAAGTGTGTTCTTATGAGCAGGTTAACATGCTTATGCATGTGTATGTATATTTGTGTGCACTTGTATGTGCATTTGTGTTTGTACATGCATTTGTGCTTATGTGTTTGTGCGCGTATGTTAGTGTGTGTGCATTTGCATATGTTTTGTGTATGTGTGTGTGCATAAGTTTGTGTTCATATCAGTGCAAGTGTGTGTGTGTGTGTGTGAGCATGTGTGCTTGTGTGTGCTTGTGCTTGTTTGTGTGTGTATGCATATGTTTGTGCACATGTTAATGTGCATATGAGTGTGTGAACAAGAACATGTGTGATTGTGTGTGCATGTGTGTTCATGTGTGCGTGCATGCGTGTTCACATGCATGCATGCATGCATTTGGGTTTATGATTGTGTATGTTTGTGAATGTGTGTGTATGTGTTTGTGTGTATGTGTGTGCATACAGTATTCACTTGTGCATGTACCTTTATGTTTGTGTGTGCATGTGCTTGAGTGTGTGTACACATATGCATGTGCATGAGCTTTATTCTAAATGTGTGTGTGTGTAATGGTCTGCATGTCTGTGCTTGTGCTCGTGTGTTTGTAGGTTTATGTGCTTATGTGTGGAAGAGTATATGTGTGTGCATGTGTTTGTCAGTGGGTATGTGCATATAGGTGTGCTAGTGCAAGCATGTGCATCTAGGCTTGTGAGTACGTGTGTGCAAGTGTAAGTATGTGAGTGTTCATGTGCGTGATTTTGTGCATGTGTCTGTGCTTCAAACAAGTGTGTACATGTGTGCGATTGCATGTGTATGTGAGTTTCTTTGCATGTGAATGAGTGTTTGTGTGTGTGCATGTGTTCTTGTGTACATATGTGGGTCTGTGTGTATTCTTGTGTGTGTGCATTATGCAAGTATTTATGTGCATTCATGTGTACATGTGTGAATATGTGTGTGTATGTGTGTTCAAGTGTACATTGGCGTGTGTGTGCATGTGCATGTTTTTGTGTGTTTTTGTACATGTGTTTTTGAGTTTG
Organism: Vanilla planifolia; assembly: GCA_023846275.1. Taxonomy (NCBI): domain Eukaryota; kingdom Viridiplantae; phylum Streptophyta; class Magnoliopsida; order Asparagales; family Orchidaceae; genus Vanilla; species Vanilla planifolia. Next base: position 608,499 of record JAIUJO010000080.1, on the reverse strand, counting down.
TGCATGCCTGCTTGTGCATGTGTGTGAATGCGTGTGTGTGTTTCATTTTTGGTGTGTGTATATGGGTGCTTATGCTTTTTCAAGTGTGTATGTTCGTGTGCTTGATGTGTGTGAGTGTGTACATGTGTGTATGTATATGTACATATGTAAATGCACATGTGTGCATATTTGTGTATGTATTTGTGTGCCTATGTGTGCATATGCATGTGTGTGTGTGTGGATATGTGTAAGTATACATACGTCTATGTGTGTGTGCACATGTTTGTGCTTGTGTGTGTGTGCATGCATGTGCGCATACATGTGTACATATATGTGTGTTTGCATATGTTTGTGTGTGGGTTTGTTTTTGTGCATGTGTGTGTGTATGCATGCATGTGTTTTTATTTTTTTGTAGGCATGCATGTGTGTGTTTGTTCATTTATCTATGTTCATGTGCTAGTGCATCCATGTGTGTGTGCATGTGTCTATTTTTGTGAATGTCACATCCATACGTGTGCATGTGCATGTGCATGTTTGTTTGTGCATGTACATATGTGCGAGCTTATGAATTTTTATGTGTGTGTGTGTATGTGTGTGTGAGTTTGCATGCATGCGTGTGCATGCATATGCATATCCTTGTGCCTGTGTGTTGTACATGTGTGTGAATGTCTATGAGCCTTTGTCTATATATGCTTGTACACTAGTTCTTAAGCATGTCCATGAGCTTTCTATCAGTGTATGTGTGTGTGTGTGTATATGAATGTTTATGAATACATCCATGTCCATGTTCTTGTGTATGCTTATATTCATGTGTGTGTTTATGCGAGTGTGTGCATGCATGCATGCTATGCATGTGGGTATATGTGTGTGTGTATGTGTGACAACATGCATGTGCATGTGTGCATGAGTGTGTATGTGTGTGTCTAGGTGGATGGATTTGTGTGTTTGTGTAGGTGTTAGTGTATGTGTGTGTATGGGTCATTCTACACAGGTGTGTGTGTGCATGTGCATGTATGTGTGTGTGTGTTTTTGTGTGCACGTGCATACATGTGTGTGTTTGCGTGTTCATCTGTGTGTAGGCGTTTGTGTGTATGCACATGGGCACATGCATGTGTTTGGATGCATCCACATGCATGTGTATTCATGTGATTGTACATGTGTTTGGGTGTGTGCAAGTTGGCATGTGTGCATGTGCTTGTCTTTGCAAGAATGTGCGCATGTGTGCACATGTGACCATGTGTGTTTACTAGTGCACCTATGTCCATGTGTGTGTACTAATGCAAGTGTATGTGGGTATGCATATGTATGGGTGAATGTGCATGTGTTTGTGCACTTGTTTGCATAAACGTATGTGTGTGTGTGTGTTGGTGTGATTTTGGATGCGTATGAGTGCACAGTTGCGTGTGTGTGTGCGTGTGTAAGTGTATGCATGCAAGTGTATGTTAATGTGTGTGTCTATGTATGAGAGTTTGTACATGTGTATATGTGTTTGTTTTCATTATGTGAATGCATATGTGGCTATGTTTGTGCTAGTATGGGTGAGTGTGTACCTTTGTGTGTGTGAGTGTTTATGTACACGTGTGTGTAGGTGTCTATTCATGCATGTGTGTCTTTGTGCATGTCTATGTGTATATGCAAGTGCGTTAGTGTGCGTGCATGTTTTTGCATGTTTTGTACTTGCATGCATGTGTTTGTGTTTCTATATGTGTGTGTTTGCATTTGTGCATGTACATGTATATGTGTATCTATGTACATACATATGTGCATCTCTATGCTTGTGTGTATACATGTGTAAGTGCTCTTGTGAGCACATGTGTGTTTCTGTGTCAATGCACATGTGTAGGTACGTTTGTGTATGCATGGTTATGTATGTGCATGTTTGTATACAGGTGTGCCTGTGTGTATGAGTGCGCATGTTGTTCATGTGTTTTGCGTGTACACATTTGTGTTTGTGCAAGTGCAAGTGCATTCGTGTGCATGCTTGTACAACTTTGTGTGCCTGTGTATGAAAATGTGTTAATGTCTCCACATGTGTCAATGTGTGAGTACATGTGTGTTGATGTGTATTTATGTGTGTTTGTTCATTTGTGCTTATGTGCAAGCATGGTCATGTGTGTTTATTCATATTTGTGTTTGTATATGTGTGTTAACATTTGTAGGTTAGTGTGAATGAATGTACTTTTGTGTGTGTGATTATGTGTGTGCATGCATTTATGTTGGTGTGCATATGTGTGCCTATGTATATTTCTACATGCATGTGTGTGTGGGTTCATGAGCATATGAATGTGCATGTAAGTGTTTTGTGTGTTTGTTAGCATGTGTACATTCTTATCTATGTGCATGTGTGTTTGTGTTTGTACTTGTTTATGCATGTGTTGACTTATGTGCATGTGCATCTACATGTTTGTTTATGTTTGCATGTGTGCATGTGGTCATGTTAGTACATGTGTGCCTTTGCAAGTATGTATGCTTGTGTGTTTGTGTGCATTCATGTGTGTGTGCATGTGTCTATGTGCATTTGTGTATAGGTGTGTATGAAAGTCCTTCTGCGTGCCTATGTGCATTGGTGCATGTGTATGTGAGTATATATGCTTGTGCATTTGTGCATGCATGTGAGTGTGCATGTGTGTTTGTGCATTCTTGTGTGTTTCTTTTTGCATTCATGTTTATGTATGTATGTGTGCATCTGCATATGCATGCCTATCTGTGTGTGTGTTTGTATGTGTGCATGGACATGTGCATATGTGTGTCTGTGTACTTGTGTGTGTATTCTTTTACATGTATATTTTTTTAGGAGTATGTGTGTGTGTTTTTGTGCATGAGTGCATGTGTGCATATGCATCTGTGTGTCTGTTAGGTGTATATGTGTGTGTGAGTGTGTATGTGTGTGGTTGTGGTTGTAAGTGTATGTGTATGCATATGTGTGTATGTGTGTGAGTGTGTGTATGTGCAAGTGTGTATGTTATGCATGTGTATGATTGTGCATGTGGGTGCATGTGTGGGTATGCATGTGTGGGTTCATGTGCGTGTGCATGTGTGTGTGTGCATGTGCATGTGTGCGTGCATATGTAAGTGCATGGGTGTGTTCATGCAGGGTCATTTATGCATGATTACATGCAAGTGTTTATGCATTTGTGTGTACAGATGCATACACATGTGTCCATTCCTATGTGTGAGCATGTTTATGTTTGTGTATATGTGTTGTTGTGTTTGTTTATGTATGTCTGTGTGTCTAAGTGCATGTGCGTGTGCATGCCTATTCATGTGTATGTATGTGCATTTGTGTGTGCAAGCAAGTGGGTGTGTGCTCGTGTGTCTTGAGTGTCCAATTATGTGTGCATGCATTTGCATATATGCGTGTGCACATGTATGTATGTATGTGTGTGCAAATGTGTGTGTATTTTTGTACGAGTATTATGTGTATTTCCATGTGAGTGCTTGCATGTGCATCTACGTGTGCTTGTGCATGTGTGCATCTGTGTGCATGGGTGTGTTTCTGAGTGTATATGTGTGTCTGCATGTGTAGGTGTGTGCATGTGCATGTGAGAGTTAGAGTGAATGCATACATGTGTGCACTCATGTTTGTGTGTGCATTTGTGTTGATGTAAGTGTGCATGCTTGTATGTATGTGTGCCTATTTGCATGTGTGTTTGTTTTTGTGCGTGTGTGTGTGCACATGGTAGCATGTGTTTGTGTGTGTGCATGATGTGACAACATGTGTTTCTATGCATGCTTGCATGTATGCGTGTGAGCATGTGTGTGAGTGTGAGTGCATGAGTTATGTGTGCAGATGTATGTGTATTTGTAGACACTTGTACAAGTCTATGTTCTTATTTTTGTTTCTATATATGTGTGTGCAAGTGTGCACACATATGTGTGTGCGTGTATGTATGTGCACATATAAGGGTGCAAGTGTGAGCATGTGTGTGCTTGCATGTGGGAGTTTGTACGTGCACATTCATATGTGTGCATACATGTGTTTGTAAATGTGTGTTTATGCTTGGGCGTATTGGATGCTTTCATGTGTGCATTTTTAGTATGCGTATGTGCTTCCATGCATATGTGTGTATGTTTATGTATTGTTTAATGTTCATGTGTGTGTGTCTATCCTAGTGTGGGTGTGTGCACATGTTTGTGTGTATTCGTGTGATAGTGTGTGTTGGCATGTTGTTCCATATGTCTGTGTGCAAGTGTCTGTGTGTGTTCATGCATACACATGTGTGTGTGCTCATGGGTACATGAGTGCATGTGTATGTATGTGCTTGACTTCATGTGTATGTCTATAATGACAAGTGTGGGCATGTGTGTGTTTGTGTTGGTGTTTGTGTGTCTATGCATGTGTGTGTCATGGTGCGTGTACTTGGGCAAGTAGGTGACTGTGTGAGTGAACAAGTGCTTTTATATTTGTGTATGCATATGTGTGGATGTTCATGTGTGTGCTTTGTGTATCTGAATGTGTGTGTTCATGTGCTTGTGTGTAGGGGTGTGTCTGTGTATGTGTACATATGCATGTCCATGCATGTATATGTGCATTTTTGTGCATAGTTATGTGATTGTGTATGTATGTGCATGCACTAGTGTGTGCATGGGTGCACTTGTGTATATTCATGTGTGTCATGTGTTTATACCCTTGGGTGGGTGTGCATTCCAATGTGTTTTTTTGCATCCATGTGTGGGCATCTGTATACATGTGTGTGTATGAATATGTATATGTATGTGCCTGTGTTTATGCATGTGTGTGTGTGCATTTCTATGTGTAAGTGTATGTGTAGACATGCATGTTTATGTGCCTATTTGAATGTATGCATGTGTTAGCACTTCTATGCATGTGTCTTTGTGCATGTGCATTTGCATTTGTGTGTGCATGTGTAGGTGTGTGGTGTGTGTGTGTGTGTGTTTGTGTTTACACATTTATGTCTATATGTGTATATGTGACAACATATTTGCATGTGTTCCTATGGGTGTGTCTAAGCATGCCTACAAGTGGGTCTTTCTATATGCATGTCGGCATGGGTGCATAAGCATGGGCTTGTATGCACTTGTATATATGAGTGTTTAGTTTGTGCATGTTTGTAGTGCATTTGTATTTGTGTGTGTGTGTCTCCATGTGTCAGTATATATGTGTGTTCAAGTCTATGTGTGTATGTTTGTGTGTTCATGTGTGTGTAAGTCTATGCAAGTGAGTGTCTGTGTATGTGCGTGAAGCTATGCATGTATTAGTGCTTATATGTGTGTGTGTGTGCATGTGTGTGAATGTGCATGCGAGTTTGTGTGTGTACATGCATGTGTTTGTGTTTATGTGTGCATTCATGGGTGCACACTTTTGTACACATGTGTGTGTGTACATTTGTGTGTGTGCATGTGTGGTTGTGTGTTTGTATGGGTGTGAGTGTATGTTGGTATGTGTGCATGTGTGTGTACATGTGTGTGCATGTGTATTTGTGTGTGCATGCATTTATGAGTGTGTGTGCATGAATTTATGAGTGTGTGTGTGCATGTGTGTGTATGCATGTGAGCATGTGTATTTGTGGTTCTAGGTGCATGCATGTGTTTTTGTGTATGTGTTTGCTTCAATATGTGTGTGTGCAAGTGTATTTTTGCATGTGTGTATGCATGTGCATGCCTTTCTTTGATTGCATATGTATTTGTTATGTGTATTCATGTGCATATGAGTGTATGTGTTTGTGTGCTTTTGTGTATGTGTGTGTGTTTGTGTGTTTGTGCATGTGTATGTGCATACTTGAACATGTGTACATGTTCGTACACGTGTGTACGTGTGTGTACATGTGTGTGCAAATGTGTGTTTTTGTGCATGAGTGTGCTTGTGCTTTTGCTTGCATGCTCATGCATGTGTGTGAACATGTGTGTGTTTATCTATGTTTACATGTGTGTGTACTTTGGTATGTCTACACAAGTGTGTGCATGTTTTTGAAAGTGCATTATGTGTGTTTATGTAGGAGTGTTTTTGTGGGTGCACAAGTGTTCATGTTTGTACATTCATGCTTGTGTTGATATGTGCACACATGTATGTGTGTTTTTGTGCATGCATGTTTGTGCGTGTGTGTGTGCATGTTTTTGTTGACAATAGTGTTCGTGTGTCTTTGTTTGTGTGCACATTTATCTACATTCATGTGTCTACATGCTTGTGCACACGTTTGTATATGATCTTGAGTGTGTATGTGCATGTGCTTGTGCGTGAGTATGTGGAGGGTTGTGTTTTTTGGGGTATGTCTGTGTGCATGAGTGCTTGCATACATGTGTACATGTGTCTACATGCACACATATTCATGCATATGGGTGCACACATGTGTGCAAGCATGCACAAGTTTATATATGTAGGAGTGTGCATGTGTGTGTGTGCACATACATTTTTTTGCATATGTGTGTGTGCATGTGTGGCTTTGAGTGCATGTGCATATAAAAGTTTATGTGTACATGTGTGTGCATATGGGTGTGTGAGCATGTGTGTGTGCATGTTCTTATGCACATGTGTTTTCTTTTGTGTGACTATTTGTTCATTTGTATTCGTGCACATGTGTGAGCATGCATGTATGTGTGTGGTATGTGTATATTGTATATTTGGGCATGAGTGGTTTTGCGTGTGCGTGTTTGGATTTGCATGTGTACATGTGTGGTTATCTGTGTGAATGCATGTGCATGTGTGTCTTCATATGTGTCTACATTTGGGTGTGTGTGTGTGCGTGTTAGTGTGCATGTTTGTGCATGTTGGTATTTTCTCTACATGTGTGGTTGTATTTTCAGATGCATGTGTGTTTGTGTGTGAATTTACATTATCATGTGTATGTGTGTGCCTTTCCCTATGTGCATGTGTGTATGTATGTATGCATGTGTGTGTGCATGTGCTCATGTTTGTGTACATGTATATGTGTGTGTGTGTATGCATTTATGTGTGCATGTAGATGCATGTATGCATGTGTGTGTGCAGGTTGTCCACATGTCCAATTAGGTGTGTGCATAAGTACATGAGTTTGCATGTGCACGTGAATGTGTGTCGACATGTCCATGTGTATGTATGTTTGTTCGTGTGTCCTTCTGTGTGAGTGTGTGCACATATGTGTGTGTGTTCATGTGTGAATGTATCTACATTTGCATGTGTATGTACGTGTGCATGTGCTTGATTCTTTACGTGTTGGTGATGGTGTATGTGTGTGTGCATGTCCATGTTATGTGGATGTGTGCATGCATGTGTGCAAGTGTTTGTATGTGTATTTGTACAATTGTACATTTGTGCTTATGTGTTCACATAAACATGTGCACACGTGTGTATTTGTGTTTGTGCACGAACTATGTGTGTTTGTGTGTGTACATGTTTGTGATCATGCATGTGCATGTGTCCATGCATATGCATATGTATTTGTGTGTTCTTGTGCATGTGTGTTGCATGTGTGTGTGGGGGGGGGGGAATGTATGTCGGTGTGTGTATGCCTACGTGCAAGATCATGTGTGGGAATGGGTGTGTTTTTTTTATATGCTAGCTTGTGTGTGTATGTTTGTTTGTATACTTGTGCAAATGCATGTACATGTGTTTGTCTATGCATGTGGGTGTGTATGTACATGCATGTTTGTTTATATGCTTATAAGTGTGTTTGTGTGTGTGTGCTTGTATGGATATCTCAATATGTAGTGAGCAAGGGGTGCTTTGAAATGTTTATGATGTCTATTTCTCCAAAGGGATGCATCTCCTAGTAGATAATGATTACAAGGTGACTCTATAACTTACAATGCCTCAAAAAAAGTTGAAGTCATCTATAAGGGATTCCAACCATCATTAATACTTAACTATCACTTCTTATGTTGCCCATGCCATCTTACTTTCTTTGATGCTAAGTGAGCTCATGGACTTGTGCACTTGGTTTTAAAAGTCCTTACTATTATCCACCAAGTGAACAATCTGTCAATGCATCACATCCTTGCATGGATTTTGATGTAGAGTTGTTTAGTCATAATGTTACACACGATAGAATTATGGCACTAGGTTTTTGACCAAGCATGATGACCATTTTATGGATCATTGGTTCTTTTCATACTAGTTTAAATTATTATAAAGACACATTCATTAGTAGAATAAAAATCAACATATCTCATAATGGTCTAAACCAAACTCTCTTTCCCTATTAATGGTTGTACAATCCATCACTTGGTGAATTCTTCTTCGTAATGATAAGAAGAGTTTAAATCTATGGATCAAAAAGCAATGTCACTACTGCCTCCTGGCCACCACAAGCTAGTCATCCCTATGGTAACTTTTCTTACACCTTTAGCTTCAAATTTTGAAAGCTTAATGAATCAAAAGGACATGTTTTCTTAGCTCTTATTTGTACTAGATATTTGAATCAAACAAACTTTTACCCTTTTATTTCATAAAAGATTTCTATTCTTGTTGAGGTCATTGTGGGGCACTAGTGTTTACTTTTAACAAATGCATTGGCCCAAACAAACTCCTTACCCAAGAAAGTTTTATGCCTGTTTTGATTTTTTAATGTGTGACTTAGAACCAAAAGAAAGGGTTAGGCTCACCTTCATCTTATGGAATAAGTGAAATAACATTAAAAGTAATGGTATTTAAATTCCATTGGCATGTCGACTCCTACATATGATACACCTCTAAAATGAATTCATAAAGTTGGACTGGAGTAAAGCTTAATAAGGTCTTCTTTCCCTACTAATTCTATGAAGCCCATTCCCTTAGAAATGGTCTCATTGCATAATAAATAAGTATAGTGGGAATCTCATTCATACGTGTTAGTAATTAGATGATGAGACATTTGGCAACCTTAAAAGAGTCATAGTTACTCCAATAATTTACTCACACTTGTTCAAATTTCTTTATTTTGATATTTGGAGCATTGAAAAGAAATCAAATTGCATGATTACCCTTGTGGATTATGACAATTCTTTGTTTCAATTGAACAATCAGATTCCTTATGTTTATACCAATTATGAGTTGATTGTTTAACAACCTGGGAAGGCTCCCATAGGGGTTGCTTCTAATTTATACCTCAACTAATAGACCCACTCTTACAACATGAGCAACTCAATGAGTCTACCAACAATTCATGGATTCTAAATTAGGACCCCCGTACCTATCTCTTGTAGCTGATCTTTCTCTTAAACTTATAGTTCTATTTTGTTGACTTGCCTTACCTACATTGCTTCATCGACCAAAGCCTATTCACTTTGGAGACCTTATGCAGTTATTTGTATCATCAGATATGGAAGGAATTTGTCCGTCTATGTTTTCAAGGGTTTTCTGTGGCAGATCATGATTGGCTCACCATGTAGTGCACTTCCAACTAGTTGGCCATACCTTTGGCTAAGCTATTTCCATGGTCAATAGGAAGCTAAATAGAAAAGATAACTCTTCTCAAGGCATCATCGATGTCTATGCACTACATTACACTACCATTGACTGCCTCATCCTAGCTTGAGACATTAAATTTGATGCCCTTTTGAAGCGCAAGCAATGTGGCGCTCTCCAATTCTTTTCTCACAACTCTTAGGATTGGCTAACCCATGTCTAAGTTTCCTTGACATGGAATCTTTATCACCTTCATCCTCCAAAATTCTCATTTGAATATTTATTATTGGCACAAAGACCTACACCAATGAATGCTCCATGTGAGCTCATGCCCTTTATTTTGTAGTGCTTATTGCACTCTCTTACTCATCAAGACATTGCATTGCACCGATGGCTAGGTGTGGGTCACTTGCTTAAGCACTATTCCTCTTTTAGGATGCCACTTTAGATTGTAACTTGGTCTTTAGGCTACTAAATTTCTATAATGAATTAGTCTAATGTTTCATACCATTACTAAGGGAATAAGTACCTTCTCCTTCACTTATTTATAAAATTAAACTTAACTAAAATTCTCACCTAACATTGGATCATGACTCCACACCATGGAGGATGGAGTTGGATTTGTGACGAACATCTTCTTAGCATGGTGTGTCATTAATATTCTCAAAATGGGGATTCTAACCTAATCCAATTATTCTAAGCTTATACAAGGTGCAAGAATTCGCATTACACCAATGTAGGCAAGCACTCGGCTTGCATCCATGGCACACCTTGCATTCAAAAAATGGATGGTTCATAGGATTCTAAAATTCACAACACGTAATGCATTTTGCTGCATCCTTCAACAATTCATGAGCTAAGATTTCCATTATTGAGTCATTCTATGTTTGATTGCTAAGTCTAAAAAGATTTAGTTGTGCATAACAAACTCATTACTAGCTTAACATTTACTCTCCCTCGATCCATGGCTTGGCCCATAGGCTATTGTTTATGACCAAAAGCATTACACTTCATAATGAAGTGAAAGCACATCTAATAGAGGAATGTGACATCAAACAGTTTTCACACCCCCATAGGCTACACAGATTGCCCAATCATTTGTATCTCTCGTTAATGATCCTTCTATAGTTTGACCTACAAAAAAATTGTTACAACATCTCTTTCCTTTAAATGATAAGATTTAGCAAACTTCTTAATAAATCATATGTGGCAAAGGACTCACATCATAGGGATCTAAAAACTTCACTAGATCGTTCAATCAATCAGAGCAATTGGTGGTGTGTACAAAGGGGAGTTGATGTAGTTAATATAAGCTGATGATGTAATTCCTTAATGAAGACTATATTTTACAATGTTTATTCCACATCACATTGAAATTTAAGTAAGATTACGTAGCCTTTAGACCAAGATAATGTACTCATTTCGTACGTTTGTGTTGGCTCAATCATCTATGGGAATCGTACTCCTCTTACTACCTTAAACTTACATGAATTACATAGCTATAATAACTTTAAGGAGCTAGCCATTAGTGCTTAAATCTTGTGCTAGTTAGCAAGTTGAGGACCTATTCATTAATGAAATTCACTAGAGACATCCCTCCAACAACTGAGAAAAGCCATGCACCAACAACTATGAAGTCAAGGAGCTCAAAAGTCTTCAATCCTTGTCATGTTTGAAACTAATATGGTTACTCATGTTCAATTTAATTTTGCTATATGCTCTACCATTGGTGGTGCCCATTTGTCAAATTCATTTAAGTTTCAGAGTTGCCATCAATTGTGATGTAGTTGTATAAGAAGAAAATGCGAGAACTGGCGTTATTATTTGGGATGACATTGGTAGGCCCATTGCTATTATGTGAAAAACATGGGGTTTAGGTGTGACTTTTACCATGAATACTATTGCTATTTTTGAAATAGTGGAACCCCTTAGAATTTTGCTTCCCAATTGTTAGACAAAAATGACTGAATCGGACTTTACTATAGCCATTGCTATAATGAACCAGTTGCTTTTGCCTAGAACAAAAAGAAGTGCTTACCATCAGCTATTACATATATTTAGGGCATGTAGCATTTCATGCTACTCACATAAGGTAGCATGGTAATATTGTTGTGTACTAGGTCTCTTATGTCATATTTTTACATGATTTTGTTTGTAACTAAGGAATAACCCTTCCTAAACAACTTTTTTTATCTTTTTTGTGATGTTATGTATCAACCACAAGGAGAGTATGATGTTGATATTGGCCTTTACTTTATCAAGAAACATAAAGACTTTGATTCCTCATAAGATGCTTATATAGTCCAAAAAAGGAACATTCACTAGTTCTTAGTTGACATCATTTATGGTGAGATTTGATGGTATTTGCTCATCTTTGATCCACCAGCTTTTGTTCATGTTTAATGAACATGTTTCGGGAAAATGCTTTCACAGTGGTTCCCCTTTCATAAATTCAATAATTTTACATCTGATAAGGAAATATGAAATCCCACAATAGTCCTTAATAATTACTTTGAGCGAAAAGGCCAAACAATATGATCAAAATCTTGTGATGTTATCCAATGCAAATGTATCCTTAGCATGGGCTTTCTTTGAGCACCTTATTTCTTCAAAGTAATGATGCTATGGGCATCACTTTGCTTACTAACACTAGACTGCATAATCAATGAAACGGATCAAGGGGGTTTGTGTACACCAAAAGGTGAACAAAGCGACTCAAACTAAGGTCCAACTATGTGCTTTTCAACTACAACAACTTAAATATATGCCATTGGAGCCTAAATTATCATGGATTCTAGCACCAAACTTGACCTCCAATTGATCCTCATTAATGCACTTAATTATACTCATTCTAAGCACTAGACTTGTGGATCTCATTATTGTTATTTATTGTTGAAATGTTCTTCAATAAGAAAGGGTGAATTGTTAGAATTAGAAAATTTTAATTTATTAAAATATATTAATTTATACTTTCATAATAAAGCTTTAGAATTTGTTAAATAATAAGATACAAATATTTAAATATGCACATAAGAAATTTTGACGTGGTTTGGCTTAAAAAAAACCTACATCCACCCAAAAAAATAAGGTACAAAAAAAAACTATATAAGCCTTTTGTCAAAAGTTGGGTAGATTAAACACCTATAACAAGAATATAAAATAAGTTACACTCACCTTACAATAAAAATAGAATTGGAAAAAAAGTAAGGAAGAAAACAATGATGACAATCAACACAAATAAATTCCTATGCTTGACAAAATATTTAACACGACACAAGTATTTTAATTTACTGTGAAATAAGAAAATAAGAGCTCAGCTAATTGGAAGATGAATCAATAAAATTAGAATTTGTTAAAGAAAGGCACAGCGAAAGGAGGAGACAAATACCAATGGCTATGAATTACTTTGAAGTCGTGACTTGATACTTTTTCTTTAGAATTTTGAAAACATTTTCATCAAAAACTTTTTTCAAAATTCTCCAATTTATAAAAAAATTCTAATAGTTAATAACATTTACCAAATGCCCAATTTGGCCATATAAATTATTTCCAAAATTTTTTAATTTTAAAAATTAATATTCTAAAAAAATGAGAAAAGGTTCGAATTATTAACTAAAAAAGCTATTGCTTTGGACATGTTGGATCGGACCATGTCATGACCGTTCAATGCCAAAAGCTATGCCATCAAGGTAATAGAATTCAATCTATACTTCATAGGCAAATTTATTTGATCTGGACCATTAAATCAGAATTTCGATTTGATGGCAAGATATAGCTTGTTGAGCGGATGAAATACGGACTATGTGATCGCAACAATGCATGATCATATGGATGAAAGAATTAGTTGTTTAAAAAATGAGATATAGTGGGATTGTTCCATCATTAAAATGCATGATCAGATGGCTCATGTCATTCCCACAATTAAGAATTTTGATGTGTAGTAAATGCATTTCATTTAGTCCCACATGGTGTATCTAAAATAACTTTTTATCGTATAAATATTTTGGTGCATGCTAGAGGTTTGCTGGTTTTGAGATTAGCTACTTCATGATTCATGTAGGATTTCACCACCTTTGTCTACTAGTAATTATAAAGTAATTATGTTGATTCGAAAAATATGTTCTTAATCTTAGCCAGTATGAAAGTGCTGAATGGGTATAGGATTCACTCCTAACTCGTCCCAAACACTGTAGTAATCAATGCAAGAAAATTTTTAGAAAGGTAATTAAGTTTTTTAATTTTTATTATATTCTAAACTTCTTATTTAAATCATTACTAAATAATAGATTTTGAATGATATTAATCAATTACTTGAGAAATATGTATTTCAAATATTGAATCAGAGATGGTGGTCAAGGATATTGGAGATGAAAGTTAATTAATATTTTTTATTCTTAAAAAATTAATTTTAAATACCTTAATATTCTACAAATGAAATTCAAATACCTAAAATAAATGTCAAAAAATATTTCTTAGTGGTTTGCCACTTCCACAAAGATTCTTTTCTTGAGATTTCATTTTATCTTCTCTTTCTTAAATTCTCCCATGAATATGAGCATTAATTATTCAAAATATAAAAATTCACTAAACAAAATTTATTAGAAATACTTAATGTTTGTTATCATCAAACAAAGTGCCATGGCTAGGGGTTAATAACACAATAATTGTCACTACCTGCTAGTGTCAAAATTAGGCAATTTGTGTGCCTCCTAACTTCCTCAAATGTACTGTGTCTCTCAAGTTCTCTCTATAGAATAAAACCCTAATTTCTTATCACCCATCCCACCATGGTTGTGCTCTATCATACCATCAAAAGTTGATCCAACAAAAATTTAAATCATGCATCATTGGAATTGAGGTTGTGTTATTTGACAAATTATTATCAATTGTTAAGGAACTAGGCCAAAACTCACATCACCCTTTTATCTAACAAAAGCATCCCTTCTAAAAGTGGGGTTTCGATGCACATATTAGTTCTAGAATTGGTATAATTATCCAAGTGGCATGTACCATCAAACAAACTATAACTGATTTAATGAGCTATTCATAGTTTCATAGTTTGAAATTATTAATACTTACCCATGCATGGCTTAATCTTTGAGGTAGGCCTATGACTACTGGATGGATCAACCATGTAGCAATATAGAGATAAATCATTAAGTAGTACCACATGTCATGATTAAAATGTTTGTCATGTTTAAAGATATACTACACAAGAAGAGAAAATACTCCCAAGTTGGGATATCATCCATCAAGTTCTAAAACCTTGACCCTTAACAAATGCATTCTTTGACAACAACCCTCCCTGGCAAAGAATAACGTTCGAAACCAGTGATTTCAAAGACCATGCCAAAACATGAGTATGGATTATCACAAGTTCAATTGTAGTATGGAATGCCATAAGTTCAAACATTAAAAATGTGTGGTGTCAAAAAAAATTTGAATGGAACCTACACATCCAATAGAATAGTAGGAAACATAAGAAATTCTTCCTTAAGAAGGTTCAACTATATGGCAAAGCCCTACAAATAATCATTGACCATGCAAAGAAGTAATCAAGCCATAACATACAGCACCACAAAAAGCTTCTCCTCTACAAATGGCATCTCAAGCTAATCCAATCCCATTAGCCCAAACAACTTCAAAGATATAAAAAAGGAAGCACATATGTTTAATGAAGGATGAAGGCCATAACGAGCATAGGGAAACAAATCTTCTAGAATGGCATGCACTAATCAAGTAACCATTAAAATGGTTGAAACTTATTGAACCATCAAAATGGAAGATGTTAAGCACTACTCATGTGATTACAAAATGTTTTGTCCAAGATTCATGACAACAAAATAGTAGATTGCATACTTGAAATTGGTTGAGGCACAACACCATGCACTGCACCATGTAAAGGTAACAACAATCTCAACCAATATATAGTTTAGTGCAATTTGCACTATCAAAATACTATAACATGAGAAAACACTAAACCAAACAAAGTGCAAAGTGGGAAGAAAAGTGTGAAAAATATACATTACACAAGTGACAACTTCATTAGAGTTGCAACACATTCTTATTTAAGTAGTCCTGAGTGATGACATTGGTAAAAAAGAGTAACATGTTTTGGGCACAAATGCTAACCATAAGAAAGATACCGCAAGAGTGAGGTGCATAACTCCACATGTGGCACCATGAAGGGTAGGAGCACAGATGACAAGGAAATTTCCAAGTTCACATGGCACCACTATACTTTCTCTACAATACATGAAACACTGCACCTAAAAATTCCCCATGCAAAAGTCAAAGATGGGCACTTTAAACAAGCACAATGCATGACCGTATCCAAGTGCCAACAAACCATAGTGCTAAAGGAAACAAAAAAGTTACACTTTGTAAGCCCCCACCCACCAATGAAAAATGTTGCTCCAGGGCACAAATGCACTAGTTTCGATGTCCTATGTAGTGCATTACCATGTGAGAATAATGTTGTACTATGCTAACTTCTCTATTGTGTAATACCACACCGCACATTACACCTTTAAGATTGCATATTGTCATAATTCCCTCAAGGAATAATCCAAGTCTCCTAATAGGTCAGCATGTTATCAAAGAACAAAAAAACCATATCACAGTAAATACAAAATAAAACTTTCACTCTTTGGGTCACACACTAATTTGCTATTGTGCGCACACACATTGTATTACCACACGAGAACATACTGCTCTACTACATGTTTTGTTGTAGTAATGCATGGCTAGAGCCACAACCCAGTAAGTACAAAGTTCAAAGCATATTGCACCATCCAACTTCCGTTTCACCATGGCCAATGATATGTGGCACATTTTCCTTATGAATTACATATTATGATAATTTCGTCAAGAAGAAGGAAGGTCTCTTAATAGGGCAACCCCACATTCATGCCCAAGAATTCACAAGTGATCAATACAATAAAAATATGACACTTTTTATCGTGCTATAGAACCACTATAAATGTTCCTTCAATAATGAATGTGAGAGAGTGAAATTTTTGAAAACTACATGACATTTATTGTTTTGAGGGAAATCAACTACATCATGGGGCTGAATCTTAGTGGATCATGAAATTTTGTAGAGAAATCAAAATAGCTTTAATTCTTACAATGCACCTTCAAACTTTGATGATGATTAATGTGAACCATTTCCACCTTACACCTAGGCAAGTCTCCAATAAGCACAACATGAATTACATAGTACCTTATGAAGTACCACACAAAGAATAAGTACCACAATAAGCACCGCAATAATTATTACTATACATATCACAATAAGTATCACGATAATTATCACCATAGGTATCATAATCAGTAAAACAAAAGCAGTAAGCCATGCATGCTAAGAAAACTAAGCAAGTGACCAAGGAGTGTATTGAATCTTTTATGATGTCTATAACATAAAGGCTCGATGACATGGGGTTTGATCTAAATAGATCATGGTAACAAGGACACCTTGCTACTTACAATGTCACATCACAAATTTAAGTCATTTCTAAATAATTCTACGCATTATTCAGACTTAATGCCAATTTTTAAAGTTCTTATGCCATCCAACTTTCTACGACATTAAGTGGGCTTGTTATTGTGTACCTTAGGGGTTAGAATCCCTTATTATCAACCAATAGGTAAACAATGCACTAAGCATCACATCTTATCATTGGAATCTAACTTAAAGGCTTTCAATTTCAATCTTGCCCTTAAAAGCCTTACACCATTAGCTTTTCTACCAAGCATGATGGCAAAATGTGTGAATCATTAGTTCATCACTTACTAGGTTTAATTATTATAATGACATAATCATTATTTAGGAAAATCAAAAATTTCTTATGGTCATCTAAACCCATCTTATGTTCCCTATTAGTGGGTGAATAATGCAAAACTTGGTGATTTTTGCTTCTTAATGATAAGAATAAGTTACATCAAAGGATCTAAAGTAATGTCACTATGAATGCTTGGCTACAACAAACAAGTTATCCCTCCAAGTTTGTATTTGTATAGAAAATAAAAATCAAACTAGGTTTTGCTGTTTTGTTCCTCACAAGAATTCATTTCTTATTAAGCTCAACTTAGGACACCTTTGTAATCTTTTAATAGCTATGCCACCTTTGCCAAGCTCCTTGTCTCAATATGTCTTCCACCATGATCAACTCATTGGGGCAATATAAGGAGCCAAAAAAAAGTATTTGTGCCCCACCTCTTTCCTATAGAATTAGTAAAATAACATTAAAAGTTGTGGCATTTCAATTCTGTTGATAGGCTGGCTGACTCCCACCAGTGTTAATATATTATGTCATTTCATAAAGTTAGATGAGAGTTGAGCTCAATAGGGCCTTCTTTCCTCATTGACTTTGGCAAGCACAATCCCTTAGTTGTTGTTCCATTGGATAATAGAAAGGGATAGTTGGAATCTCATTAATCCATTCATGTGCATCACTATATAGATAATGAGACATCTAGCTACTTTAAGAGTGTTTTAGTTACTCCCATCATTAGTCCACTATTGGTTGAATATCCTAACTCTAACATTCAGTGCAATGGGTAGAAATCACATTGCATGCCTCGAAGACCATCACAATTCTTTGATTTAATTGAATAGTCAAACTCCTCAAGTTTGTGATAGTTTTGAGCTAATTGTTCAACTTTTGGTGAAGGCACCTATGCAGGCCTCCTATAATTCATTCCATAGCCAAACAAATTGACCCACTCTTGCCAACAACACTATGTCAAGTCGAGGTTGTTCACCTTGGAGATTTTATATGGTTATGAGTATGCGTGTGTGTAGAAGGCACTCAGCATCTAGATTTAAACCTATCATCAAGGGCAATTTGACACTACTTAACATGTGGTGCATTTTTAAACACTTGGTCCTACCTTTGTTCAAACTATTTTTAAGGCTATAGGATCTTAAGCAAAAAATGTAGCTCTACTTAAGTCACCTATGAATTTCTTCATACCACTTGATGTGACCATTGAATTCTACGGCTTGGATCAAGAATCTTAACTCAACAACCCTTTCAAACACATGCCAAATGGCACCTTTGAAAGGGCTTCCAACATCTTATAAGATTTTCTAACCAATGCGTAAGTGTCCTACACATGGAACCTTTCCATCCTATGGTCTTCAAAGTTCGCATTTCAATATTTGGTACTACCACAAATATCCACACTAGTTGATGCTCAATGTAGGCTCACACCATTCATTTTATATTCACCATTGCACCCTCAAACTCTTCCAGTTATTACATTGCACTGATGACCAAGTGTGTGTCATGTGCACAAATGTCATCCATTTTCAAGAAAATTAAATTCGTTGGTGAAGTGTTACACACTCCTTAGGGGATTTTATTTTCCATAACCACCTTCCTACTATCGTAATTGACCAACACCCCTTGTGAGCTCTAGGTTAGTTTGTAGAAGGAAGTAATTTAGCATTGGCTAGTCTAAATATGAATTCTCCAGCTCTATTAATGATTTGGATCTAACTATCCTGGGTTTCATTGGTAATTAGTTTACTTGCTGTAACAATAAAGGGGGAATACCTATATTTATTAAATATTAAATCGAGCTTTTATCTATATTGATGGTATGCAAGCCTTCCTGAGCAACACTTTTATGGTTCTCCCTCGCATCACCTCAAACCACTACCTATTACTACTATAACTTAGATAATCATTTTGGGAAAAACTTAATGGAGAACACATTTTGAAAACATCTAGTTATCTTTTTGCTAATAAATTAATGTACTAAATATAGCTTGAAAAAGGACTATTAGAGGAAACCCAATGGATAGTTTGTCTACTGAATTTCGTACAGGTTTGTCAACATTTAAGAAATGGAGCATAACAGAACTTGATAACATCTATACAAATCTCTACAATTAGAATAGGGAATCTAGAAGCTTCAACATGTGGAATCAATGAGTGACTTAATTGAGCTAGTACATGATCTTTTAGCATAGCTTATTTCTTTATATCACATTATATCAAGGTGACCCTTGGGGACCAAACATAGTTCTTATAGGAAATAGATACCTTTACTTTTTAGAACAACTATATCTAGTAACACAAAAATGATATTGGGGATCTAATATCCTCCCTAACTGACATTAAAGACATCTTTTTTTGTTTTTTAGTATGAAATGGTGTGGCAATGTGTAGTAATAGCCTTCTCCATCCTTCTAGCTTTTGATAATTACTAACGATGAATATAGGACTACACTTATGACTTATATCAGTGATAATAGGATCAGGTTTGTGGTGATGTCCAACAAAACAAATAAATCCCATGTTATGCATGGATTTTCAACTGAGTTTGTGCATGGTTATTGGAAGATCATATAGGTGGACATTGTTATAGTAGTGAAACAATTCTTTAAAGATTGCTTTAGGCGAAAAGTTCAAAAGCTAAATGGTCATAGTCATCCCTAAAGTTGTGGAAGCATCTAAACTTGAATAATTTGGGCCCATAAGCCGTTCTATTAAGATTTACAAAGTAGTGACAAAATTTTTTGTGGTTAGATTGAAGGTAGTGCTTCCTTATATCATTGTTAGGGAGCAAGCTACTTTTGTGTTAGGCCATGCTATATCTAATAAGTTATTTTTGGCATAAGCAATCAAAACCTATTTGCACTTGTCTACTTTCTTGGAGGGTTTGATGGCAATAAATTATGTATGGACTAAGCTTATGATAAGAAAAATGAGAAATTTTTAATGGTATAAGGCTTATATTACTACACCAAGATTTGAGATTATGTTTGATGGTATCTACTAATTAATCAAATCAAATAAGGGCCTTAGATAGGGATGCTCTGTCTCTCCATACTACTTTACTACTATGTCTATGTATCTCTTATTACTTATTGACATCAATGTAAACATGCTATTGTAATTGGGTTTATATTGTCCTTTCTTCCTAGATGATTATCGACCTTCTATATACTAACAAGATCATAATTTATGTGCCTTGAACTTTTGTTATAATGAATAGCATTCAGGATATTATAGAGTAGTATGGGCATCACTCAGGTCTAGTGATGAATCTAAACAAATTTAGAGTGTTATTTAGTTAAGAGATGGAGTACAAGTGTCAAAAGTTGACTTATTGAAATTTTCATATAAGTAATTGAAATATCTAAGAAACCAATTGTAGCAATAAAACTTTAGCAAAAAGACCTTGATATTATTATTAATCTCATAGAAACTTTGTGTCATGATGAATGATAAAATCACTCTTAATGGTGGGCAAAAATGGCTTGATTAACACAATTTTAACTATTATTCTTATTACATAGACTACACTGTAATTCCTAACTACACTATTGTAGAATCAAAGAAAATGTTACATCATGATTTGTGGAGTAGTTTAAATGATAGTGGTGCAATACACTATGCCTATTGAGAAACACAACTCTTCTTAAGGAATGTTGTAGACTTTGAGTTCGTAGTTTGTCAGCCTATTAGTCAAGGTTTACAACAAACATGGCCAGTGTAGAATTTCTCAAAAAGACAATTTATTTTTTTAATCCATTTGCTAAAAATATGCTATGATAGATATTATTTTACATATGTATTGTGGTGAATCTCATACATGTAAGTTACTCAATATTTGAGCCCTAGGACCACAAACAATATGTTTTTGGCGAATTATTGCAAGAAATTTTTGTTTCCTTTCTATTGGATACTTTCCTAGCAACTTTCCTAATGTCACATAGACAACCTATCTTAACATGGATATGGAGCATCTAACATTTGTAGTAAAGCTAATCAACGACATAAGGTTTGGGATCACAAAAAGATTCAAAAATTATTCATGTCTAATTTTGTATTTTAGTTTCAACATTCTCCTTGGGTTTAATCAAATCAAATGAATGTTTTATGCTTCAAATTAAGTGAGGATATGGCATTGGACTAAAAGATTATATACAACAATAGGTATATAAGCCATAATCCATTAAGGGAGGAGGTTATGTGGGCTTGGAAAGTGTAGGTGCAACTTGAAGTAAGGATTTTCTTTTGGAGATTAGCATGAAATATGTTTCCTACTTACACTTTGCCTCATTCAAGTGGGATTAAGAAGTCTAAACTTTGTACTCAATGATGTACTACTAATGAAGATGTGAAACATTTTTCTAGGAGTGACATGTCATGAAACCACCCTTGTCTAACAGCTTAGAAAATGATTGATTCATGCTTGGTGGAATTAACAACAAGGAGTTCGCTTCAATTTTTATTTTCCATAATCGAAAATCTATGAATACGTAGGTGGCTATGACTTATTAAGCAGTGACATGTGATTCTTTAACGTTATTCAACCTTTAACAAAACTAAAATTTCTAGGCATAAGTGAAAACTGTATTCAATGGAGATGCACATCAAAGAAGCAATCGAATTGTAGCTGTCACTTGCTAACACTCTCTGTTCATGTCCACTGGGAGCTGAGGTGGTCTTAATGGGTCATTTGTTATCTCTTATCTGACACCACCTTCAATGAGTTGGATTAAATTTAATTGTGATATAGTTGTGCATAATGACTTGAACGTTTGAATTAGTATTGCTACATAGGACAATATAGGTAGATCTCTTACGGCCATTGCTAATGTCCACACAATAATGATTGAATTAGATTCAATTATAGCCATTTCTATAGCTAATGAGTTTCACTTTTACTACAACAAATAATAATTTCTATAATAGTTCCTATCTCCCATAATGTGTGAAGGCAATAATTCAATAGACTAGGTTTCTCACCATGTATTTTTGCATGATTTTTTTGAGATTAGGTAATGCACAACCAAACATCTTTAACAATGTGTTTTTGTTTATTTTATGTAAAAAAATTATTAAAGAGAATATATTGTATGATTCAATCATTTCAGTATCAAGGATAACAAAAACTTTGATTTCCCATATGGTACTAATGGAGCATAAAGCATTTATAGTTAAGACTACGACGACATCTTATCATCTTTGAGCCCCTAACTCTCATTCTTTATTAATGAAAATAACATTGGTGAATTCTTTTGCAATGGTTTTCTTTCATAGATCAAACAATTTTAACTTTGACTATGATATATGCATGCTGAAATCATTCCTCTTAATCTTTACTTTGATTTCAAAGGCCATCACAATAGGATCAAAATATTTTGATGTTACACCATGGTAATATATTTACAGCAAGGGCATTCTTTGAGCACTTTAATTTCTTTAAGGTAATGATGCTATAGGCTATACGTAGCAAGATAAAGACAAACTACATCATTTACAAAAAGATCATGGTAAGTAATCTGAAAAAAAAAGGTTGAGTAATCAACCCAAATAATGGTGTAACTAAGAGCTTTTTAACTAACAATAACTTAACCATATGTTATTGAAGATAGAATTGTTTTGGCTGCTAGAAGAAGACTTTCCCTCCAAAGGATCCTCATTAAGGATTTCGATTGTACTCGTTCTAATTACCACACTCACGAAACTTAGAATGGTTATCTATTGTCAACACCTCCCCACATCAAGATTGGGCAATTTGCATTCTTTCTGCCATTCTTCGATGTGTTAGCGATTCTCAAGCTATCTTTTTAGAATCAAACCATAATATTCTATCACCCATCATAGCCATGGTAGGCCCCTATATTATCATTAAAAGTTGATATAGTAGAAATTTGAACGATGCAAAGCCTACTCAAACATCATGTGATATAACAAGTTATCATGAAAATTTGAGGAACTGGGTGGAAGCCCACATCGACATTTTACCTAACAAATGCATCCCCTAAAAAAGTTAAGATTTGATGTATGTGTCAGCTCTAGAATTGCTATGGATGTTTTAGTAATAACATGGGCTTACAAAAAACTATAACTATTTAAATGAGTCATTTCACTATTTCATAGTTTGAAAATGTTCATAACTACACTTCCATTGACTAACCTTTTGAGACAAGCATATGACTACAAGTGAGTTTGACCACTTTGAAACACAAAGATAGAGCATTAGTAGCAACTCATGTCATAGTTGACATGTTCACCATGTCTTGTGACACTCCACAAAGTAAGAGCGAGTGCTACCTTGTTTAGATATTATCCCTCAAATTTTGAATTGTTGATGCTCAATAACAGCATTCTTTGATGAAAAACCTCCTTGGGAGAGAATAAAGAATAAAATGAGTGATTTTCAAGATTATGCCAACACGAGAGCAGAGAAGATCACTCGTTCAATAGCATTACAAAATGTTAATAGTTTCAACACATGAGAAGTGTGGAATAAATAAGATAATTAAAGGGGAGCCTACAAATTTGATAGAAAAGTAAGCAACATACAATCTTTCATCTTACAAAGGTTTGATTACATGACAAAGCCCTACACATAATGACTAATCGCACCAAGAGGCAGCCAAGCCATAAGAAGCAAAACCATAAAAAAATCTTTTATGCAAAAGTGACCTCTTTCCAATCTAATCCCATTAGTATAAATATATTTAAAGATTTATGAAAAGAAGCACAAAGGGTTTAGTTATAGATTGAAAGACTTAGCTAGCACTCATATGGGCATGTCAACCAGTAAGCCATCTAAAAATGGCATAGGAATACAAATGATCTATTATGACCTACACTAATCAAACAATCATTAAAATGGGTAAAAAGTGTTGCACCTCCCAAATTGAGGATGTTGAGCACTAATAATATAACTATAAAATGTTTTGTCCAAGATCCATGACAAGAAAGCAAACACATTAGACGCTCCAAAGTTGGCCAGCCATGAAGCAGCACCACGTTAATCACAAAAAAAAGTTATAATTACACAACTAACAAGTCACACTTGTACCGCCCTGCCAAACTGCATGCATATGTAGACATAACATGAGGGCGACGCTTGCCACCATGCACCAGACTATCAAAAGGTAGCAACACACTTAACCAACGCATGGATGAGTGCAATTTGCACCATAGAAGATTCACTATGACATAAGCAAATATCACACAAAACAAAGCCCTGAGAAGTTAGAAAGTATCAAAATTTCACTTTACACCATGTGAAGTCCCCATTAGACAAACACCGCATTCCTACTTCAATTATCCTTAGCAATGATACTGGTTAGAAGAGCCATGTGTTTAGGAAAGATGTTGCACTTGAAGAATTCCAACACACGGGACATAAGGATGTTTTCATGTGTCGTACTAGAGGATAAGAGCATGGTTGATAAAGACATTGCTAAGAGCACATGACATCACCAAGCATTCACTACAAAATAAGCAAAACCAAACCTTATATTGCCATAAATAGAAGAAAAAGAGTGACATTTTGATCGTGCAAAATGATAGGACTCCCAATAGGGCATCACCTTATACATGTACCAACACATCATAGTGCTAAAAATCCCAAAAAAATGTTGCACCACAAGTCGCATGCACTGGATGTCACAGGACACGCTTGAGAATAATGGACTATCACACGTGATTAATGATGAAGCATAACATGCATAAGCCCTAACATATATTTTTCCATCAAACTTTTGCTTCATCATAAGCTGCATCGTGTCGCACATTAACACTTGCAAATTGCATGCTATGATAATTTCATCAATGTTGAAGACAAGTCTTGTAATAGGACTTCACCTTATCAATGTGCCAGTAGTTCATGGCAAAAACATCCTAAAAGAAGTTGCATTTTGTAGGCACTATTAAACACGTGCATTGGATATAAAGGAACTATGCATACTTTCTATCGCATGTGTTAATTATAAACTACTAGTGTTGTAGTATGCCCAGTGCTCTACCACACGTGTAGCTTCAACAGCTTGTAGCTAGGGCTACAACGAAGCTAGCACAAACTCTATTACATAATGCACCATCTAATTTTCAATTCACTATTGGAAGCACTATGTTGTGAAAATATTGTCAACAAAGAAAGTCTCCTAATAGGCAATTACCTTATCTAAGCTCTAGTAGTCTACAACATAAAAAATTAAAAATAATTATTACACTTTGTGGGAAACACTAGTCATGTGCAAAGGATAATGTTAGGCACATGTGAACTAGCTTTTGGAAGTGGATATAATGCTGTAGCATGTGTAGTTCTCTATAGTGTGTGATTATGGGTGTAGCTTTGTACGCACAAACCTTAACACATATTGCACCATTCTATTTCTACTTTGTTGTAAGCCATAATATCCTACATATTGCCCATTATGCATTGAACATTATGACAATTCAATCATGAAGGAATAAGTCAACCAATAGTGCATCACCTTATCCATGTGACAATAACCCATAGTGCTAAATATCCTAAAATGAGTTACCCTTTGAGGTCCCCACAAATCATTCACAAAACATGCCACAAGTAAAGACCCTTCCCATGCATGTGCATGGACACCTACCGTGCATGTAGCTATAATAGAGTGTGCCTAGGGATGTAGTCCAACATGCATGAACCCTAGCATATATTGTAGCACCCAATGTCCACTTCATCATAAGTTACACTACATCACATATTGCCACCTACAAATTGCTGATTTACTATTTCATTGAGGAAGAATTGATGTCTCCTAATAGTGCATCACCTTATCCAAGTGCCAGCAACCGAAGGTGCAAAAAATCCTAGAAGAAGTTACACTTTGTGGGCCCTACAAAACACACACAGGACGTCCTAAGGATGTCACAAAGTGCACGTGACTAGTTGTTCACACATGCAACTCCAACATCACTGTGGGTCACACAGCACCCCAAATTGCCCCTTGTGGACTACATAATATGACAATTTTGTTGAGGAATAGAGAAATTATCTCAATAGAGTGGCTCTAATTTCATTCCCAAGTAAACATAAGCATTTACACAACTTTCCATGGACATGGAGCTGCTATAGGTACCTCATTAACAATTGAGGCAAGCAAGCATGCAAAATTTTTGAAACTTCTATCAAACTTTTGAGTTTCTCGGGAAAAATCTACTATGACATATTGTTTGATCTTAGCAGATCATGATAATTTATAGAGAAGGCAAAGTGAAATAATTCTCACATTGCACTATCTATCCTTTATTATGTATAATGTGTGGGATTTCAACTTTGCACTTTGGTGAGCCTTTAAGGAGCACGACACAAACCACACTATATGACACAATGTACATGCGAAGTATCTAATGAAGTACCTTAATAAGTATCCAAATTAGTATCATAATAAGTATATTAATGAAGCAAGCTGAGCAAGTTAAGTAGGTAAGTGGTGTTTAAAAACTTTCTTGATGCCTATGTCTTTAATGGGACAACTTTATTGTGACATATGACTGTACAACAATGGATCATGATAGTAGAGGCACTCTGCCACTTACAATGCCTCATCAAATATTTATTCATCAACAAAGTATTATGCCATTATTTGTGCTTAATTACCATTTCATATAGTGTCCATTCAATCCAACTTTTTATGGCATCGAGAGAGCTAATGGTGGTGTGCCCTTATGGTAAAAAGTCCATAATATAGGCCTATGAGTGAATGATAGGCTTAGGTAATGAACCTTAGCATAGAGTTTTACTTAGAGGTGTTCAGTAATAATCTTGCACATGATAGCTTTGCATCACTAGATCTTCAACCAAGCAAAATGAAAAATTATGTGAATCAATAGTTCCTCTTGTACTTGGTTGAATTACTATGATGACACATTGATCAACATGGCAAAACTAATCTAGCTTGTGAGAATCTGAACCCAACTCACAGTAATGATGGCAAAACAATCCAATATTTAATGAATTCTTCTTGACTATAATAGAAAGAGTCAACATTAATGGATCACAAAGCAATGTTACTATAAGAGTTAGGCTACCACAAGCCAGTTATCTCTTTGATAACTTTTCTTACGTCTCTAGCTTAAATTTAAAAACTTTAAAGGATCAATAGGTCATTCTTTTACAATTCGTATTCATGATAGAAATTACAATCAAATGACTTTTCACACGTTTGCTCTAAATGAGATTTCTAGGCTTGTTGGGCCCATCTCAAGACACTTATGTTATCTTTAATAAATATGCCACCCTAGACAAACTCCCTACTAACAATGTCATCTAAATGGATTGATCTCCTGAGGTGAGACTTGGAGAAAACAAAATGGCTTAGCCCCCCTCCATCTTGCAAAATAAGTAAATTAACATTAAAAGTAGTGGTATTTCATTTCTATAGGCATGCCAACTCCTAGTTATGCTAAACCTCTCAGGTCATTTCAAAATGTTGAGCTATGGTCAGCATCAATAAGGTCTTCATTCCCCATTGATTCTATTAGGCCTATTTGTTTGGTTAAGGTTTCTCTGGATTATGGATAAGAATAGTGGAAATCTCATTAATCCATTCATGCACATCTCTAACTAATTGATGAGGTATTTGACTACCTTAAGAGAGTCACAACTATTCATGTCATTTACTTTAGTGTGGTTTAATTTCTTCACTTTTTCATTTGAAGTAATGAATAGAAATCACAAAGTTTTAAAATGCTTGGGGACCATTGCAATTCTTTGTTTTAATACGAATGATAGATTTCCAATGCATTTATCAATTTGGAGTTGATTATTCACCACACAAGTTAGCTTGTAGTTTGACATCACAACCTAACTTTGGGTTCATCCCACATCACCAATTCTATTTACCAAAAATGACACAATTAAGCCTGGAATCCTTGGCACAATTAATGAAAGCAGTTGGGCCTTCCTACTAATTTAAAGTTTGAAAAAAAGTTGAGGGGTCTTTAATCGTATGCTTTACTCTATAAAACTATGACTATGGCTCCAACACATTGAGTGAAACATTTAAGAGAACTAGCCACTACATGGTTTGAATAGTCTTTCTACCCTATACCCAAGTTTGACAAACAATTTGCATGTTAGAATCTCTACAGACCTCTACTAGATTTTCTTGGCTTCACCCTACTCAGGCATAGCTCATCATCTTTTCGGTATTGACAAACATGCTA
The DNA here is from genome assembly GCA_023846275.1 of Vanilla planifolia. NCBI lineage: Eukaryota > Viridiplantae > Streptophyta > Magnoliopsida > Asparagales > Orchidaceae > Vanilla > Vanilla planifolia. The sequence continues at coordinate 580,233 of JAIUJO010000080.1, read as the reverse complement.
TCACTCCAACCTTTTATAAAACACCTAGGTCAGTTGATGGATCACATTTCAAATTAGAATCCCATCAATATGTTTCTTTACACTTTTTAGGCTTGTTCCATCATTGACTTTCAAGCTTATCAAACTCCTTGGTTTGTATTTTGAGATGGGATAGATGGCATTCCCACTGGTGTTTCCAATGCACATAATGCCACCATGGCATGCCTCGATGGTGGTAGCATTGTGAAGGACCATGATGATGAGCTTTCTATAGGAGACGTCTACTTCAGCTCTTACCATCGTGTTAGCCTAAGATAGTCCACTCCTCAAGAAGTATAACTAACCACTAGATGAAATTCTACATCTTGTTGAGGTGCATTGGTAGCCCCATCTACTTCCATCCCAATAATGCTAGGCACTTTGTCTATTTTAAAAGTAATTTTCAATTTTACCTTATGGTACATATTGGCTATTAGTCTCTTACAATTATTTTGCCTTGGGTGGAATTTACCACCCAATTTGGGTTTCATTTCAAAACTACTCGACTCCTTTATAATGCCTTGTGTAAAAGAAAGGTACAAGTTTAATGGGACTCCCTCCTTCCCTAGTGTCCCCTTCTAGGGAACTTAATTCTAATCTATCATTAAGGATGCCTCTCTAAAATACAAGTCATGCTTCAAGCCATCCAATTTCCACATTAGGTTGGTCCCATTTTTTTTCATGGTTACTATGTGTAGCCTCACCAATTTATATGATTAAACTTAGCATGTAGGATCTCCTAACATGGGCTCATAATTACACACAACGGAGCATGTAGTTGGATTTGGGAGGGGCATTTTATTGTCGCATTGCAACATCAATTCCAACTGGGCAACACAATAACACACAATGGCATAGAAGACTTGCCATATCAACAACTGACCATAACACAACCCATCACACCATGTGGTAGCATAGGGTGCCGACAATCACCTCCAAATTACGCAGACCTTTAAACTAGCTATTCTAAGCTTCTACTAGGAGTGATAAGTCACATTGTGCATAAGAAAGCATGTCTTAGCTTACATCCTTTGGTGTGACTTACATTAAAAAATGGATGGTTTTGAGGAATCTACAATACACAACGTAGATCACCTTTTGTCACATTCTTCATCAATTTGATAGCCACGATATTCATTATTTGGAGTGACTTTGTGATACCTCCTTCAATGTCAAATTAGATACATATTAGAATGTGTCATAAACCTACCAAAATTCATAGAAAATAAAATATTTCAAAATATAAAAATGTTATTTAGCTGGATAGAACTTGTCAAGAAGAGTCCCTTAACATTTGTTTTATCTCAATTGAACTTAGTTTTGAATTTTTGTTAATTTAAAAAATTTAAAGATATAAATAGTAATAAATTATTATTTTTATGTCAAGAAAATATTTTTTAAAAATTAAAATGACATATATTAAAGAAATGTCATATAACTCAATAAAATTATAAAATTTGAAGTAATGAGATAAATTCTATACGAAACTTACATTTCAATATAATTAGTTGATAGAGTCTAACCTAACAAAATTGTTAGAAAATAAAATATTTAAAATAATAAAAAAATAGATTTAGTTAAATAAAGCTCATTGGATGATCTATTGAGGTTTGTTTTATCTCAATCAAACCTAAGTTTGAGTTACTATAAATTACCTAATTAAAAAACATACATAATAATAAATTATTATTTTTACATTAAGTAATTATGTATGTTAAAACTATAATAAAACAAATTGAAATAATATAATATAACCAAATAAAATTGTAAACTTTATAGAAATATGATAAATTGTTTAAAAAATTTGAGAGAAGATTTAGAGTTTTAGAATAATATAACTAAATAAAAGTAAAATATTTGATGGATGAATTATATAGAAAAGATGCATTCTAAGATAATTAGAAGATCATGTGTAATTTTCTCGATCATTAAATCAGGTATGAATTATAATGTCTCATAAAGCTCACAAAATAAAAAAAAACAAATAAAAATTTAAAACATAAAAATCTATATTAAATTTAATGAAGAACATCTTGATCAGTTCAAAGATTTTTGTTTCTCCTTGATCAGATCCCTTCTAGAATTAGTATGAATTAGAAAAGTAAATAATCATAAATAATAATAACTTATTTTTAAATATTAAGTAAATATATATTATAACTTAATGAAGGTTAATTGAGGTAATATAATATAACCAAATTAAGCAATGCAAAGGTCACAGGGGAGGACATTTAGAGATTCATAATAATATAACAAAGTCAAAGCATAAAATTTTAAGAAATGAGATGAATTGTATAAGAGAGTTGCATTCTAAGATATTGACAAAATTTGGTATAACATAATTGATTGTTAAATAACAAACAAATAAAAATATCTTCTAAATGGTTTTCACGTCATAGGTAATAAAAAGAAATTTTAATATATAAAAGTTAATATTTGATATTGCTCGTCGAGATGAGTCCAACAACATTCTTTTATCTTAATTAGAACTCATTTTGAAATGTCACGAATTACCCAATTAAATAACCACAAATATCAAACATATAATTCTAGCATTAATTAAAAAAATTAAAGAAAAAATAACATAAATTAAAAATAATATAAAACAATCAAAATAAAGTGATATAAATATTGCATGAGAGAAGATTTAGAGTTACATCACTAATACAACCAAGTGAAAGTGATGACTTTGAAGAAAACAGAAATTATATTAAAAATTTGCATTTTAGGAGAGTAAAAAGATTTAGTGTAACATTCTCAATTGTTAAAAGTATTAAAAATTAAAATATCACATAAAACATGAAAATTCTTAGAAAATAAAATATTTAAAAATAAACAAATAAACTTTTAATTAGACAGAGCTTGACATAGAATCCAATGATATTTATTTCATCTTGATTTAAGTGAGTTTTAAGTTATCACACTTCAACAAAGAAAATAAATATAAATAATAGATTATTATTTTAATATTAAATAAATAAATGCTAAGGGTAAAATAGAATAAATTGAAGTGATTTAATGGATCCACATAAATGACATGTAAATGTTGTACATCATGAATGTTAGAGCTGTAAAGAAATATATCTAAATCAAAGCAAATAATATAAATAAATGAGATAAATTGTGAGAAAAAATTTCATTCCAAGGTACACAAAAATATAGTGTAATTAAATAAATATATAGAATAATTCTTTTTTATCTTAGTGTTAATTAGATATATTTTAATGTTGAAATAACAGAAATTGAGGAAATGTAATTTAAAAAGATCAAAGTGATCTAAATTTCACAAAAGTTGAGATTTAAAGTTACACGGTAACATTATCAAATCAAAGTAAACTATTTGAATAAATAAGGTAAATTATACTAGAATATTACATTATAAGTTACAAAGAAGATTGAGTATAATACTCTTGATCATCAAATTAAGCACAAATCAAAATATCAACTAAAGTGTGCCAAAATCCTAAAAAATAAAATACTAAGAAATGAATATTTAATGGATACAACTCATTAAGATGACTCAAATGATCTTTATTTCATCTTAATCTAACCTTATTTAAATTACCTTTAAATTAAAAAAGTAAATAATAATAAATAATAATAAATTATTAATTTTCTATTAAGTTAATAGACGTTAAAGATGAAATAAGTTAAACTATATAGGATAGTTGAATTCAAGATATTTTTGAAATTGAATGCAATATTCTAGATGGTGAAATAATATGTGAAACAAAATACCTCATTAATAATGACAAATCCATTGAACATAAAATATTTACAAATATTAAAAAAATACAGAATTGGATGGATCACATTGAGATGAGTTCATAGCTTTTGAATCATCTCGATAAAACCTCATAGTGATTTACTATAGATTACTAATGTAAATAAACATAAATGAAAACAAATAATTATTTTAATATTAATTATATTTTTGTTAATGGCAAGCTAAGAATAATTGAAGCAATATAATATGACAAAACAAAATGATATAATGATCATGTGAAGAAATAACTAGACTACTATAATATTATAACAAAATCAAAGTTGCATTCTGAGATATTATGAAAATCTAGTGTAACCACCTCAATCATCTAATCAAGTATGAATGAAAATATCTTATAAAACATGTGAAAATCATACAAGTAAAGCTTTATGAAATATTAAAATTAATATTTAATTAGAAAAACTAGTTGACATTAGTTAATGACATTTTTTTAGTTTTTTCCAAAGTAAAAAAATAAATAATAAAGAAAATATTATTTTAGTTTTAAGTGAAAATATCTTAAAATTAACATGAGAGAAATTGAATAATATAATATTATCAAATCAAAGGGATGTAATAGTCACACGAGAGGAGGTTTAGAGTCACATTATAATATAATAAAATAAAATTAAAAATTGAAAAAAGAGAAAAACTACATGGGGAATATTCATTCAAAAATACTAAGCAGATCGAGTGTGACTTACACAATAGCGAAATCTAGTTACAAATAAAAATATCTCATAAATCATACCAAAACCTTAGAACATAAGATATCTAAAAATCAAGAAATAAATATTTAAATTGATAGAGCTCATCGCGATGAGTCAAATAAGTTTTTCCTCAATCTAAAATTTTTTCAAATTTCTTTGAATTTCCAAAAAAAGCAAAAATAATAATGCATGATTATTATATATATATATATATATATATATTTATTTATATATTAAAGCTAAAATGTGATAAATTGATTGATTTTATTATGACCAAATTAAAAAGATCGAAGGTCACTAAAGAGGATATTAATTATTAAATAGTAATATAACAAAATCAATGTAAAAACTTTGAATAAATGAGATAAATTGCATAGAAAAATAAAATTCCAAGAGATCAAATGAAATATTCATGATGATTAAAATATTTTAAAATAAAAAAATCTTATAAATCTAACCAGAAAAAGGAAATAAAATATTTAAAATATAACAATCATTATTTAGTTTAATAAAGCTTATAGAAAAAATTTTAGTAGTTTTTGTTTAATCTTGATTATACCAATTTTTTAGAATTGTTATGAATAACAAAAAAAATGTATAAAAAATTATTGTGATTTTAAAATTATGTAAATAAAGTTTAAAAATAAAATAAGATAAATTGAAGTAATGCAATGCAATAGAGTAAAACTAATGGTGAAATTATAGAAGACATATGAGTTTCATAATAAAATATCTAAATCAAAGCAAAAAAATTTAAAAATGGGATAAATTCTATAAGTTATTTATCTTTAGAGATATTAAGGAGATCAAGTGTAAGATCACAATCATGAAAGAAAGAATGAAGCATAATAACTAATAAAACATGCAAAAATGGTAGAAATAAATTATTTAAAAAATAAATAAAAATGAGTCTTTAATTGGATAGAACTCATAAATATGAGTCCACTAAGATTTGTTACATCCCCATAAACCCAATATAATTACAATGAATAATAAAAATAAATAATGAAAAAATATTATTTTAATATTTAGAAAATATTTTTTAAAACTAAAAATAATATAAATTCAAGCAATCTAATATAACAAATTGAAAATGTTGCAATGTTTCAACAACATGAATTTAAGAGTTATATAGTAACATAACAAAATTAAAGTAAAAGAAATGAAGAAATGAGATAAATTGAATAAGACTTTTGCACTCTAACATATTAAGAGTTCGATTGAGACAACCTCAATATTCAAATCTATTACAAACAAAAATGTGTCATAAAGCATTCCAAAACCCTGAAGAATAAAATAACTAAATGTTTAAAGATGAATGTTTAATTAGATAAAGATCATCAAGAAGATCCAACAATGTTTGTTTCATCTTGATCAATAAGTCTTTTGGAATTTTTGAGAATTACCTAGTAAAATTAGTAAAAATGTTAAAAAAAAAATTATTTTAATATTAAGTAAATATATACAAATGCTAAAATGAGATAAATATAAGACTATATTTTACCAAATCAATCCAATTAAAGGGTGAAAATTTTAAATAAATGAGAAATTATATAAGAAAGTTAAATTTCAAGATACTAAGGAAATGATGTGAAACATGCACAATCATTAAATTAAGTACTAACGGAAATCTCTTGTAAAGCATGCTAAAACTAAAAAAATAAATAGTATAAAAATATATAAATTAATATTTAATTGAATATAATAAAAAATTATAAATAAAAAATATAAATGTAATATTAAGTAATGAAATATTAAAGTTGAAAAATCATAAATTGAAGTAATGAAAAAGTCACATTATAGGAGATTTAGGGTTATATAGTAATTTAAGCAAATAAAAATAAAAAAATTAAAAAAATGAGATAAATATTATAAGAAAGTTATATTCTAAGATACTAAGAAGATTAAGTGTAACATCCTAGATTTATTAAATCAAGTAAAAAAATCTCATTCAGCACGATTAAACATAAAAGCTAAATATTTAAGAAAATGTAAAAAATGAATATTTAATTTAGTAAAGCTCTTTAAGATGTGTCAAATTATATTTGTTTCAAATAAATCAAACCATATTAAATATGTTTAAAATATAATAAAATATTATCTTAATATTAATTGAACGCATGTTAAAGTTGAATTGAGAAAAATAAAACAATTATACTTTCACTAAATCAAAGTATTGTAGTTGTGAGAGTAGATAAGGTTCAATGTTACATAGAAATATAACTAAATCAAAGGGAAATTTTTTTATGAATAAGACAAGTTGCTTTGGAAAGAAGCATTCTAAGATACTTTAGAGATCAAGCATAACAACCTCAACCATCAAATTAAGAATGAAAAAAATATAGTAAGACATTGTAATTGAAAATTTATTTTTTAAAATATTTAATAAATCTTTAATTAGATATAACTCATTGAGATAAGTTAATCCATGTTTGTTTTGTCTTGAGTAGACCTCATTTTAAATTTTTGCAAATTATAAAAGTAAGTAAAAAAAGCAATAAAGAAGTTTTAAATCAAAATATGTTGATATATATTAAATTTCAAATGTGAAAAATTCAAATGATATATCACACAACATAAGATTAATAATTCTATTATTATATAATTAAATGGAAGAAAAATATTTAAATAAATGAGATAAATTATAACGAAAAAATCTATTCCAAGGTACTAAGCAGATTGAGTGTAACTTTCTCAATCATCAAATCCTGTATGAATTTGAATATCTAATAAAACATGCAAAAATCATAGAAAATATTTAAAAATGTAAAAATTTATATTTTATTTCATAGTGCTCATCAAGCCTAGTGAAACGACATTTATTTCGCATTGATTGGATCTCGTTTGGAATTACAATGAACTACTAGCACAAATAAGAATAAATAATAATAATAATACTAAATTATTTTTAAAATTATGTGAGTATATAATAAAACAAAAAGAGGTAAATTGAAGTTGTGTACTACAAGTATGGTAAAGAGAAAACTATAAAATGTCATAAAACACAACAAATGCTTATAAAATTAAATATTTAAAAATATTAAAATATATATTTAATTGGATAAAGCCTTAAAGAAGAGTTAAGTAACATTTTTTTACTCGATTAGGCTTTGTTAAGATTTACTATAAATTACAAAAATAAATAAGCATAACTAAAAATAAACTATAATTTGAATACTAAGAAAATATTATGTTAAAAAAGAAAGGAGATAAATTTAAGTAATATAATATAGCCAAATCAATGACATTAAAAGTCACATATGAGCTTGATTATAGTGACATTGAAATATAACGAATTCAATGAAAAAATTAAAGAGAACGGATAAATTGCTCGGGAAATTTTCATTCTAAGATACTAAGGATATGTCATGTAATTCCTCGATCAACAAATGTGGTAGAATAGAAAAGATTCATAACTTTATCAAAATTCGTGAAAAATAAAATATATGGAAATATAAGAAACAAAAATTAAAATGATGGTACCCCTTGACATGTTTAATGATATTTGTTTTGTCTTGATCGAAACTTGTTTAGAATTACTATGAATTACCAAATTAAATTACCACTATTAATAATAAATTATTATTTTAGTACTAAATAAAAAATTTAAGATAAAATGAGATAAATTTAAGTAATGTAATGCAACTAAATTAATATAATATAATGACCTATGAGAGGGTATTTAGAGTTACATTATAATATAATGAAATTGATCTAATAAATTTTAAAAAATGCGATACATTATAGGGAAATATATTCTCCAAGAGCAAATGAGATTGAGAGTATCATCCTCGACCATAAAATTACATACTAATTAAATTATCTCATAAATCAAGTAAAATATTAAAACATAGATTACTTCAAATTTAAAAATGAATACTTATTGAGATAAGGGTTGTCAAGACGATTCCAACGAAGTTATTTACGTCTTGATCATGAGTTGCTTGCAATTAGTCAGAGTTAGATAAATAAATAAGCATAAGTAATGAAGAATTATTACGTATTTTTAAATAAACACCTATTTAAGCTAAAATAAGATAAATTGCTTGAGAAAGTTGCTTTCCAATATATCAAGTATATCAAAGGCAACATCCTCGACCATCAAAATAGACATGAATGAAAATATCTCGTAAAGAGTACTAAAACTATTGAGTAAAAATTATTTAAAAAATATAAAAACAAATATTTGATTGGATAGAACACATCAAAAGGTGTAGAAAAAAATTTGTTTAATATCAAACCATACTTGGAGCTACTACGAATTAAAAAATTAAATAAATGTAAAAAATAAAAAAAAATTTAACTTTAATATTAAGTATATATGTATACTGAAGCTAAAATGAGGAAAATGAAGTAATTTATAGAACCAATTAATAATAATGTAAATTTCACATGAGATGCGAATTAGAGTTACATAGTAAAATAATAAAATGAAAAAAAAAATTTAAATAAATGGGGTAAAAATTATAGTAACATTATTTTGTAAGTTACAAAAAAATCAAGAGTAACATCCTCTAACATAAATCTCCATACAAATTAAATTGTCTTGTAAAGTATGCAAAAATCATAATTAATCAAATGATAAAAAAGTAAGGAAAGAATATTTTATGGATAGAGCTCGTCGAGGTATGTGCAATTACATTTATTTCATCTCAATTTGATTATATTTAAAATTATTTTGAATAAAGATAAATAATTATGAATTATTAATTTATTATATATATATATATATATATATATATATATATATATATATATATATATATATATATATATATATATATATATATATATATATATATATGTATGTATATACATCATCCTAAATTGAGATTGAGTGCAACATGCTCAATCATCAAGTTATGTTTAAATCAAAACCTCTCATGCCAGCGAACTCTAATGAATATAAAATATTTGATATTATCAAAGTAATTATTTAATAGTATAGATCTTAATTAGGCAAGCTAAATTACTATTTTAGTCTAAGTTATTTAAATATTAAGTAAATTTTTATTAATTCAAATATATCGTTACTTGAAGTAATATAACATGATCAAATCAAAGCAATGTAATGGTCACACAATATTTAATTTATTGTTTCATAAAGGGATAAATTAATGAAATTGAAAATTTTGAAAAAATGAATTAAACAATATAAGAAAGTTGAATTTGAGACACTAAGAAGATTGAGTATGGTATCTTAATTATCAAATCAAGTATTTATCCAAATATCTTACATAACATGCAAAAAACCAAGAAATAAATATTGAAAAAGCATAATAATAAAAATTTAATTAGATCGGGCCCATCAAAATGAGTCTAATGACATTTTTTGTCTCGATCTAACCTTGTTTGAATTTAGAACGAATTAAAAAAGCAGATAAGCATAAATTATTTAATTTTAATAATTTAATATTAAGCAAAAATTTATTAAAAACATATATGGGATAAATTGAATTAAAATAATATAATAAAAAATGTTATGTATTGGTCACATGATAGAAGACTTATAGTTACAAAATAATATAACGAAATAAAACAAAATCGTTTGAAGAAATAAGATAAATTACATGCGAATTTTGCTTTACAATGTAATAATGAGATCAATAGTGACATCTTTAATCGAGTAAAGGTCAACATATATGCCAAAAAAAAAAACTATACTATTAAAAATATTAAAAAAATGTAAATAGAAAGAGCTCATCGAGATTTATTAAATGACATTTATTTCATCTCGAACAAACGTTGCTTGGAATTTCTACAAACGGATAAATTAAATGAGTAATAATAATATTTAATTATTATTTTAATATTAATGAAATATATAATAAAGCTAAAAAAAGATAAATTGATGAATTGTATTATGACAAAATGAAAGTAGTTAAAGGTCACATAGGAATGAATTCCTTTTATCATATTTTTTTATTTCTCTTATCCTATTATTACAAATGTTTTTATTAAAGCTATTTTATTTAAAATATATTTGATTGTCTTTAAGTAGAAATATAATATAGAATTTTAAATAAGTCATTAAATCGTTACAAGGAAGCTTTTCTTGCACTTTTTATAATTTTAATAAATGATAGATATTTGTCTTTTCTGGGTGCTAATCATATCTTTCAATAAGTCAAAAAAAAAAATTTCTACTTAATAAAGTTTTTATAATTAATTACTTAAGTAAGAAATATTAATCATGAAATTTTTATTTTTTTGAAAAACTTTGCTATTTATAATATTTTGCAAGCTTTACCTCTCAAACTTTTTATTATGTTTGTATTTTCATAATTTATACATTTTCAAATGATAGTATTCATGTTAGTTCATTTATTGAAATCTAAATTATTATTATAACTTTTATTTAAAATATTTACATAATAGCTAAGATTTTTAAAAACGATTTTTCATAATTTTTTCACTAAATGAATTCTAATTATATATAAAGTATATACTATATATGTTTTTAAAAAAAATATTTTATTACCTTAATAATTTAGTTGTTTTTCTTATGTTTCAAAAATTAGTTAATGGTCATGATTAACTTAACAAAAACATTATTTAGTATACTATGCTTGTAATTTTTAACAAGATAAAATAACTAATCGTTAAATGTCTTTTAATGTTTTATACTAATTTAATTTTTTTTATTCCAGCATATTAAATTTATATTCTATTTTCTGTGATTTTCTATTTCGACTATTCAAGGAAATATTGAAAACCCTATATTAACTATCTCGTTTTTTTGTAATTTTTTACTTAAAAAAATTATCAATAATTAATTTTTACGAGATATTTCTTTTGCAATATTTTTATAAAATTTAAAATTTTAATTATCTTGATAAAATCTTATATTTGATTTGCAACACCTATTTTCCTACATGAATATTATCCACATAATTTTTATATATCATATTATAGAAGGTATAATATCTTATATTCTTTTTATTATTCTGTATTATTTTTTCCTGAAACATATATGTAATTATTGTATTATTGACAAAACATGTCTTTTGCTATTAAATGATAAGTATAAATTTTCTATTCAAATAAAAATTTTGAACTATTTGAAAGAAAACTTTATCATAAAAGCTACAAATAGAACTCAATGAAAATACGAAATTATAAAAGGAGGATAAATTCAAAACTATATTAAACAATTTAAAAAAATTAATTTATTTATAAATACTATAAAAAATAAATTGTTGTATCCCTCATGCATGAAAAATATGTCATTGTTAAACAAAGGTCTAAATTTTAAATATTGTAAAATCATTTAAAATGATAAAAAGCTTATGATATTATAGAAAATGCCTACAAAGTTGTGTTGAGGTGTCTTAACTAAAAGTATAACAATCAAAGCAATGCAACTAAAAATCATTAGAAAAATTTAAAAAATAATTAGTTATCCAACATGTCATAAATCAAGGTATATAAGTTAAAAAAATCAATATTATTACATAATGATTAGTAATAAATAATTGAAAATTAAAAAAATAAATAAAATCATATTATCATAATGTCTGAAAAATAAATAGAAGATAAAAGTGTACAACAAAAGTTAGCACCTAAACTCAACACTATCAAAACAATGTCCAATTTTACTAATTATTATAATCTAGATCAAACACTAGTGGCAAAACTTATGATTCGCAATTCTTTAATAATCCTTTATCTAAAGTGAAAGTGATTAAATATCGATGTGTAAAGGCATTTTGAGATGGTATTATGGCTTTTTCAATTGACCATAGGCATCATTGCACATGTGCTAGTTGTACATTTTTGTTGTACAATTACTTAGGTGTTATATACTTCAACTTTTAACAATTTTAATGTAAATTTTTTTTTCAAACTTATTTAGGTTTTCATGAGGACTATTTTGGTAACTAAGTTATATATAGCTTTTGATATATTAAATATTTAAATATCATAATTATTTTTATATGTTTTAATATTATTATTATTTTTAAATATAAAAATGAGATGTTTCTTTACTTATGTTATTGCCCAACTTTGTAATGTATCGTTTAAATTTACCAAATATTTTAAATATAATTTTTATAATTACTATGTATTTTTAGTTTTTTTGACCTTTTTTATTTAATGTTGGCATATCTTTTTCAACCAACTAATATTTCAAATTAAACATTCCTTGCATTATTGAAATATTTTAATAATGATAGGGTATTTATTATATTGTATCAATTAGGTAACTCTTTGTTTAGGTATTATTCTTAATGATTATCTTAATTATATACAAAATAGCTATGATTCTATAACTTTTTCGTTTGATATAAATTCTTTCAATATATTTTAACAATAATTTAAATAGTATTTAATATCTATGTTATTTTTGTTCTAAATAAAATGATTTCAAATAACTTATAATTATTTAATTTATATTATCATATTTATCTTTGCATGTTCAATTTCTTATATTGCTTGGCTTATATCACACAATCTAAATGTTTTAAATCATTAATACTTTCTTATTTAAATATTTAAAATAAAAAGTTTTATTTTAACATTTTTTTGGCTATTCAAGAAAAACATTTCTAAAATTGAATATTTTCGCTTAATTTTCTGTTAGGAAAACATTTCTTAAAAAGTTTTGCTAATCTTTTTTATATTTCTAACTTTGTGAGCAATCTATATGGAAAAAATCTTTTGTAAAAATATTATACATATAGATTATATATAGTTAAGTATTTTACTGAATTATTTTTTATTATATATTTATCAACTTTCTGATTTTGTTAATTTGCAATGAGAAGTTTTTGTTATTTGTTTGTTTTCGATTTTTTTATTTGTTTGTAAATATCAGAATTACTTGTAGAACTTTCATAGTATAATGGTGCATTTTTATGTTTTTCCTTTTTTTTAAACTTATGAAAGTTTTATTTTCAACTAACTTTTTTTCATTTGATAAATGTTTTTAAAATCTATGATTTTTTAATTGCAAAAAGATGTTTATTAAAAATGCATTAACTTTTTCATATTTAATATTTAACTATAAAGAAAAAATTAGCCTTTTGAAATGTATATAAACCTAAAGAAATATTTTATATTTCACTATTTTTAAAACTAGAAATTATTAAAATAAAATTTAAATGTTTATTCTAAAATGTTATATTTTAGTATATTTTTTCTTTAAATTTCATCAATGTTGCTTCTAATACATGGAAATTGCTTATTAAGATTTTTTTTCTTGATTCCTTTTTAATCTCATAAAATGGAAAGTAATTTTAATTAATCTTCAAATTTTTATTGCACTTTATTGACTATATTTTGTTCTTAACAACACAAATCAATAGTAATCTTTCTATCTTTTTAGAAATTTCCATTAATCATTTTTCTTAAAGCTTTTAATGTTATAGTTTTATTTATTTGTTAAAAGTTTTTAGAATATATTTTATTGAATTTGTTTTGTCACTACTTGATATATTGTACATGATGTTCAAATATTAAATTATTCAATTAATTTAACAATTATATTTCATTTAATTATTTCAAAATTTTTACATTATCATATTTGCAACTTTTGTATTACTAAGAAAATTTGTGCTCATTTAAAAGCACATAGCAATACTTAAAACATTTTTAATGTTTTCAATTTTTGGCAACTCTTTTTTTTTTATATTGATATATTTGTCATGATTTAATTACATAAATTAATATATAATTCACATTTTTTAAAAATATAGGTGCGCGGATTTGATATTTATTTATCATTTTTATAATGATATTTAATTTACTATCTTCTACACATTTTTTACATTTACTATGTTTAGTAATCCATTTTATTTCATTGGCTAACCTTCTTTTATTATTCAGATAAGTTTTATTATTTATGTTTCATTTAATTTTTTATTAACATTTTAAATTTTTAGACTTTAGCAACATTATGTTTAAATCATTACAAATTTAAAAAGTAGTATGATCGTCATAGTTTTTTAATAACTAAATTTACTTACACTAGCATTATACAAAATATATAATACAAATATATTTTTGTCGTGAATTTGTACTTATATGCAAATATTACAAATATTATTAAATAATAATTTTCTTTAGCAATTATGAATTAATTTTAATATCTCACAAATTGTGCTGAAATGATTTCTTCGAAATTTTATGTTTTAAATAAAATTTAATTATTATTTTTTTTATTGAAAAAAAATTCAATATTTAAAATACCCTAAAATGTTTTTATAATTTATTAATTAGTAATTATTTTCTTATTTGAAGGGTAAGAAATTTAGAAGGAAAAGAAAATATAGCTTAAATTAAAATTAATAGAATATTATTAATATAATAAAACTATTCCATCATTTTAGCTATCAAATCTTTTTTTATTTTTTATTTTACAAGTTTGGCAACCCATCGTTTATCCAAATATAAAAAAAAATTGTCCAAAAAAAAATAAAATAAAATTCTTATCATGCCAAAATATGTAAACTAATCAAAATTATAAACAACTGGTAAAAATGTTTTTACACGAAATTAGGAAAAAGAAAATTTTTATTATGTCTAAGAAAATTTAAAATAGTAAATGCTATAAAAATAGAAAATTGTATAGAACATCAAACATATATAGCATTGAAATTATAAAGCATAGAAAAAAGAAATTTGCATTTAATTGCAAACATAAGAAATGGGCAAAGTAAAAGAAGGAAAAAAAATAAAGAAAATACAAATAAATAAGGACACAAAATAGATAATATTACAATAATATTAGTTGCACAACATTAATTAATGTGACAAGAAAATATATTTTATCGAAAAAATGTGGGGCTAATGCTTTACGGAGTCAAAATGCGAAAATAGTGGATGCTAAAAAAAAATCTAAAAATATTAATAATACAATATAAAATTTGCCACATAATATAATACATATGCTGAGAAAAAAATTAAAAAATATAAACAAAAAATAATGTGAAAAAACATTTAAGTTATCAACAATATTTTAATATAATATTAGTTAAAAAATATGCAAAACATGAAAATATGATAAATATTTTTTTACAAAAAAAATTAAACAAGAAGGATGGGATAAGAAAGTAGGATGGAATCCAACTGCTAGATATAGGTCTTTCTCTATGCCACAAAGATAAAGAAAGCTAGATGAAGAGTAAAAGAAAAGGAAGCAAAGATAATATATGCCTACCACTATAATGTCGTTCTTTGGTGGAAAATCTCAAAGATGCAAAAACCATTTATTATAATGCAAATTTCATATTTCTATTCATAAAAGTATTTTAATTATTTATAATAGGAATCCAAAAATCAAAACGTTAATTACCATGTATAAAAAACTTTCGTTTTACATAAATCTTTGCAAAAAAAAAAAATTACATAATTGCAATCATGAAAAAAATATCCCTATATGATCATTAGCAAGTCTCCAATTACAACTTGCCTTATATTGGTTAAACGAAAAAGAGATTACATACTCTATACATTTATACTCTTAGAGTATTTCACTAAGCTCAACATTTATTTTAAGAGTGTGACTAATCATTTTTTCCATGAAGATATTGTGTATAGGCAAATAAACTATTATGCTTTGTTTTATATTCTAAATTAGGGACAAGAAAATTTTTGGAAGTAACATAAATTCAACATATTTATCTTTCAATAACCTATTTAGAATAATCTTAAGACAAATAAACTCAGGTGGATGTGTTTCAAAAAGGTAATGCTTTATAGTTCTATTGCCACAATAAGAAGTAAAATTAGGAGGACATTATTAAGATATTCACAAGCTTCGTTTAGAGTTGATTTAGGTGGTTCAATTTTTGAAAGTCCTTCAATTTGCAATTTCATCAAAGAAACTCAAAACTTCACTAAATTTCTGAACATTAATAAAATGTAAACATGAAGTGTTTCAAAATAATGTTGACATTTGAAGTCACATAAATTACTCGGTTACCTATTAACACAACTAAGTCCTTCCATGTATAATATAAATGTAGCCATATAAATCATCATATGAAATATTCAGTAGGAAATATCCAAAGTTGATAACAACACAATATTTTTGAGTGTCCTTAAGCTGATCAGATTAAGCAAAGTTCATTAAAATGGGTAAAAGAAGGTCAATATGATTAATATAGTATTTATAAGGAACCATGATAATCTCTAATAAATAATAATGTTCTTATTAATAAAAATTATAGATTCTCAAAAGACTTTTAATATTAAACATATTAAGAGATTTGACATAATAATCAAATGGATTTTGATTTTGGATTAAGTAATATAATACAATAAATATCTAACACGAATCATTTTATGGTTTTGAGTGAAATTGAAATGCATATAACTTAAACAAAATTACAAAAGCTCATGTTTACAATATTGAATAAAAAGGATTGTTTTTTTCCCAACAAGATAAGTTTTCACAAGATAACAATAAAATGCACAAAAACATTGTAACCTAATTTGACAAATATAAATATAAATCTTATCTTAACAAAAATTCCTAATGCAAAACAAAAAGCAAGCCACTAGTACGATAAGAATTACATCAAAATATGGTGAAATTTCAAAATTAAATTTTTCAAAAACTTGCTCTCAAACTAAGCCAAAAATAATTAAGACAGAGGATTTTACCATTGATAAGCCATTTTTTATTATATTTATGTTAAAGTGGTTAAATGTAATTCCTTAGCAAAGTTATTAAATAGTTTGGGGGTAAAGATAATAATCACTTGCAACTATTACACTCTTGTAAGCTACTTGGTCAAAATGATGCATAAAAAGATTATGCCATATAAACAAGATAGCAAGGCCATGAGTGTGTTTGCTGAAGTACTATTGATCAAGAATAATTTGAGGAAAGCTCATAATCATCTGCTGACATCATGTATGTGATGCAAAATGTAATGATTCAGAGTGATGATGAGGGTTAGAAAAAATTGCTAAAAATGAGGAAAGTGTGGCCAAGTTTGACTATGAAAAAACTAGTGGTTGTGGATAATCATGGTCATTTTAATAACACAAAATTTTCTTTGAAATGAAAAAAATTAATAGTGAATATTCGTATGGTAAGAATACTATAGTTGGAATTGTATTTAGCTCTAATTCCATAAACAAGCAAAATAATGAAGGAAGAACAAAGATAAGGTAAGGAAGTGTGGTATCCATTATTTAAGTATATGTGCAAACTAGAGCTTCACAATCTTGACATCAAATGTGAAATAAAAAAAAAATTTAGAAGAACCATGAAGGCTTGCAACAAACAATGATCCTTCGCAATGTCAAAGAATTGTGACCAATTTTGGGAAAACTTTTACATGTGGATTTTTGCCAAAATTGATACCATATGATTCAATTTGCATGCATTATGTTTTTTAAAAATGTGTTAAAAGATGTCATTTGTATGTATCCACACTTCACTCATAAAATGTTTTGAAAATCTTTTAAAAATATCAAAAGTACAATGGCTGCATGCATAGACTCAAAGAAAATTTGTAACACACACAATCCTAACATAAATTTAGTATTTGTTAAATTAGCACAAATCAAAGGTATGCCCAACAAATGTTTGTAGACCTTGTGTAGAATAAAACACATTTGGTCTAATAGTGTTACACACCGACAGCATAAAAAAATAGATAGTACATCGTTGGATATGTGCAAAATGTAAAGAACAATGCATAAGAACAAGATTAATACATATAGAAAATATTGGTAAGATAAAGTACATCTGGTTCACTAGAAATTACTAATCATTAGTCAATCAGATCAAATAGGTAAAATGATAAGCTTTCATAGCCATTAGTGATGATTTGCTCATGTTAGTAAGGAACTCCTAACCATATCTTTCAAAGTTTAATAGTAAATTCACATTTGGAAAGGATTAAATTAATTTTATGAATGCAAAACTATTCTAATGTTTTCTTAAGAATAGTTAAATAGAGAAATTTTGGAACTAATTCCACCTAACATTTCTTAATGCAATCAAATTCTACTTTGTCTTTAGTAATTAATTTTATTGTATTAAACATTTTAAAACCTTTGCAAATTTTAAAAGTTTACATCTATTTATTGGAAGTCTTATTGAAGAAGCAATGTACACCGTTGTGTATAATCTCCGCTTCAATTTGAAGCATCAAGATTTGGGAATGCATTTTCATTTTCAATTAGTTCTACACATGAACCACATTTTATAGCAATTTGCAAAAAGAGTTGGGAATTATAACTTGATTAGGTTTTTGTTACAAAAGTTGCCACTTTTGTGAATGTTGAGTTTAATTCACAAAGACTCAACAAATGTTGGCTTTGGCATAATAAGAGACAAACTTGGTTTATGTTTCAATTGGCAAAAAGTATATGGGGATGTGGACTAGTATTAGGAGAAAAATATTCAAATTATTTTTTGCAAAAGTTTTTAAGATTAATTTTATATTTTTATATTGCTTCGCTTTTTCTTACATTCTCTATAAAATTTTAGGCATACTGATGCAGAAAGCATCTAAAATTAGCTCACAAACACACATTTGCTGGTGTTGCACTACTTTCACATGTATAGTATTACAAAATTTATTTCAAAATTATTTTAAAAAAGTTAAAATAAATTAATTTTTGATTTAACCGCTTCCACCATCTGTAAATATTTGCTGCCATTAGCAATGTCGTCTGTTAACTAGGGAATTCTTCTTGACTAGCGTTCAACCAGCATCAACTCGTTTTGCGTTGACCTACGACAACTCGCGCCAACTCACAAATCCACAAATCCTGTAAACACTTTCTTTTTTCCTGACCCATGCTTACCCTAAACCTTAAATGGATGCTTTGAGGTACCCCTCCACACTCCATACATTTCACATAGTGGTTTGTCCACTTGCCATTCCACGACCAACTATTATTGCCACCCGAAGACCTAGATTTTATTTGCAAACTACATAATTCAATTATTTTAGTAGTTTTCATATTATTTTTCATTTTTTTTAAATTAGTGATTAATATTTGAAAGCCCTTAAAATAATGATGTTTGCCATATTTTGAAGAAAATAATGTAAAGAAATCTATTTTGTTTATGTGCTTCAACCATTGCGAACAAAATTGTGTACGACTTGCCATAGTTGTAGAGGCTCTAGTTTTCCTTGAGGGACAAGGATTGAAGTTGAGAGTCGTTCTAATTGCAGAGCCCACAACCAAATATTTTCTCAGAGACAATAATCTAAGGTAAGAAATCATCCAACAAGACAGTTGGTAACCAAATAAACTCTCTTTTTTCAAACATTTACATAAACAACAAAAGATTTAATCTTTCAATAACTTTTATTTTCTAGTTAGTAATAAAATTGTAAAAGTTAGCCTTTTCTATTATAATATTTCACATAGAATTTGTCTATATTCTATGTTTTATGTTTAAAATTTGATTTTACAAAAAATATTTTTTGCTTTATTTTGTTCCTAATCCTTAAGGAGTACTCTACTTAATTTGATAATTTACATTACAATTTTAGAATGTCAATTTTTTAATAGTTCTTAAATAACAAATATGTCATCTTACCTTGATTATTACAAAGTATTTATTTTATATTCCGTAATAATATTTTGAGTATCTTCAATATTGTTGGATCCAATTTAGACATTTAAAGAAGTCTAAATGTCTGACGCATCAACTTGGTATCAAAGACTATAATTTTCTACTAAAAATGTTTTTTCTTTTTTTAAGAGCATTCAACTTTGGTATAAGACAAGTTTTTCTACTAAAAATAATTCTTCTGCTTAATACATTGACTTTCGCTTTCAACTAATTTTTTAATATTTAAATGTTATTATTTTTTATTAAAAAATGTTTCGTCATTTTCTACATAAAAAATTTTAAGTTTTCTTTATATAAAAAATCTACTAAAAGTTGTCTCTCTTTTTTACTTAGTTTATCCATTAAGAAACTCATAGTTAGTTTTGGGTAAACCTTTTTTAAGAGGTGGTACAAAAACAGTGATATGACTCCCCACTATATTTCATTGGAATAATCTAGTTCTATCTAAGAGGTCATCTAGTAGAAGAAGGGACCTTGATCATTTGCCATTTTTGCAGAAGCATATCTTATCTCAAGTTTACTAGTTTATAGTAGTGATTACTTTGCTTTTGAATTTTTTAATTAAAAAAAGAAAAAAATTTCCAAAATTATTTTTTAAAAATTTAAAATTTTTATTTAAATATCTTAATTACAAATTAAGAAAAACATTTCAAAATTTTATTATTTTTAATTAATTTTCTATTTTTTAATCTTCATTATTTTTTATTTAAAGTTTGTTTTATTTTATCATTACTATGTTTATTTTTTATTAAATGTTTTACGAAAAATTTTCTTAGAAATTATTGCTAATTTTTTATATTTCAAAATTTGCAAGCACTCCATATGGAAAATATATTTTGAAAAAATATTATACATATAGATTATATGTGGTTAAGTATTTTGCTGAATTGTTTTTTTATATATTTATCAATTATTTGATTTTTTATTTGCAAAGAGTTTTTTGTTACTTATTTCAAAGGAATTGTTTTACTATGTTTGTAAATATTAGAATTACTTATGGTACTTTTATAGGATATTATCACATTTTTTTTACAATATTAAGAGCTTATGAAAGTTATATTTTCAACTAATTATTTTTAACATGATAATTTTTTTTAAAGTCTATGACTTTCTTATTTGTAGAGTGATGTTAATGAAGAATGCTTTAATTTTTTTTTGATATTTAATATTAACTATAAAGAGAAAACTAGCCTTTTGGAATATATATAAATCTTATGAAATATTTTATACTCACTTTCTTTAAATCTAGGAATTATTAAAATAATATGTAAATATTTATTATAAAAAGATATATTTTAATATTTTTTCTTTATATATTGTCAATTTTGTTTCTAATACATGGAAATTGCTTACAAAGATTTTGTTTTTTTATTTTTTTTATCTCATAAAATGATATATAATTTGTAATTAATCCGGCAACACTTTATTGGCAATAGCTTCATATATTTTAAATATTTAATATTTATCGATATTATTCAATTATAATCTTTCTATCTTATTAGAAATTTCAAATGATCATTTTTCCATGTTTTTTTGAAAACTATAATTTTATTTTTTTATTTATTTTAATATATTATTGGACTATATTTTATTGAATTTTTGTTGTCACTACCTGATATATATTGAATAGAATGATCAAATATTAAATTATTCAATTAATTTAATAATTATATTTCATTTCATTATTTCAAAACTTTTACTTTAACAAGCACGAGGCCTTTGCGTTGCTAAGAAAATTTATATTCATTTCAATGCAAATAGCGATAATTTGTAGAAAAATTTTTATAGGTTTCATAGTTTGGCAACTCTTTTATTTTTTATATAGACATATTTGTCATGTCTTAATTACTTAAATAATTTTTTAATATATAATTTCCAATGTTGAAAATTATCGGTGCACTTATTTTTTGTTGATTCGCCATTTGTTGCCTCATAAATCTTTTATTGAAATGGTATTTAACATATTATTTTTTTATTATGATATTTAATTTACTATCTTCTACCAATTTCTACCATTTACTTTGTATATCATTATTTTTTTTTCATAGAACAATCTTCTTCTTTTATTCAACTAAATTTTCTCTTGTTAATGCAATATTTTTAATTTTAAAAATATTATATTTTTCTTATTCATTTTTCATTTAATTTTTTATTAACATTTTAAAATTTTAGGCATTAGCAACACAACTTTTGAAGTATGATAGATTTACAAAATTGTATTATCTTCATAAATTTTAGCAAATATATAATACCCATATTTTTATTGTCGTAAATTTTACTTATAGGCAAATATTACAAATATTATCATAACTTATTCTTTTAATTTTCCAAAATATATTATGTAAAACTTTGATTGTATTTGCATATTTTCCTCAAATTTGTTATTAAAAAAATTATTTTCTTTAGTTATTAGGAATTAATTTTTAATTTTTTAAAAATTGTTCAATCATAATTTTTTTCATAACTACATATTTTTATTAAAAAAGAAATATTATTTTTTTTATTGTAAAACAAAATTCAATATTTAAAATACCCTAAGCTTTGGGTATAATTTGTTACTTAATAATTATTTTTGTATTTGAAAGATAAGAGATATCAAATGAAAATGAAAATATAATTTAAATAAGATTAATATAATATTATTAAGATAATAAAATAATTCTAGAATTTTATATTTTAATTGTTTTTTATTATTTATTTCGCAAGTTAGGCAAGCCATCGATTGTCACAATATAAAGAGATTTTTCAAGAAAAGAATAAAATTATTGTAATACCAAAATGTGTAAACTAATCAAAATTATAAACTAATGGAAAAATTAATTTTACATAAAACTAGGAAAATCAAATTTATTATTAAAATTATTACAATTTAAAATAGTATAAGCCATAACAACTAAAAATTTTATAGGTTATTAAATATATATAGTATTCAAATTATAAGAAAAATAAAAACATTGACAAATAATTGAAAACATAAGAGATGAGCAAAGTTAGAAAAGGAAAAAAATTTACAGAAAATAAAAGTAAATAAGAACACAAAATAGATAATATCACAAAGATATTCATAACACAACAACATAATGTGACAAGAAAATATCTTTTATCCATAAAATGGTGGGACTAATGCTTTCAAAGAGTCAAAAAATGAAAACAATAGTTGCTATGAAATATCTAAAAATAATCAAAATACAATGTAAAATTTGTCATAAGATATAACACGTATGTTGAGAAAAATAAAAAATAAAAATGTATAAATTAAAAAATAATGAGAAAACAAAACATTTATGTTATCAATCATAATTTAATATTACATTAGTTAAAAAAATATACAATACATAAAAATATGATAAATATTTTATTTGAAATAAAAAAAAACAAGAATGATCAAAGAAGAAAGTAAGACGAGAATCAAATAACTAGAGTTAGGTCTTTACTTTATGCCACAAAGATAAATAAAAGTGCATGAAGAGGAAAAGAAAGTTAAGAATGGCCAACATATGCCCTCCACTCTAATTGCATACTTGGGTCAAAAATCTCAATGGAGAAATCAAATATTGTAATGCCAATTTCATATTTCCATTCGTAAAAGTATTGGAATTGTTTATAATGGGAATACATCTATAAAAAGATTAACTGACATGTATAAAAAACTTTCCTTATATATAAACCTTTGCAAAAAAATAAATTATATAGTTGCAATCATGAAACATTATCCTTATATCATCATTGGTAAGTTTCATATTACAAATTGTCTTATATTAGTTAAGCAAACAAAGAGGTTACATATTCTGTATATTTATATTCTTAGTGTATTCATTGAGCTCAACATTTACTTTAGAAGTGTGATTAATCATTTTATCCAAAAAAATATTATATATAGGCAAATAAACTTTTATGCTTTGTTTTATATTCAAAAATAGGGACAAGAAAGTTTTTGAAAGCAACCAAAATTCAACTTATTTGTCTTTCAACACCCTATTTAGAATAATCTTAAGATAGATAAACTTAGGTGGATGTATTTCCAAAAGGTAATGCTTACAAGTTCTAATAATACACTAAGAAGTAAAATTAGGAGGACAATATTAAGATAATCATAAGCTTCATTTAGAGTAGATTTAAATGGTTGAATTTTTTTAAAGTCCTTTAAATTTGCATTTGCATTAATGAAAGTCAAATTTTCATTTAATTTCTTATCATCAATGAAATGTAAGCATGAAGTGTTTAACAATAAGATTGATATTTTAAATGATAGAAATTACTTGATCGAAGTGTCTAGCATGTACTAACAAAGCTAAGTTCTTCCAAGTACAATATAAATGTACCCATATAAATTAGTGGCACGAAATATTAAGCAAGAAATTCCAAAAGTTTATAACAATATAGTATGTTTGGGTGTCCTTAAGTTGAATGGATTTATAAAAATTAATTAAAATGGGCAAAAGAGGGGCAATATGCTAAAATTTTAGATGGGAGTAACCATGATTATCCCTAATAAATAATAATTTTCTCATTAATAAAAACTATAGCTTCTAAAAAAAACTTTTAATACTAAAATATTAACAGATTTCACATAATAATCAAATGGATTTTGATAGTAGATTATGTAATATAATACAATAAATGTATAAAAGGACTCATTTTATGGTTTGAGTGTAATTGAAATGCGTGTAACTAAAACATAATTATAGATGCTTATGTTTACGATATTGAACTAAACAGATTGCTTTTTCGAGAATGATAAGTTTTCATAAGATAACACTAAACTGGAGAAGAATTTTGCAACCTAATTTGACAAATATAAATATAAATCTTATCTTAACAAAATATACCTCATGCAAAAAAAAGCAAGCCACTGGTACCTTAAGAATCACATCAAAATATTGTAAAATTTCAATAATTAATTGTTTAAAAACTTGCTTTCAAACAAAGTTAAAAGTAATCTAAAAAGATGATTTGACCATTGATAAGAAATTTTTAATTTCAATTTATGTTAAAGCAGTTAAATGTAATTACTTAGCAAAGTTATTCATTAGTTTGAGGGTAAAGGATACAAGTCAGTTGCAGCTATTACTATCCTGTAAGTTACTCGGTCAATATGATGGATAATAAGATTATGCCACGTAGACAAGATAGCAAGGCCATGATTGTTATTGCTGAAGTACTGTTGATAAAGAATAATTTGAAGAAAGCTCATAACAATGTGCTGACATAATGTGTTTATGGTAAAATGCAATGACTCAAAGCTGTGATGATGGTCAGAAAAAATTGCTAAAAATGAGGAAAGTGTGGCCAAGTGTGACAATGCAAAAAGTAGTGGTTGTGGATAATCTTGGTCATTTGAATAATACAAAATTGGCTTTGATAAGAAAATAATTAATACAGAAGTTAAATAAGATAGCAATCCTATAATTAGAATTAAATTTAGCTGTAATTCCATAAACAAGGAGAATAATGAAGGAAGAAAAAAGATAGGGGAAGGAAGTGTAGCATATGCACTATTTAGTTCTACGTGCAAACTAGAGCTCCACAATGTTGACATCAAATGTGAAATGCAAAATGAAGTTAAGAAGAACCATGAAGGCATGCAACAATGAAAGATAGTTCACAATGTCAAAGAATTAAGGCCAATTTTGGCAAAACTTTTACATGTCATATTTGCCAAAATTGATCTCATATGATTCAATTTTCTTGCATTATGTGTTAAAAAATTTGTTGAAAGATGTCAATTGAATTTATCCACACCTCATCTATAAAATGGTTTGAAAATGTTTTAAAAATTTAACTAGTACAATGGCTACATGCATAGACTCGATGAAATTTACAACAAAAATGCATCTAAGATACTTCTAGTATTTGTTTAATAAGCACAAATCCAAGTTATATCTAATAAATGTTTGTAGAGCCAGTGTAGAATAAAACAACATTTGCTCTAATAAAGCTACTCACCAACAACTCAATAAAATTGATAGTATATTACTGGATGTGTAGAATGTCAAGAACAATGCACAAAAAAAAGGCAAATGATATAAAAAAAATTCCTAACATGAAGTGCATCTAGTTCACTAGAAATTACTAATCATTGGTCAATATGATGAATTAGGTTAATGATAAATTTTCATAGCCATTAGTGATAATTTGTTCATCTTCATAGGGTACTCTCAATAATATCTAAGAAAGTTTAGTAGTAAATTAACATTTCGAAAAGATTAAATTAATTTTATGAATGCCAAAATATTCTAATGCTTTCATAAGAATAATAAAATAGAGGAATTTTGGAAATAATTTTACCTAACATTTCTTAATGCAACACAATTCTATTATGCCTTTAGCAAGTTAATTTTATCATATTAAGAAATTTTAAAACTCTTCCAAATTTTAAAAGCTTACATCTACTTATTGGAAGTCATGTTGAAGAAGAAATGTAGATTGTTGTACATAATCCCCTCATCAACCTGAAGCATCAACAAGATTGTGGTAATGCTTTGTTATTTTCCATAGATTCTACACATGAACCATATTTTATAGATTAAGCAAAGAGGGTTATTTTTGGGAATTATAACTTGGTTAGGTTTTAGTTACAAAAATAGCTACTTTTGTGAAGAAGAAATGTAGATTGGCTTAAGCATAGTAAGAGACAAATTTGAACTATGTTCCAATTAGCAAAAAGTACAAGGGGTTGTGGACTAGCATTAGGGGGAAAATGCTCAAAGTGTGGTTCTTTGTATACCTTCTGAAAAATGTCGATGATGTTTTCTGAACTTGATGTGGTAATGGTTTACTTCGGTAGAAACTAATCCAACTAAAATGCTCTTAGTGTGTTTTCAATACTACTGTTATTCTTTTCTTTTTTTACTTGCCAGGAATGTCATTATTAGTACTACTACAAGTTGGGTTATTTGGAAGAAACAATTGTTATCATAAACAACTTACTAAGCTTTTAAAACATATAAAGTGGGATATTTAGAACATACAACACACATTTTTTCAAAGAGCTATAGTTATTGAAAGACAATCAAAACAAACAATCTTTTGTAGGACACCTAGTGGGGACATCAATTAGAATTTTTGATGCCAAGATGTCAATCAAATATTTGTTAAACTTTTAGACAATCAATATTACTATTCTTCTTATACAAAGTTAAGATTGACTTTAAAAATTTATAATAGGCTCAAAATTCATACCAAGAAGGAAAAAAGACCCACAAATGGCTTATTAAGTCCATTTTTACCAATGCCTTCATATGTTTCTCACCATCACCCTGACTACACCTTAGGGATTACATGGACCATGTTTGCCTAAAATAGATCAATGAATAGGGCTTGTAAGTCTAATCTAGATCACAAGTTCATATGACCTACAAACACATCAACATCAAGTTTACTAGTGCCAACCAACATAAAGCAACATAGTTTATAGAACCCTCAAACAAACTTAGATCTAGCAAACTATGCTAACCTACAATCCCATTCCACCATTCATTGAGCTGGATCTAACCCACGTTAGTATTGTTGTCATGTCGACCCATTGACTTGATCTACGACCCACTAACTTGTATATACAATATGCACCACAGACATTGCATTGACCCAATGACTCCATCCACAACGACAAAACTGAGGTCAAGGTTACAACACTAGAGTTGGCATGCCATCTCACTAACCAGATCCATGAAAATCCATCCTAAATATCACTTGCAAGCCTCATGGAATCTTACCTAATAATGATAAAAAAAATAGCTGCTTAGAAAGCTATTTCATAATTATTTGGGCCAAAAAAAATTTTTACCCGAAAAAATAACTTTTTCTCCAAAGCTTTGTCAACCATTTTTTTGAAAATAAATATTAAAAACTAAAATAGTGGCTTTTAAATTGCTTTTTTGCAAATTCCTTTCAAGATAAATTTTTATTTTTTTCTTAGGCACTATATAAAATTAGAGATATCCTAATTTAGAAGCATATAAAATTACCTCACAAACACACATTTGTTGGTGTCGCCTAGTTTCACAAATGCAGTAGTACAAAATTAATATGAAATTTTTTTAAAAAGTAGTTAAAATAAATTTTTTATTGATTTCACCACTTCCACCATCCACCAATGTTTGCTATCATTATCATTGTCATCTATTAACTCAAGAGCACGGACTGACCATCTTTCAACGAGCATTACCTAATTTTGTGCTGACTTATAATGACCTGTGAAACTCGCTTGTCCCACAAATCCAATCAACCCTTTCCTTCTACCTGACCCGTGCCTATGCTAAACCTAGAACATACATGTTGAGACCTCTGTCTACATTACATTGACTTCACGTAGCTGTTTTTCCGCTGATCTTTTTGCCTCCCACTTTTATTACCACCCGAAAACATAGAATTTATTTGTTAATAGTTTCACTCAATTAATTTAGTAGTTTTTTTTTCTTATTTTTCATTTTTCTTAAATTAGTGATGAATATTTGAAAATCACCATAAATAAAGATGCTTATAATATTAAAAAACTCATAGAATTAAATTTATTTAATTTATGTGTGTACACCTTAGTGAACAATGTGTGTACACCTTACCCTAGTTGCAGAGACTCTAATTGTCCTTGTGAGGGACAATGATTGAAGGTGAGAATCGTTCCACTGGTAAAGCCCACAGCTAAATCCCTTGTGAGAGATAATTACTTATACATGATAATCTCAATAATTTTAAAACTCTTTAACAATAAACTTTTTTTAGTAATTATTATGTTTATATAAAATAAGGTCGCTCAAGTGGAACACAAATACGTAGAATACTTGAACACTTGATTGTGCAAAAATTTTTTGATGAATCATTTTTTTATTAATAATTATATTTTAGTGATATTTGAATCATGTGTTTTAAAATCCAACATTGATTAATTAATTAAAGAGTTTGATCAAGTATTTTATTATCTAATTAACTTGTGAGTACAAGTCGACGAGTGTTAGAAGTCCTTCTCATCTGTAGCTCAACTAGTAAAATTAGAAATCTTTTGTTTTGAACTTGATCAACTAATTTTTGCTCTAAAATTCAATAAATGTACTTTATTTTAACTAGAATTATAAAACTATTTCTTCATATTGATATGGAAAATATGCTTTATATTATACTACTCTTGAATATTTAATTTGCAAGATAATAAGGCAAGCATTTCATACATGTTGCATGCATAAAAATATGTCTCTATTAATATTTAATATATGAATTTAATTCTTTAAATTGACCAACTATTATAATTTGTAAAAGGCATTTGTACCTTTCAACTATCCTACAATATGATTGATATTCCATCACAACAAATGAAACATAAGTCAAATAAAATTATGAGAAATTTGCATCAATTACTTTGTTTATACTACTTCAATATTTTTATCATATTTCAACACTAAGTGGCTACCTAAGTGCGTTAAGATGTATAATATTAAAGTTTCGTACAAAATAATGGCATATGTTATAACATACGATGTAGTCATCAGAAGATTAGATAGGACATGAACTAAACAACATTAAATATGACCTAAACTTTGTTCTGACATATAAGTATAATAACATTTTTTATTCCTTTAACAATGAGATTTTTATTACTTAAATTTCTCGATTTGTCTATATTTCTGTGATTCATATGAATATAGAAAATTATTTTAAAAAATTATGATAAGGAATCTATTACTAAGTAATGTTATATGTCAAACCAGAAAAAGAATGTTGATTGTGTTTTTCTTTGTGATATCATTCTTTGTCATGTTTGCTTGATTGCTAATTTATTTATTTACATGTGTTGATTTGTATTTTTTAGAGATATATATTTTATCTTTTTAATATAATAATTATTTTCTACTTGTGAAATTTTATAACATATTTTTTATTTACATAATATCTATGCCTAAAATTGTTTAAACTTTCTTTTCAAAATGTACTATAATTAGAATTTTACTAATACATTTTGTTCTAAACTATACAAATACTTTTTAGCATTGAAAATTTATTTCAAATATTTTCATCTATATTAACGAATTATATATATATATATATATATTTTATATTTTTAATGCATTGTCCTAACATTCTTGTATTATTCAGCCATTACTATTTCTTATGTATTTAAACTTCATTTTTCTAAATAGATATTTACTATTATTACCCTGGGTTTAATAATTTTTTCTCGTAAAATACATAATTGTTTCTGTTTTTAATTCTAAAAAATAATAACTTCTTTTAATTTTACTTTACTCCTTTGTACTCTTAAATTGTGTAAACATATTAATGAATTTTTTGTTATTTAAAAAACTTTTTCTATCCATTTAAAATTATTTTATGAAATTAATTAATTGAGTTATTATCCTGAAATTTTAAATTTTTTTTCTCTTTTATGCCTTCCTTTATCAATGTAAGTTCATTGTAATTGGCATGTTCACAAAAATACATTTAAAAAAAGTGTGACGTTATGTTATCAAATAAATTTTTTTATTGATAATTTTTTAATTAATTGTAATATTGAGTTGAATAAGTTTATATTTCAATATACATGTTATTAATGTTATACATAACGTTTTGGTTATTAATTTTTTTTAACATCTTGTATGTTTTGTTTTCACATTTTGAATAATTTCTTTCATTTTGTCAATTTCTTTTTTGAGGATTGATTATTCAAGTACCTTTGTACAAGATCAAATATAAAAATTAAATTTCAATATTCTAAATACCATAAAGAATTTAAATTTTAAAATTTATTTAAAATTTTATATATATGCTAATATTATTTTTAATAAAAACAAAATATTATACTTCTTAATCATTTTTAATTTTTGTTGTTTTATGGATAATGACATACCAATCATTGTTTGATCAAGTTAATATTTTTTATTAATTATTTAATTATATTTTATATAATTCTTCAAACAAAACTATACTTGTTTTTTAATTTTCTTACATTTAATAAATTTTTTCTTTTGCTAGAATATTTACATTTCTTTTTTATAATCATTGTTTTTTGCTTAAATTGTGTCAAATTATTTAAATTTAAATATTATTTGTTTATTACTTTTAAGATAAATTATTCTTCAAATTTTTATCATCAATCTTTATTTTCTAATGAAACCGCATCTCTGAAAGCTCGATATTGTATAAGATTGACCATAGCAATGGCTAGTTGATGTAGTGACATGCCTTCTCCATAGTTATCACAAGAATTGTTAAAGATGAGACAAATATTCATAGTTTCTTGGAATCTTTCATTAATTTTTTTATCCTCCAATGAAATTTAATTTTAACATTTTGTGTTTCTATTCAATTATCGTTTTTTTCATAAAGGTTTCATAATTCTTATTATGTTGTGGTAAATAAATCGTGTGATTTATTTTCAACAATGTAAGTATTTGCTATTGTATTGATTTTCTTTAACTACTCTATTTTCTTGAAATTTTCTACATATTAGTTAAAATTTGTTTATGTTCGATTATTAATAAAATAATTTTTTACTAGACCATTTAAGTATTTTTTCATTATCATATTTTAAGGATTTGGCTATCGTAATGATTGTTTTAAATCATTATTTAATATTTTCTAGCACATTTTAAACATTTTACGTTCTTAATTACAATGAAAATTTTTTGAAACTTATATAAAATAAAATCTATTTCCTAAAAAATAATTTTGAATACTCCTTATTATTTACAAAAGTTTATTTTGATGTGCTATCTAATAAATTTTAAATGTTAAGGATCCTTTAATTATCTTAAGAATTTGATATTTTTTTATATTTCTTGCATTGTTTTTTATTAAACAATTTTTCAATAATTTATGAATTTTTAAGAACTTATTAAAATTATTTATTAAATATTGTAATTATTTTTTGGAAAATGGTTTTATCACATAATATCTTTTAATCAAATTATTGGAATCCCTTTTTAATATATTATATAATAGAGAAGATTTTTTGTTATAATATTCTTTTAAATTATTA
This sequence comes from Vanilla planifolia, assembly GCA_023846275.1. Lineage (NCBI taxonomy): Eukaryota > Viridiplantae > Streptophyta > Magnoliopsida > Asparagales > Orchidaceae > Vanilla > Vanilla planifolia. The sequence goes on along the minus strand of JAIUJO010000080.1, from coordinate 548,218 downwards.
TGCTATTTCATTTCAACATTCTAAATTCTTTTTATCAAGGCAATCTTCTACTCCATTTTTTTGTGTACATTTTTATTTGAAAGAAAATTGAAATAGTTTTTGCTATATCTTTGTCATTAACTTGTAAGCTAATTTTTTTCAATATCCAAATATTTTAGTTATCAAACAAACATTTTTTATACATATTTCTTTTTTATTTCAATATTGTGACTATATGCACAATTTTTAATTTTTTTTAAAATACAATGTATTGGCAATTTTATACGTTGTCATCTATTTAGTGGTTTATATGTTTGGTTGATAACAAGGATGGTATTTGCTCTAAATTTTAGTCATACTGTTTAAATATTCAAGTCTGTAATTAGCTTTATAGTTATGTTTTGTGACATTCTTTAAAACTTGCTATGTGTACATTAACTTATTTCTTATCATTATACTTTAAAAATGAAATTACTAGTAATATATATGAAGTTTTTTATAATATTAAAAAATTTTACATTCTTGATGATTTTCATATATTAAAACACTAGCATGACTTATCACAGATTATCTAAATTGATTACAAGCATGAAGATTTATCACATCCTTAGTGTGACAAACCCAACTATTATATAAAAATCTAATTTTTAGGAAATTAAGTAGAATAGTCTTTCTCCTTTTCCTTAATACCATAATCATAATCAATAATCTTATACAATCCTACTTAGAAGCTTACAACACTAAATATGTTTCAAAATAAGAAAGTAAAAAAGTAGTTTAAAAAATATCAAATATATTACTTTTTAATAAGAAATTCTATACATTTTTTACAAGAAAGGTTTTGCATGCTTCTAATTATCTACACTTATTAAAAGAATTAATTAGTTTTAAAAAAAGACTTTGTGCTATTTATACATTTTACAATATCTATCGCATTTAGTTATTATTCATAGCAAAATAGTTGATGCTCCCTAACCAAAATATGCAAAAAAAAAATTTGATGAAAGAAAATAAAAATTTATTTCCATTACAAATTTTAATTCTAAATAAAATACGAAGTGTCATACTTTTTCATGTCTTGAAGTAATTGTGCAACCTCTTACATTACAATCCTTCATGACATAATCTATCCAACTTAACTGCCTTGAAAATATATTTTTAGTCATGTCTTAAAAATATATTAGAATGTTTTACAAAATTTATATTATAATTACAATAATTAATTAATAATAATAATAATTTATATTACTTAGAACTAATAGCCTTGTTAATGCCTAAAACATGTTGGATGTCATTAAATGGTTGGGAATGCATGCCCACAAACCTTTCAACTAGTTACGATGCTAGGATTGACTATGAAAATAATTTATAAGGTTCCTAGATCAAGTAATTACTATTGTATCCACATATATAGTGTGTAATGCTTCACTAGTTCCAAGCAAACTAAAGGGTAGGTAACCTCGAATGTGGGACAAATAAAGCTTTTTTTGTGAGCCATGCTTCTAAATTAAGGTAGTAGCAAAATTTGTTAGGTTTCATAATTTCATGATCAAATGATTCTCTGCTCCTTATCTTTTTTATGAGGATAGATAATATCCTTCATTAGATCATTTATGTCACATTCACATAATTAATGTTATTCTACACATCAAATGGAAATCCAGTCGTTCGATCAAGATTCATGTCTAATGGTCATAATCAAATCCTATTTCTAAATAGCCCCAACTGAATCTTATTCATTCAATTATGTAGGTTTCATGATCAAATAGCCCTATATCATTTTGATCAAGTAGCTCATGCACAACGGCTCTTTTAGTAATTATTTTAAGCCACTAGAACATTTTATTTAAAAGATAACCTTTTATTAAAAATATATGAAAATATTATCAACAACATCATTATTTTTCTTATTTAGTAAGTTCTTTTTGTTGATAAAAAATTTCTTTGAATAAGAGAATATTTGAAAAACATGGATTAATAAATTTTTACCCATTCTAAACTAAATTTTCAAGTCATCACATTGAAGTCATTTATAGCACGTGATCATTATCACTTCAATACATTGCTTCTGTTACATCAAACTCTTAAAAGTAACACTATTCTTATGTAGCAAATTTTATTGTTTTTGCTATTCCAAATTGATTTAATTAAGATACTTATGCCTCTTTAATCATTTTTAATTTTATGTGATTGATTCTTTTTCAACTATTACTATTTTATATCATTATGAGGTTTTAGTGTACTATTTCTTTTGTTTCATTATTATAATAGTTTAGTCTAACCATCTTTAAGGAAAAGTTTTATATGTAGTGTTTGTTATTATCAAAAGTATTTTGTTCATGACATAAGTTTTTTTTAAATCAAACATTTAAAATCATTTGTATATATTTTTATTCTTACTGATATTTTATTTAACATTTTTATAACATATTATTGAAATAAACTAATATATTTTAAATTGAATTTCAAGTTTATAAAAAAAACATTTTTTATATTTTCTTAACCATTTCAAAATTACTTTTATGTTTTGTTTTAGTATTTTTGTAAAAAAAAGAATTTTTAATTCATAGCTATTCACCCTCATCTTGTGAAACCAAATTATAGTCTAAATAAAGTAATACTTTGAGTACTACTAAATTTAATAGAAATATGAGTTTTAAAATAGCTTATAAAATTTGGCTTGAGTTAGTGATGATTTATGAGGGATCTTTCAAGAAGAATGAAATGAAAAAGTGCATTGAAAAAAGAAAACATTGAAAATAGCTTTGAATGAGCCAAAAGTGATTATCACAAGTTGAAAGGAAGAAGATAATGAAGGACACTTGTGCATTATGGTTAGAGAAGAATAAGAAGAGGGTATATCATGAAGCAAGGAGAAAAACTATTACAAAAAATAGGTTAAACAATTACTTTATATTTGGAAAGGATATTAAATGTTTTATAGAAAATAAAAGAATATAAAAGATGAATATAGTGAATATTTAATTCATTTTAAAAAATTAGAGAAAAGTTCCATATGTATTTTGAGAATGTGGAAAGGCCCATGAGTTAGAACAAAATGTTAATAAGCATGCATCACTCATTAAGGAATCAAGTGCTTTTAAATGCTTAAACTGTAGCTAAACAATTTTAAAAAAAACAAATTAATAGAGAAATTTTTGTTGCATATGTTAGAACTTTTATACATTCAGATGTTGATTGTTTACATGCGATAATCATATTAAATAACACTATTGCTTGCAACGTGGTCATAAATCGAATGCATGTGAGATTAAAGCTAAAATTTAATTAAAACGTCCAACTTTTGCACTGAGAGTGAAATAATTAATAATAAAGTTAAACTCAAATATGTTAAACCTAAAATAGCTTAGGTTCTCAAATCTAACAATTAAAATCAAGCATTGTGCATGTAAACATTTACAAATAAATTTAAGCTTAAAAACTAATATGAACTTATTTAAAGAATAAATAAGATTTGACAAATGAAGTTTAAAATATCAAAATAAAATAAATAGAAAAAAAAGATGTAATCAAAGAAAATCTTAAAACGTTAAATCCTATTTAGGATCATCACAAAGAATAACATAAATATGAAATTTGGATTTGTTTTATAATTGATTTTTATCATTAAAACGAAAACTAATGTGTAAATCCCATTAAAACTAGAATTTTAAAATAATTTTTTCTAATAAGAAATGCACTTATTTTTATAATATGTTTCATAAAAATAATTTTATGTTAGTTAGAAACTTGGATTTATAATTAGATTAATTTATGATCTTTCTTATTAAAAAAAATAAATATGGAAGTTGACGTGGTATACAAAAATTTATAATTGGATCGATTAATATTAGAACCTATGTCCACCCCAAATCGAGGTTGTGAAAAGCTCTACTAGTAAAATAGTTATAACCTGAGAGTTTTTCTTACGATTCACCTCAAAGCTATTTGAGATTTTTTTTCCTATGATTCAGGTTTAATGTACTAGCTTTTGTAGGTTCGACTATAACCAAGGCTTTTATGAGACCAACCCCAAGTAAGCCTTTTTAGAGATCAAATCGAACTTTCGCTTGAGTAAATACTCGGTCACCAAACCTGAAAGAAAAATAAAAATACATGAATAAAAATTTTTTTGTTAAAGTCTTACAAAATTTTCCTTGCTTTTTATTAATGTAAAAGCACTAAACAACTAAAAATTATAAGAAGATTTCAAAAAATAGAATCTTAAAAGAATTAGGCTTACCTTAAAGAATTTAAAATTTCAAGTTGTAGTCCTTGAGTACTACTAGAACAAATTCATGTCAGTAGAATATGATTCAACACTTTTTTGAGATATTAAAATCTTATCCACATTCAATAGTAATTTTATTCATAATAATTTTGTCTTTATCGAAAATGTTTGGTCATAGCCATTAAAAAAATCAAGCAAAAGCTTTCTGAAAAGCTGCTCTCAAGACATCCTAAAATGCTTTTCCAAATCGCTCAAAATTCTAAATTGACTATTTCAATGACATATATCATCAGAAGTTATTTAGCCATTACACTTGATTTACTATTGCCATTGGATCTACTCAGAGGAGATTACAGCCATCCAATCAGTCATTGTAAAGGTATAAGACTTTTGAGTTTTTTATCAATATGGATTCGATCGCGGCCATTCAATCAAATTGGATGAGATCTAAATCATTTTATCAATCAACCATAAAATCAATAATGATCTCAGCCATATGGATCAAAATGGATTATTTAAAGCCACATTATAAATAGATTTTTCACGAGAAAAATGATCTTATGGAGTCAGATGAGTTCATGGCCATTACATGTCAAGTAAGAATCAATCACTTATAGTGGATGATGTAGAAACCCTCTAATCAGCTCATCAAATTGAGTGGTGCATCAATTAAGATCATTACATAATGGCAAAGGCAATCTCCTCTATGCCAACTAAAGAATGAGTGATCATATAGTAATAAGCACTCTCAATTTTTGAAGTTGACAAGTAGCAAAGAATAGTTCCATAATGCTTAGTATGTAAAGGATGCTCTCCTTATAAGCACTTCAATGACACTGTTTTGTGAGATGAAAAGGGGTCGGCTCCATCTTGTGTGTGCATTGTTTATTGATCAAATTAACTCTTATGGTTATAGAACTACATGTCAATTTTGGGTCTTATATAGCTGAACTGGATTTAGGACTACAGTAGATTGCCTTAACCTGATTTTGTTTGTGTTGCTAGTCCCCACACTTATAAATTCTCACTTTAGCATAAGCTCAGTCCAAGTGCTTTACATTTTCCCATAGCCAAGATGTCGCTTAGCTTTTTTTGTTAATTAATTATGAAAAATTTAATAGAATATTTTTTAATTTAATTAATTTTTAACAATAAACCTAATATAAACTTTGGGGAAAATATAAGAGTATGATTTAGCCAAGGAAATATCTACTACAAATGACTACTTGGGCTTAAGCTCAGCCCATGAACTTTGCATATTAGCCCAATTAAAATGTAGCTTAATTTTCTTTTATTTCATTATAAAAAATTTAGTGGAATTATTTTTTTAATTTATTTAAAGTTTAACAATCAACCTAACATAGAATTTGAAAAAAATACGAGAGTATAGTTTAACAAAGAAAAAAATGATAAAAAATAAGAATCATGTTTCTTCAATTAATCAACAGTTTAAGTAACATTTAAACCAATAAAAACATTAAGAGATTAAAAAGTTTAATCCTATTCACTTGCTAAATCAAGAAGATTGAATAATTTTGATGCCTAAATATGATTTATGTTTTATATGAAAAAAGAGTGTCTCAAAATCAACAAGCTAACATTTTATTTTATAGTGAAAAAATCTTATCAAACTAATGTGCATGTCTTCAATTGTTGAAGATTGCAGAATAATCTAAGATACTTTGAAGACTACTAGTCCACCATTTTCAAAAATGTTTGACTTGTTCTTTACATGTAAACTTGTTTCACAGTAAATAAGTTTATTACAATAAAATGTTAAATATAATTAAAGCTTGATTCATCAAAGACAAGAGTAACCCAACAATCATAATAATTAATCTTTTTTCAAATTTTGAGTCAATCATAATACAATATACATTAAATAATTTGTCTCGATAATTGCTACCAAAAATAAACTAATTCAATTTGAAAGAAAATGTGAGCTAGTCTATTCAATAAAGTGAAATTGGAGTTATGTGGTTTTCTTAAAAAATTAAACTACTTCAACAATTTCTTGAAAACATCATAAAAATATAGGGTTATTAATAATTTACAAAATTTAGATTAAATACAAAAGATAACAAAAAATTAAAAAGAATAAAAATTGAAATAATTTGAAAGGAATAACCATAAATTAAAAGAAAGGATTAATCAATTAATGACAAACATGTAAGGGGTATTTATGTTTAAATAATTGTATATTCCATTTATAAATAATTTATGTTTTTATCAATTTTATTAAAGATTTTATTCAAATAAAAATTAAAATATTAATATTTTATTGACCTCTTGTCATAATATTTTGTTTTTTGATAATAAACTATAAGTACTTTTAATAAATTATTTAAATTAATTTTTTAATTTTATATAAATAAGTTTTGTATTAATGCAATAACTTGAAGAAGTGTAGCATAAGAAAAATGCTATGAAAATAATTTTAGTTGGAGTAATAATTTATCAAAAGACACCCTTAGAATAAAATTTAGATATTTTAGATTTACTTTGATTAAAATGACAAGCTGGATTGAAATATTTATCAAAACATGCAAAAACTAAATTTTATTAAAATTAATATTTTATAAAATATTTGGTCTTAAAAAGATTTATTCTTTTTTTATTATCTTGAATTCATTTTATTTTTTTATTATAGCTTAGTATTTATTCAATAACATTTGTAAAATGTCCAATATAATCGTAATAATTAATTAAAAAATAATGCTAATTAAAATAATACTTATTATTAATAAAACAACCAAATGTCTTTTCATCGCCTAAAAATACTGGCTATGTTAAGAGGTCTGGAATGCATGTCCCAAAACTCGTCGGTCAATTGCGATACTATCTGCAATTGTGAACATAGTTTTAGGTTGTTATAATGGTTTAATACTCTGGTGTCCACATATGCAATTTCTAAATCTTTATTGATAACATGAGTAATTATCTTTTGAGCAAACCATGGGGCAGTCAACCACAAATAAGCTTGACTTTGAGAAACATGTAACCTTTAAATACAAAAAAGCTATATTCACATTCATAATGTAAGTTTAAAATAAACCCTTGTTTTTAGACAATATGCTTCCAAATTATGCGACTAACTAGAACCTTCTGATCGTGTAGTTTCATGATCGAATGATTTGAATCTCTTCCATTAGTTTTATAAAGCATGATAAATCTAGGCATCACATCAAGATAGATTTAATGGTTCTGATCAAATTCTTTTTTTAAACATCCTCCACAAATCTCAATCATTCAGCATGTAGTTTTCTTAAACAAATAGTCTGAGTTCATTCTAATCGAGTGACTCATGTGCAATATCACATTATCTTTTAAAGCTTTTATATTATTTTATTTCAATAACAATTTTTTAACTAAGAAAATAAAAAATAGACAATAGAATAATGCTTTTTTCTTATTAAGTAAATTCTTTTGGCTATAATAAAAGGTCTATGAATAAGGAAAGTGTTGAAAAAAATGGATTGATGAATGTTTATGCAACATAAAAAAAATTTTTAAAACACAGCAACACAAGATATTTGTCCCCACTTCTGCTACTTTTAGCCATAAAACTCTTAATTATAGCTTTTTTCACAAGTCGGTTAAGCTATTAATTTTCTCTATTCTTAATTGATTTAATTAAGATAGTTGCACCTCTTTCATTTCATTGACCATAAGATTTTGGTTGTACTAATTTGTATTTCATGCGATAAAATGTTTTTCCTCTATTGTTATTCTATTTTGTTGTAAATCTACTGTAACTTATTTTGATTATTTCAAAATATGTTTTTCCACCATTGTCATTTGATTTTTATTTTTCAATTTCATGTTTTTGATAAATTATCATTATTAAAGAAAAGGTAAAATTTTTAATTTAAATTTAAACTTTTTATAAAATACTATAAAAAATTTTATTTAAGTATTTTTGTGAGAAACGTAAATTTTTATTCGTAATAATTCATCCCATTCTGATAGATCTAAATTTCATCATATGTCATTTGATGTGTTATTTAATATGGAAGGGGTGAATTGTTTGGAATAAATATGCCTTGTTAAGGAATATTTAAAAGAAGGATTTAATATGTTTTTTGAAAAACATATGTCTTTAAAAGTGAGTTTTATTAAATATTAAATTTAGATTTTAAAAATTAGCTCTATTTTAAAATATGTTTATTTTCTTTTCGTAATAAATTTTTAAAAGGATATCAAAACATTTGTATAAATAAGAAATGATAGGCCAATGGCTTTCAGATGATTCATCTTAAAATGAAGCCTTTATCTTCTCCAATGAAGATATTAAAAAACGAATATGACTAATATAACACTTTTGGCAAATGATTGTTAGCTTAAAACCATACAATAACAAAAAAATAGAAATTGCTACTACGGCCCCACAACCTAACAAACATGGACAAAAATAAAATAATTTTGTAATGGGAAATAAAAATTAATATAAATAAAAACTTTACACTTAAAAATGTGGAATGTGGTGCAAGTATTTTAAATTCATTAATTAATAAAATTAGGAACTTCACTCATTTGAGAAGAAAGTAAAGATTACGAGATTGATATGTGAAAGACAAAGCATATTGACGTGATCACGAGCACTAGGTACTAATGGCTTAAATGTCATCACATGAAAAGTTCTTGCCAAACTAATTTATAAACATTTTTGTAGTTACTAAAAGTTATTACCAAACTGATCAATTATTCATTATTGATAAATTATCAAATAACAAATCTAATTATATGTTTCGAAAAGGGTAATGAGATTATGATCATTTGATTACATATTTGCATGATTAGATGATAAAATCACTCCAATAATTTTGATTAAAGTCATGCAAAATTGTTACACATTTTAGTCCCACAATGCATGAATTATGGATGGTTATTGCTTTATAAGAATTTTCTTATGCTAAATAATATGCGCATTGTATGGGTTTAGTAACCCCCTTCTTTGCTCTGAATTGATTTCCGTCATTGCTAATACACTCATACTCTATTAAATTTTTTATATGAGTTATTTATTGAACCAAAATTATTTGATGAGTTTTTGTGTTATTTTATTAATCTCATAAACCTAATTATCAACATTGAGGAGCTATGCTCTAACCTAACACTTATGATTATTATTAGTAATAGGTTTTTTCTTTTTATTAATTTCATTATATTATTTTTTTACTAATTAGTTATTATAATTATAATTCATTGTTTAAAATAATTCATTGATATAAAAATACTTATTATATGATTAAGAATAAACTAATTCTTTAGATGGTTGACATTTTCTATGGATTTTATAATCCTAATATTGCTTCTAAAATGATTAATTTAAATAAAAATTAGTTTTTGTGCCTTCATAGAGTGATTTTAATCAAGCTTAACATTCTAATCAAAATAAAATTCTAATATCTAAAATTAAATTCAAAATATTTCTTAGTTATTTGTTAATCCAAGCAAAATGATCATCACAAAATTTCACCTTTGCTCTTCTTTCTTTTCAAACTTTACCTTGAATAAAAGTATCATCTGTTTAAAATTTAAAATTTATTTAAACAAATTCATTAGTAAGGGTTTATTATCATTGAACAAAACATCAGGACAAGGGGTCAACACAACAATCTCTCTTTCTTAATGATAATAGAACTTTTAATAAAATTCATTAAGACATAATTTATTTATAAAAATAGAAATCCACAACAATTTAGGATAAGCTCCCTTATATGTACATCACACTAGGTTAATGTTCACCGAAAATCTATGCTTATTTTAATCTTTTGATTTCTATTCTCCCCCACTTTGTCATTGCTTAATTAAGTTAATCAATATTTTGTAAATTATTCACAAATTTACAATTTTTTAAAATTATCAACCAGCTAATCAATTTCTTTATGTCTATTACCTTCAAATTATACCTATATCTAATGATCTAGGAATTGCATAATTTCTTTCAAATTTAATTAATTATTCTTTCTAAGTATTAACAAAATTTGTTATTTAAGCTATCTTGTATAATCAATGTCTTAAAATTTGTTACAATGAATTATGATTATGAAAGATTATGGTTTAACACTAATCATAATTTCATCTATAACTTTTTTATTTGGAAGATCCATTCTAAATCTTAAGGATTTAGGTTTTTGTATCTAATTTTTTTTATTTATTTATTTATTTTAATTCTCTGAACTTAATTTCACAAATCCTAGATATATATATATATAATTTTTGTTGGAATTAATTCATTAATGTTTTAAAATATAATATTTTATTTTAATTATTTAATTTCAGATAACAAACCGTTTTAGGCCCAACACATTTAGATGTAATTAAGATAGTATTCTTACTCATATAAAGCAATTTTCCAGAAGAGCTAAACCCTCATAACTAAATAATAGAAATACACTGCTACGATCATGCAACATAATAAACTTGGTAATAGAATAAAATAATTTGATGGCAGAAAGTGTAAATTAAGAAAAAAACTTATGCATTAGGAAAGCTTACTGAGAAATATGTGCTAGAATTAAATCAATTATAATTAAAGAAAATTGGGAAGTTAGCCTATTTGAGAAGAAAGTAGAGATTACCAGTTTAATGACTGAATCATTTATCGTAAGAAAATGTTAATGAGCATTGACAACTAAATGTTTTAATACAATCGCTTAAAAAGTTTTCTTCAGATTTTGTAAAAATTTTTATCAGTCAATCTTGTCGAAGAATTCACTTATTTATAAACATTTTTAATGACTAAAAGCACTTTCCAAATCAACTAACCACTCATTATTACTTAAATAAAAAAAATCCACTATAGTTTTAATTAATAAGGTATAAAAATCAAAAAACCTAAAAAATCTCACTACAACGCAGCCACTAGATCGAAAGGCTCTTAGACCATTTGATTGTGAAAACTTCTCAATTGGGTCGATAATACTAAAAGCACTATTTCGAAATTAGGATTTGATATGAACCACTAAATCTAAATCATTATTTTGCTATTATATTTAACTTTTACATGAAGATAAAGCATGGACAATGAGTTCTCAAATTTATATGATTGGATATGATGATCTAAATAAGATTTTTTATAAGTGGATGAGATTTGAATCAATCGATCACATAGTTTTGCTATTGGATAGCAAAAACACTCGCATAATTTTCAGTACAATCGTGTGAAATGGATTCAGGTTTTTTTAGTCATACAATGAATAAATGATGGATTATTATGGCTTTACTAGAGCTTTCCTACATTGCACATTTTGCCTTTTTTGCATTTGGCCACCCATTGTTATGCTCTAGAGGTAAGTTATGTTTGGATTCTTGAGTTATGAATGAATGAAAACTATTTGGTAGCTTTTGGAGATATTTTATTGAAATGATAAGCCTTATTAGCTGTTATCATGCATCGCTCTAAGTATGCCTTTTGGTTCTTTTTAGTAATAAGTTTTTTTTTGTTGTTTTAAATATATTATGATTTTTTTACAAATTTATTTTTATAACTAAAATACACCTTTTACAAAAAGTTTTGAAAAGTTAATTTTCGAAGGTATGATATGAATAAAATTATTTTTGGATGTTAAAGATATGACCAAGATTATAGAATCCTAATACTTTTTTAAGATGGATAATTTAAGTGCAACAAAATTTTTGTGCCTTATATGAGTGATTTCAATAAAGCTTAACATCTAATAAAAAAATTAAAATAACTAAAATTAAATTTAAAGTAAACCTCTTTCTTAAATATAAACTATAACTCCTCTTTTTTAAATTCTCTTATGAACACAAGAATTAGACTTTAAAAATTTAAAAATTCTCTTTAACAAATTTTGTAGTAATTCATAACTCTTTTGGACCATTCTATCCATTTATGGGAGCATTTGATACCCACTTGAAATAATGTCACATCTACCTCAAGGCATTACCATTGCAAAACTCTATGACAAGTAAAAGAATTATTAAGAATATTAAATGTCTTGTGTGACACATGTATTGACTTCAATCATTACTATTTTTTAAGAAGATTAAATCCACATTTTATGACGTAACTAACCTTCCTTCGTCCAAAAAGCATCATACAATCATGAAACTTGCTCCTTCCCCTTCCTTAAAGGCACTTTCACAATTATCCAATTTGTCTCCCTCTTCCTAGCCTTTATAATAGTTCTCTATTTTATTCCTAATTATAACAACTTTGTTATTAGTTGCATTCTTCTTACGATTCTCCTTATTTGGTGCATAATGTTTACTATATTATATATCCATTGTGACCCAAAAATTACAAAGATTACTACTTCTTGCAAATTCAATTGCAAAAGACTTTTAGACGTTTTTTTGACAAATTTAAAAAAACTACTCCAAGTGTTGTTTATTTTAGTAAAAAAATTAATATATTTCTAAAATAATTTGGCTCTTTTATTATGTTTCTTTAAAAATTCCCTTAGAATTAGATTAGTATTATTTTTACAAATTTTTTGTATTTTTTTATGTCATCTCAATTTCAATTTGAAGAAGAATTATTATTTAAGGTTCATTTTCATTTGTTCTACCATATTTGACTTCTAATCTATATTATTAGTTATTTCAATTAATATTTCTATTGATATTATTAAAAAATATACAAATGGAAATTTCATTTAATCACATTCAAAAAAAGTTTAAATGCACTTACATTTATCCAACAAATGTCGAAAAAATGTTGAAGTCTATTGAATATTTTGTACACTTCCCTTCATATAAGAATTTAATAATTCAATTTAAAAATATTGGGATGCTTCCAAACAAACCTCTACTTCCCAAGTACCAACTAGTTAGTATAACTTATCCATTATACATTCAACATGGAGTGCTATCCTTCTTTGTTTTCTTGAATTCCCACGCAATGAAACCCATTGGCCTGCCCATTTGAAATAATCAAAGATGGATCATCTAGCAACTTTGGTCATGTTTAAATATATAAGTAGTATTAGCAACAAATTTTATTAAATCCAAAAGAAAAAATATAGTTTGTTCCTTGGCAAGCGATAATGACAAAACTATATTGTAAATAATGTAACAATTTATTTCAATAAGAAAATTCTTTGTCCTTAATTATCCTCATTTTCCAAAAATTATAATGTATTTTATTGGACTTACCTTTCACAATACATGAACCTCTTCCTAACAATCCACTTTTTTTATTTTCTTATGAAAACATGCTTGGAGTAAACCTTTTTTTTTAAACTCCTGCTTTGATTAGGTGGATCTTCTTAGCTGTTTCAAAATCATATCAATATCAAGAAAAGAATTGTTAATTTGTTAATATTAGTATAATGATAATAGCACAATATATTATGTAATACATATAAAGTGTCATCTCTATTCTAGATTAGCAAATATAACTGTAATCAAATTAATTCAAAGTCAAATACATATCCTAACTACAACAGAAAAAAATATTTTAGACTTAACATATTCCTAACTATTTTAAATATTCTCTTTCATTGACTTATATTTTAGCCCAGAACATGTTGTTAAACAATAGTTACTTATAATATGTGTCACACAACCTTTTGAAAAACAATGCTGTAAGCTTTGAATACTTATGCAATATAATAATTTTTGCCATACCGCATAATCCTTACTCTTTTGTCAACAAATATTTGACCTATTTGTTTTTGTAAAAAAAAGTTTTTATAAAAAGAAAAATATTAGTTTTTATGGTAGAAAACCTCATTTTCAATTTGGTTTAATTTAGCATCTCTACCTAAAAATATTTTTTTTAATCTTCTTCACATCACCAAGCTAGCTTAGGACTATAACTTCATATTATCAATATGCCACAATCACAAATGTAGTAAAGTTCATTGTATTTTATATGTAAATAGCATACATCGTTCAATTATTTTAAGCTTCATCTATGTTATATATCAAACAATTTTAATCTCCTTATTAAAACTTTCGATGCTACTTTTACTTTTTCTTAGGTGATATAGAATCTCAAATCATAATGTCTTAATAAGTTAACCGTTCTAATAATCTCAATGTCTGAATTGATTTATTATCAAACCAAATATGAATAAAATATTATATGTTCGTTTCATGAACAAGAAACTCAACTATGAAAGCTTTGACATATTTTGATAGTAGAGCTACATAAATAAGTAGATAGAAATTGGAGATTAGAAACCAAGATAATGGATGCTATCCCTTTATAATATTCTTCAAATAGATAAACCCAGAAGATATTTAACAAGGAAACTTAGTTGTAATGGAATCAACTCAATATGTGTTCGATGAAATTATGCATCGAGGCAAAAAGGTAGATTTACAAGAAATAAAAGACTTTGGAAAAGTAAAATTTGTTGACAAACAAAGATCTTGAAATGTTAAACAATATTGATCTCTACTCATATTATTTTAGGTTGGGAATGTAGATAGAACTTTGTTCATCAAGGATTCCCTTGATTAACGTCTTGTAGTCTAACATTTTTTAAATGGTAACATATTTGAATTAACAAACTGTGACTTATGCGAATTATTTCATAAAATGTAGCTGTAGGATCTGAGATGAACAAAACCAGTGAGGTTTCATATTTTCTTGAATGCATGTTAACTACAATAAGAAAGGAATCCTTGATCTTCAATAAAGTATATTGATGAGATGTTAACGCTTAAAAATTGAAGAAATTGTTGCATCCATGGACTTAGCATAGAATGAAATAACGTTAGAGATGTAACCTTAAGTGACCTCTCTTTTGGAGTATAAACCAACACCTCCCTTTTAAAAAATTATATATGGTGCATCTATTTCAAAATTTGCACCTTAAAATACCAGTGAAGCCTTGAGGAAAGAATTTTTTATTTTGCCTTGTTGGATGGTTTTAACTTGTTTGTGAGAGTGAATTCTTTGGAGATAATAAACATTCCAAGTGACCAAATTACTGCATCAAAATGTTGGTATTCAAAAATAAAAAGTAAATGATAGTGTGGTTACCATTCAAAATAAGGGAAGGCTAGTGGCAAAGGGTTATAGTCAAGTAGGACTAAACATAGAAGGAATACTTGAACAATTGTTAAGTTTTAAGGCAAGAAGGTCATTTTTACCTTTTGCTTAATACAAGTTATTTAAACTATACAGAATAGATGTTAAGAGCACCTTCTAAAATGTTGTTATTTAAGAGAAATTGTGTGTAGCATAGTTGGATTGCATTAAAAATTTTCTTCATCAAATTCATGTGCATAAGCTTATGAAAGACTCATATGAATTGCAGAGATCTAGTTATTAACATACTTTTTCATCATGAACCAGAATGATGAACTTCTTCATATTGAAGATTATATAGACAATATCTTATTTGGATCAACCAACTTGGACTTATGTGAATATTTAGTAATCTTATAGGTGTTGGATTTGACTTGAATAGAATGGGTGAGGCTAGATATTTTTGTAGATTGAAAGTTAGATAAAAGAAAGGTATCCTTGTATTCTAAATGAAGTATAAGAAAGGAATGTTAAAATTGTGTGAACATGTGAACATCAAATGCATTTTTACTTTCAATAGTACCTAGCATGCTATTGAATAAACATGCAAAACAAAATCCAATATTTTTCAAGGTATACCAAGAAATGACACATTCTTTACTTGACAATTAGAATACCTATCATAGAATTTAATGTGGGACTATTTTGAACAATTTCAATCAATCCCAAAGGACATTTATCTAAAAGTTATGAAAATAATATTTTCATAATTGCTCGAAACAATGGTATTAAAGTTTTAGAATCCCAAATTTGTGCCATGTCATGATCTCACAAGATATGGCTACAAGGATTTTGAAGGTTCTTGAGTACATAAGAAAACCATTTTAGGTATCTAATCACTTATAACACCTCTTAAACTAATTATCTAGCAAAAAAATATTGAACTATAGCTTTAGAAAAAAAATGAATCACAATATAGTATTAGGAGTATTTCTAATAAAAGTTTTTTGCTTTGAAAAGGAAATTAGATGATATGGCATTAAATTACAAATATTTCCTAAAAAATATGACAATTTCAATGCCTTTTATTTAACTCAAACTGTTATAACGTACTGTAAGATTCAAGAAATTGATTTTAGGCCACATCTCATCATGGACTATGTAGAATGAAATTTAGTAGACATTCAATTTGTTGTCAACAACATGAAATAAGTTAGCACCCTAACAAAGCTACTTAGTGAAGATTTATTCAATAGAATTGGAAGAATTTTTAATGAAGACAAAAGGGGGAGAAATTGAGCCTATTTTTAAGAGTTCTTTGAGTGAAAGGTAGCTCAACCATGTTCTTTAATCCCTTCCAAATCTAGCTTGACTTGATAATATCTAGCAAATGTTTTCTTACACTACATTCGATTACGTTATCATAAACTTAGTTGGTAGGTCATCATAAAATAAACAGACGTTATTTCTCCTATGAGTAATTCTTTAGGAATTTGATTTGGACGACCTAATTAGGTAACATATTAATTAATTATCTAGCTTTTCTTGAAGATATGATAGGTGAACAACACTAGAGGGATATTAATGTCAAAAGAACAAGTCAATTGATTACATATATTATTTTGAGTAGGTTCAAAAAAGAATGAATAGGATTTTAGCATGATCAAGAAATTATGTGTTTTATGGTTGTAAAATGTGCGATGAAAAATGAATAATAGGATAGAGAAGAATCGTGTGTTTAACAATATTTGTCTAAAATTAGAAAAAAGTTAAGCTTAAAATAGATCTTTTTTATAAAAATTATCAACAAAATAAAAATGCTTAACAACAAAAAATGCACAAAAGATTTTTAAATGGTTTAGCTAAAACCTATGCCTACATCCACCCCCAATTACTAATCAAGCTTCTACTAACCACTCCGTTTTGTCAAAGTTGGTAGAGTTATAATAAATATAAATGGGGTGCTCCAATAAAACACCAAAAACTATGAAATTCAGGCTAAACGAAAAAAATTTAAACTTTACAATTTTTGCTTACAAAAATCCTTACACCTTTAATTTTTTGAACAAGAGTAGCACTACTAATTAACGAAGAGATGTTACTAGAAAATACAAAAGTTATTATCAAGGAAATTATAAGAAATGTAGATCGACAAAAGTTCATAGCACCTATAATTACAAAGAAAATTGTTGCTCACAGTTTGAACTTCACTTGTACTTGTACGAAAATTTTCAAGTTCAATTCAATAGTTTTAAGATCTAGTAAATGATCCCTATTTATAAATTAAAAAACTCCAAAACTACTAACACAATAGCTAAAATCTACCTTTTAGAAAGCTAGAAATAACAGATGGAGTCAATGGTACAACTACCATCCAATTAAGTGAACAGAGTGGTAGCCATTTGATCAACATAAATGATAAAGGGTCATTATTTAATCATGATAAGATAAGTTTTAAAGAGTTGGATTGAAAGGTTGGTTGGACAGTAATAATGATCAGATTATAGTTCACATAGAAGAAGAGACTCTCAGTCATTCCATCAACTATTCTGGATAAATGGGTGAAGAATGTTAACTATTCATAAATATGATTGTGATCTGGACTACCCAATCATGAAAACACATGATCAGTAAGTATGAAAATCTCAATATTGGTAATAACTTTTGTTTAATCTCACATTACAAAATAGTTGAAGTATTCTATGCTTATAATACATTAACTACATATCATTCAGCCTAATTGGTTGGCTACCCCTAGGCTTCTCAAGAAGTCATGATCGAGGTCGTTAGTGGGCACATATGAGTCTAACCTAACTAAATTTTCCTAAACTGATTAAAGAGTCCACCATGACTCATTTTTCCTAAGCCTATTCATGAGTAGCACATCCAATAAATTAACCAAGGGGCCACTATAATAACCTGACTTGATTGATACTTGGGATTGGCTCGTTTTAGATTGATTAAGTTCTGAGCTTGTGGGGGTCCCTAAGGCCCGTGGCCCTTTTTTGCTACATGTTATTTGACCTAGGCTTTTTGGGGTTAAATGTGGAGAGTGCTTAAGAAAAAATGTTATTAGAATAACAATAAACATTTATATGTAAAATAATTTCAATATTTATAAGATTTTTAAGAGCTAAAATGTTTTCAAACAGAATATAAGCTGAACAAAAGTCAGATATTCATAAAAGATAATAGCCCTATTTGTTCTATTTATGAAAAAATTTAAAAGTTTAACATGCTCATCGTAAAAATTTTGAAATGAAGTTATTTTTTGGTTAGCCACTCTGGAAAGACCGTTGTCTTTGGCTACAAAGTTAGTAGATTAAGCTATCACGTTATATTTGCTTTTTATGTTATAGTTCTTACTCTAACAAATCTAGACATTTGGAAACTTCATTTGATCTAACTAAAACTTTACTAAGTTTAATAAAATATTAGTAAATACTTAGCATTGATTTTGTTATCATCATATTAAAAGGTACAATAATCTCACCCTTCAAGATTATAAAACTAAACTTACAAGAAAATATAACATTAACGAAAAAAATTAAAAAATTTAATATTCAACATTACAATATATACTTTACATGATAGCCCATAAACTCTTGAATCCTAACTTACTCTCACTCATAATTCAAAAAGGTTAATGAAACCTAAGCCTAACCTAAGTTTATAAAATACTTTGATGCCAATCACAATAAAAATATCAACTAATTAAGAAAAAAATAACACAAATCACAACTCAATTATTTTTTTTATACATGCTCTCTAATAAAGTTCTATCTTAATTTTATTTGTTTTGTTCTTGAGCATTGAACGAAATATTTAGCTAAGTAAATTGCACTTAAACTATCACAAAGAATTACAATTGTGCAAATTATAAGCCATAATCTAAAAATTGTACTTTCATCCAAAGAATTTGAGTTGCCTAGCAAAATTTACCATCTTGTCTCACAAAAATTCCAAAACCTTTAATTCTTTAACAAAAGTGTTATTACCAATGAATGAAGTAGAATTTTCTAAGAAATGCAAAAAATGATTATGAATAAAGGTTGGATAAATAGAGATAGATTAAAATCTATAGCTCTGGTAATTATGTAAATATTTGTTACTCATAGTTTGAACTTCATTTCGACTCCCATGAAAATTTTAAAATATGATTTAATTATTTTGAAGTTTGATAAATGATCCTTGTATAAAGTTGAGATAAAAAAACTCAAAAAATAACTCCTTAATGGCTAGAATCTACTTTTCAGAAAGCTAATCGATAAAGAATGAGAAGATTGTACAACAGACATTCAATAAAGAGAACAAAGTGGCAATCACCGAATTAGCTTAAATGATGAAGGTTCAAAATCTAATCACAGTGAGATAGGAACTAGAGCATTGGATTTAAAAGTTAGATTGATAATAACAATGATCAGATTAATATCCACATAGGAGGAAAGACTCTTAACCATTCGATCAACTATACTGGATGAACAACTAAAGAAATTTAACATTTAATAAATTTGGGCATAATTTGGACTATTCGATTGAAAAAATGCACATCAGTGTAGAAATCTCAAGTTTGGCAATAACTTTTATTTAATCCCACATTTTAAAATAGTTGAGTTATTTCATTCTTATAATACATCAATTACATATTATAATCAGATTATTAGAGTTGGCTACCCTTAGTGTTCTTGAGAAGTCATGCCCTTGGTCACCAAGAGAAATCTATGGGTCTCACCAAACGCAATTTACTTAAAAAATTTAATGAGTTTATTCTGTCTCATTTCCTATGACTCGGTTCATAAGTAATTCGTTTAACTTATTAACCTAGGGTCTATAATAGCAAAATTACTTGATTGATACTAAAGCTTAACCTATCTTATATTCTATGAGTTCATGGCCTTTGGAGGTGCCTAAGTCCCATACCCCTAGGTGGTACCAGTAACTTGACCTGAGCCCTTTGGGTTCAGTATTTGGGATGAGCTTAAAAAATTTTTTTATAATAATTAAAAAAGTCACATATAAAATATTTGAATGTTTATAAGATTTTCAAAATGTCAAATGTGTTCAAATGAAATACAACCTAGACCAAATTCACATACACATACAGGATTGATAGTTTTATGTACCATAATTTCAAAACAATTAAAGGTTTAATAAGCTAACTATGAAGATTTAAAAATAAAACTCTTTGTAGATTAGTCACCCCACAATTATCATTGTCCTCGACTCCAATGTCAATAAGGTGAGCCATGAAATTGTGCTCACAATTTATGCTACAGTCATAACTCCTACAAAATCTACTCCTTACTAAGCTAAACTAGATATTAATAAACAATTTGATTATAAATTTTTAAGTATTCCAAAGAAATATTAATCATAAAAACTAAAAATAGAAGTCATTGAAATTAAGATATTATAAAATTAAAAAAAGTAAAAATCCAAAAAAAAATATTAAACAACTTAAAAAATAAAAATTATTTATAAAAGTTTTCGAAAACATTTGTTGTTCCATTGAAGTTTAAGGCTGATATATAGAAGGCCTAAGATTTTCCTAAAATGCTTTTATAGATTGATGTTTATTCACTTTGATTCTTGATAAAGTTGTTGTATATAAAATGTTCGTTGAATTTATACAATGCCTTACAAAGTTGCACAATATTGAAAGTATAAAATCATCTTGTTATTGTTGATGACATGGTTGCACAATTTTTTTGCATGCATATATTAATTATTTAACATATACTTTTGATTTTAACAATTTTACTTTAAATAAATTATTTTTTTAAACTTATTTAACTTTTAACATGGAGGATAATACCAATTTGTTTTATGCATAAACTAATTATTTAAGTGTTATATATTTTTTATTTTAACAATTTTATTATAAATAAACTAATTATTTTTTAAATTTATTTAACTTTTCATATAGAGGATAACTTTGATAACTAAGTTATAAATTGTTTTTCATATATTAATTATTCAATTATCATAATTATTTTTAATCATTTTTATGCTTGAATTAATTTCACATAACTTCGAATAATTTAATTTATATTACGACATTTATGCTCCCATGTTTAATTTCTTAAATTTTTCAATCATTAAAACTTTCTTAATTATATGTTTAATATTATAATGTTTTTAAATAAATTGTTCTTGAAACATTATGAAAAACATTTGTAAATTTGAATATTTTTCAATTAATTTTTTATTTTTAACATTTTCTATTAAAACTGTAATAGTTTTTCTTTATGAATTTTTTATTAAAATTCTTAGGAAATTTTTCTCAGAAAATATTGTTAATTGTTTTATATTTCAAAATTTCCAAGAAATAAATATGGAATTTTTTTTGAAAATATTGTGCATATATAAATTATGTTGTGCTTAGTATTTTGTTGAATTAGTGATTTTTATAAATTTATCATTTCTTTGAGATTTGTTATTTGCAATGGAAAGTTTTTATTAGCTCTATCTTTAAGAATTGTTTATTATGTTTGTAAATATAAGAATTATTTGTCGTACTTTTTTAGGATAATGATATATTCTTATGTTTTCGTATTTTTACAATGTTATGAAAGTGATATTTTTGTTTTATCTTTTTATGCGACTAATTTTCAACTTCAATGACTTTCTTATTTGTAAAATTGGAAATTATTAAAGCAAACATTTTGAGATATTTTATATATTCGCTTTTTAAAATTGGAAATTATTAAAGCAACTTTTAAAGGCTTATTATATAAAGTTATATTTTAGCATATTATTTTCTTAAGATATTGCTGAAGTTGTTTCGAATACATAGAAATTGATTACTAAAATTTTTTTTATTCTCTTCTATCTCATTAAAAGAAAAGTAATTTGTAATTAATCCAAAAAAATTTTATTACATTTTATTGATATTAGTTTTTTATATTTTCAAAATTTAATAATTATCAATAATATACAATTGCATTTTTTAATCTTTTTTAAAATTTCTATTAATTGTTATGCCTAAAGTTTTGAATAAGTCTATTTATTTATTTTTTTAATTTTTTTGGATTATTTTTTATTGAATTTTCTTGTAACTGCTTGATATGTTGGTCGTAATGATCAAATATTAAATTGTTCAATTATTTTAACGGTCATATATCTCTTAATTATTTCACAATTTTTTACATTAATAAGTTTGGGACCTAACATTACTAAGAAATTTTATGTTCATTTCTAATGCATTTGACAATAATTATTTAAACCACGTTTAATGGTGTAAATATTTTTGCAAAGCTTTTATTCTTTTATATTGGCATATTTGACATGATTTAATTACATAAACAATTTTTTAATATATTGATCACGTTGTTTAAATGTTGTTGTACAATTATTTCTTGATGATTTGTAATTTTTTATCTCACAAAATTCTTACTGAAATGGTTTTTAATAATTGTTTTTAGTAAGATATTTAATTTATCGTCTTGTACCCATTTCTCTCATTTAATATGTTTAGCATTTTGTTTTTCATACAAAACTTTTCTTGTATTATTTAGCTAAGTTGATTAGTTCTTTCAGTCCATATTTTTAATTTTTAAATTATTAAATTTATCTTCTTTTTTTTTCATTTAATTTTTATTAACATTTTAAAATTATGCTTCTTAGTAAAATAGCCTTTAAAATATGATAGATTCACAAAATAGTATTATCTTCATAATATTTCGTTTACTTTTTTTATTTAAGCCAATATTTTAGTAAATATAAAATTCCTATATTTTTTATAAATGAATTTGTAGTTTTATGCAAATATTGCAAATTGTATGATATCTTATTGTGTCATTGCACTAGAAAATTTCCTAGAATTTGTTATAAACATGTAAACTAATCAAAATTATAAAGAAAAAATAATTTTGTAATGCCAAAACATGTAAACTAATCAAAATTATAAAGAAAATGTAAAAAATACCATAATACTAAGAAAAAAATTACTTTTAAAATTATGAAAAATTAAAATAGCAAAAGCTAAAAAGTTATGCAGGATATTAAACATATATATTATTCAAATTATATAACATATAAAAAACAAATCGACAATCATTGCGTACATGAGGAATAAATAAAATTAAGAAAGGAAAAAAATTGAAAGAAATAATATAAATAAGAACACAAAATAGATAATATTACAAATATATTCATGACATTACATCAATAAAATGTGACAAGAAAACATGCATTACCCAAAAAAGTGGAACAATTATTTGTTAGGAGTCAAAAAATGAAAATAGTGGAAGCTATAAAATTTCTAAAAATGATTAAAAATTAAGTGTACAGTTTGTTATAAAAAATCACACACATGTTGAGAAAAATAAAAAACTAAGAAAATAAAAAAACCATAAAAAAAATATAAAGATTATTAATAATAATTTAATATTATATTATGTAAAAAATATATAATATATAAAATTTCGAAACAATATTTTATTACAAATAAAAAAGTAGAACAAAAATGACGAAAAAAAAAGTAGGATGGGAATCCATCAACTATACAGTTATACTGTTAATGTATTCATTGAGCTCAACATTTTTTTTTAAAAGTGCAACATATCATTTTGTCCTAAACAATTCATATACATAAGATAATAAACTTTTATGCTTTGTTTCATTTTTTAAATTAGTTATAAAACCTTTTCTTGAAGTAACACAAACTCAATCTATTTTTCTTTGGATGCCTTATTTAGAATAAGCTTAAGTCAAGTAAACTTAGGTAAAAATGTTAAAAAAGGGTAATCAATAAAATATTAATTACTATAATGAGGAGTAAAGTAAGGATGACATTATTGAGATTTTGATAGGTTTTATTTAGATTTGGCATAACTTGATAAATTTTTGAAAGCTTTTCAAATTTTTATTTGTGTTAAAGAAAGTCAAAACTTCACTTCTTTACTTATCATTGATGAAATTTAAACATGCGATACTAAATGATAAGATTGATATTTTAAGTCAATGGAATCACTTTACCAAAATGCCAAAGACCTACTTAACAAAACTATGTTCATCCAAGTATAATATAAATGTTGCCATATAAATCCATCAAACCAAATATTATGTAAGAATATTCTGTAATCGATAACAATATAATATATTTTAGTGTTTTAAACTTTAATAGATTGACTATAAGAAGTGCAATACGATTAATATTTGTAGATGTAAGTACCAAAGGTAATTACTATTGCATATTAATATTCTAATTAATAAAAATTATGGATTCCCAAAAAAACTTTAAAGTTAAACATAATGAGAGATTACACATATTAGTCAAATGGATTTTGATAGCAGATAAAGTAATATAATACAATAAATATGTAATGTGAATCATTTTATTGTTTGAATATAATAGAAATGTATGTAGCTAAGACATAATTATAGACACTCATTTTTAGTACATTGAATGGAAGGGATTGTGACTGTCAATAGTGATAAGTTTTCATAAGATAACATTAAATTGTGCAAAAATTTTG
Source organism: Vanilla planifolia (assembly GCA_023846275.1). Taxonomy (NCBI): domain Eukaryota; kingdom Viridiplantae; phylum Streptophyta; class Magnoliopsida; order Asparagales; family Orchidaceae; genus Vanilla; species Vanilla planifolia. The sequence goes on along the minus strand of JAIUJO010000080.1, from coordinate 523,575 downwards.
TAATTAAATTTTATAAGCATGAATATAAATCTAATATTGCAAAATATCCATAATGTTAAAAAAGCAAGCCACTAGTGGCATAAGAATTACATCAAAATATGGTAAAATTTTGTTGATAAATAAATTGTTCGAAAACTCGCTTTCAATTTAAGTTGAAATAGTTATATGTAATTACCTTACTAAGTTTGTCAATAGTTTTTGGGTAAAGCAGAAAAGTCACGTGCGACTATTACTTTCTTGCTAGCTGTGCCACATAAGAAAGATAGTGAGGCCATGGGATTGTCGCTGAAGTGCTGCTCTGCAAGAATTGTTTGAAGAAAACTTATAGCAATTTGATGACATCATGTATGTAATAAAAATGCAATGATTGAGAGCCATAATAAGGGTTGAAAAAAATTACTAAAACAAAAGAAAGTGCAATAATGTGTCAATATGAGACAAGTAATGGTTGTGGATCATCATGTTCATTTGAATAACACAAATTATGCTTTGATAAAAAAAACAAACTAATAGTGAAGGTACATATGATAAGAATCTTATTGTTGGAATCTAATTTAGCTCTAATTCAGTCTCTATCCAAATTAGAGCCCATAATGAGATTGACGATATTAAATTTCGAAGTTAAAATTTTGTATTTTCAGTAAACAAATTCCACTAAATTTCTTGTAGAAACAATCTTAATACTAAAAAAATGACAAAGATACTACTAAATAAATAATTGATGCAAACATTAAAATATTTGTAAACACTTTAGCCTTGTACATGACTTGTCATATTATAATATAAACTTAAATTCTTAAATAGCCATTAAAAAGACTTATATGGTCTTTAGCTAACCTTACACTACATATTATCTTGCGCTAAAAATGTTCTAAGCTAAGGAAGAAAATGTATAGAAAACAATAATCTAATTTACGATCAATACACAGGTAGTGGTGTATAAAGAAATAGAACTTGATAACTTATTACTTATAATCAAAGACAACACTTATATGAAAGTATATAGAAAAGGCAAAGTTTGAATAAAATGGAATGTAATAAAAGACTATCTGACTACGTTCTTCATGTGTGTGTGCACAAAATTACCTTCATGACCAAGAAATCACACATCCAACTATCTCTATATTCAAATTACATAAAAGCATATTTTTGGGTAATAATATGAATCCATTGAATAAAGCAACAATTTTGATTTCACCAATTCACATAATCACCAATGAGGCTTTGTATCCACATAAATACGCACGTTCGAACTAGTCACACCACCTCACCTAACACTAGAAGTGACATTTCATTGAGAAAAAGAAAACCTAGACAACAAAGTTAAAAAGCCTCTTTCATCTGAACCATGACACTTATTCAGCATGATTTCATGGTATAGACCAATATTACATGTTGACATCGTTGATTCTATTTTTTTGGACTATTAAATATTCCAAATTTTTAAAACGATTCACAATTATCTTTTTATGTTACAAATTACTCTTCACTTTTATTTTGGGAATAGCTTTTTAAATACGTTTTGCATAGGAACTTTATCATTTTATGTTCACCATTTTCTAAATGATTTTTTCTATATTATGAAACATGTATTTTTTTACAATAAGAATTTTGATTGGCATGTATTACCAAGAAACGTTTTCCAAGTGTTTATTGTAAAAACTATTTTATATTATTGGCATCTCCTTTTACTATGATTTTAATATTTTTATGCTTATCACGCATAAGTCATTATTAACTGTTTTCTAAAATTAACTATTTTTTAAAAGTTTATTTCTTTTCTTGTAATAACCTATTTATGATACTTCCTATAATTAGAAAACTCTTTCATAATAAAACAAATTGTATATGTTCTGTGCCTATATTGAAAAAATTAATATTTAACATATTATTGATATAGTTCTAAGGATCATAGATTTTTCATTATCTACATAACATTATATATATTTGTTTTTCTTATTTTTTTTTATTTGAAGCGACAAATTTTTACTTATTTATGAAAATTCTAAATTATTTTATAATAATTTTTTTATTCTTTTAATATTTAATATTATTCTTATTGATCACATAATATCTCTCTTATTGGCCTCCTAAGCCTCATCACCCAAGTTTACATTTAGTTGATACTAATATTAATAAAGTAAGCCACTAAAAAGATTTTTTGCTTGGTTATATTACACTAAAGCTATGTGACCTTTGAACAAAACTTTAGTGAATTAGAGATTGGTTCATTGAGCTTAAATTGAAGTCCAAATGTACCTCATATCAGCTAATTCCAAATCATAAATGAAGCAATAAGTGTTCTCAAAGTGACTACTCAACTACAAATCATTATTATTCATGATAGTAACACAAACTTTCAACTTGCAAGAGAAATGAAATTTGGAGATTGAAAGAACCATAGAGGCTTGAAGAAGACAAGCTCCTTCACAATGTCAAAAATCAAGAAAAACGTTTGCCAAACTTTGTGTGGATATTTTCCAATTTTTTTCTTATATGATTCTATTTGCATGGATCATGTTTTTCAAATTATGTCAAAAGACATCATTTGAATGCTTTCACACTTCACTGACAAAATGGTCTTAAAATGTTTTTAAAATCAAACTAGTGCAATGACAGCATGTATGTATTGAATAAAATTTACTATGCACAAAACAATTGATTGTACATTGTTTTATATCTCTGTGGAAAGTCGGGATAAATGCACATAAAAGAGACAATGCATATAATCATAAAATACTACTAAGATAAAGTATATCTGCCTCAGTAGAAATTATTAATCACTAGTAAATATGACCATTTAGGTAAACAATAAATTTGCATAGCTAATAAATATTCCTAAGTTAGTTCTAAGCCTATCTATGAAAGTTCAATGTTAAATTCACATTTGAAGGGAATAAATTGATTCTAAGAAAGCAAAACTATTCTAAAATTTGTATAAGTAGAGTTGAATAAAACATTTGGGAATTCAAGCCACATAACATTTCTTAATGCAATCAAACACTACTATTCCTTCATTAAATAAAATTTTTGGCATTTAACTAATTCAAAACCCTTCTAACATCAAAAGCTTGGAAATACTTATTGGAAGTTTTGTTAAAGAAGTAAAGTACATTGTTGTACATCCTTTCCTCATCAACCTCACACATTTGAAAAAATTTGTGGGAATGTTTTTTTAGTTTTCGTATGTTCTAGACATGACACACATTTTATAGAATCTTATGTACTATGCTTTAAGAAAATGGATTTCTTTTTTAGAATCATAACTTGATTAGGATATAGTTACAAAAGTAGCCATTTTTGTGAAGGTCTAGTCTAACCCACAAGTCCCAAGAATGTTTGGCTTTAACATTTTAAGAGACCAACTTATATTGTGTTCCAACTATCAAAAAATACAAGGAATTGTGCACTAATGCAAGGAGAAAATACTCAAGGTGACGTTGTGTGCTTACCTTTTGAAAATAACATGTGATGCCTTCTCCGCTTGTTATGTAATAGTTCACATGGGTAGAAACTTAACCAACTAAAATACCCTTGGAATTTTTTCATTACTAGCAAAATTCTTATCTTGTTTTCACTTATCAAGAATGTTACTATTACTGCTACTACAAGTTGTATTATTTTGGATGAATAGGAGATGACATAAACAATCTACTAACTTTTAAAACATGTTAAGTATGATCTTTAAATCATAGCACATATTCTTTTCTAAGTGCAATAGTTTTTGAGGGACAATCAAAGCACATAGTCTTAGTAAGATTCTTAGTATGGCATTAGTTAGCATTTTATATGCCTAGAAACCAATCAAAAAACTATTGACACTTTTGGGGAATCAATTATCTATTCTTTATATGTAGAGTTAGGATATTGCCAAAACTTATATTATAGGATCAACTTTCATGCAAAAAAGAGGAAAAAGGTCCAAAACATGGCCCATGTTTGTCAATGCCTTTTATTTGTTACCCAAAACTGACCATATTAGTGTTAGTAGCATTCATGGACCATGTTTTTTTGGAACAAATCAATCAATAGGTCTTTAAATTATAGTCTAGATTGTGAGTTCATATGACCTATTAACACAACAAGATCTACAACTTTGTGCTTACCTATGAGGACAAATTTAAAAGTTGAAAAATTTGTAAGATCCCCAAACAAAACTAGATCTATTAATGTTATGCTTACTTACTATCACACTCTGCTATGCACTAAATCAGAACTGATCCATGACAACATCAATGTCACATTGACCTGCTAACATCATCATTAACATAGCAACTCAAATTTGAGCAAGACATTGTGGACACTACAATGACCCGATGACTAGATCCACAACACACGTACTTGAATTTTACCTGCAACAAATTTGATGGTGTGCTAATAAAATGATTTAATCAACTAAATCCCAACACAAAATGATTTCGATGACCCATGTTAACCTGGCTAATAAAAAAATGAACATTAAACTTTTTAAAAAGATAGTTTCACAACTATTTTGACCTTGGAATCTTTTGGCCAAAATGATAACTTTTTATAAAGTTATTTTCCAATAAGTTTAGCCAGACATTTAGTAACTACCATTTTGAAAATGCTTTTTTTGAAACTAAAATGGTAGATTTTCAATTTTATATTTGGTAAGCACCACTTACATCAATTTTACATTCTTAATTTCTTTTTTTCTCTGCATAGGAACTTTATAAAATGGGAGGCATACCCTTTCAATAAGATGATGCTTACATGCAAAAAATTTCACTTTATCCATTATGTCTTATTCTGGTCTAGGGTTAATTACAATGTGAACTCTGATGTGCCAAATCATCTTGGCTTCATTATTAAGAAGAAGCATGCGAAGCTTAAGTGATGGGACAGTGTACAAGTTTAACAATAACAATGCTATTTGGCCTTCTTATTGATGTTGCATAATGGTTCGTTTCACTTTGATGTTTCTTTTAAATAATTTATTCATTTTTATTATGTCATTTCCATGCACTTCATTATTCCTTTTCACTTAGATACTTAATGTTTTCTTAGATTTCTACTACTACTTATTGTCAACTTTGCTATTCTCAATTCAACTTATTATTTTTTAAATTCCCATTATGTGCAAGTTACTTCATTACTCCAACATTTCTATATTATTATTAATGTTTTTCAAGGCTTTTAATCTACACCCAATTGACATTTATATGGTTCTATCCATATAGAAAATTTTTTTTTGTCAAATAGCTTTCCAAATACCCTTTCTTTGTGCCATTGAATTTGTAATATGCTTAGCATAAGAAATGCACTCTAGGTTGTTCTTGGTTCCTTCTTGACTAAACTTCCCTTGGATAGCTTCCACATATGTGTGTGGCCTTTCTAGTATTCTCATGCTTATCATCTCATTTTTTTTATTCATAATCTTTGTAGGTTAAGTTTTAAATGCATATTGTTGTTTGTACCAATAATTAAGCATTAAATCATGCTCTAGAACTTGGTTATACAACTATTTGAAATGATAATAGCAAAGAAATCCTAAACAAAATATTTTTTTTATTTTTGTTTATTAGAACCTAATCTTAAAATAAAGTGATAAAGCTCAAACAAGGGAGTTTTCTTTTCTTTTTCCTAAATGACACAATTTATACAAATGATATCATGTAGAACTTGTCACATAGACCACCTAAACATGAACAACACACAAGTGACCCTCCAAGATCAACTAACTAGACTACAAATTTTGCAAGACAAGCTAGAGAAATATTGTTCTTGTATAATCGAACTAGAACAAGCTCAAAATAAGGCCACCTTTTCAAACCTAATACTCTAACCTACTCTAATCAAATACCTCTTACAATCAACTTGGGTTAATACAAATATAATGATGGTAACAAACACATTAAGTCTATAGAATGTGATAGTTCCATCTTTGAAGGCTTCATAAACATTACAAAATGCATAGAGTCAAAATTTCCTTGGACCATCACTTCTAATGGTTTAAAATTAATGAAAAATAGAGGTATTTTTTGCACAAAAAATTTTAAAAACAAACTCATCTATCTAAAAAAATCATAGAAACATGCTATTAACAAGCAGATCACCACTCATCAAAATATATATTCCTCTCTTAAAAGAATCACAGTCTTGGGGAATGACATGCCTAACAAAAGGAGGAAAGTATGTTAATGACTGAATTACTCGTTTTGATGAGTATATTTGTATTGTGGGGTTAATGTAGACCCTTTCGTCTCTCCTTCCAGATTCTGAGTTAGGCTTAGAGATATTTTTAGAAGGGGCTTTTAATGCAAAAAATTCACACCTTAGAAGAGGCCTATAATAATTTCACTAACTACGAAAACTAGAAACATTTATCAACTTGAAACGGTTGAAGCATCAACCATGTTAAACTTCAAGCTAACCAACACCTGATGCTCCACAATTAGTGTATCAAAAGACACCACTCCAAGCCCTCCCAATCATTAAACTTACAATAAAACCCAACAAACCTATTAACCAATCACCCAAGTAACTTTTTCTCGAAGTCAAAAGTGAAGTAATAGTGTATCCAAATACCAAAAATGACAAGCTATATCGAGGAAGACAATTACAGGGAAATGAACACCAATGAAAAAATGAGTGATCAAAGAATATGCCTCCTAATCCTACTGAGGCAATGAATACTCCAACGAAGATTAAGAGAAGCACTGATGAAACAATACCATTATAATCATGAGAAGCACCTTTACCTAACCAAAGAGAAGTAAATATTGAAGACATGCCAAAATCCATAAAACCTTTGCCAATCTTAGAGAAAGGCTTATAAATATATCATAGAAAGTGGCAGTAACATCAATGCCATTTCTACACATGGTATAACATCCACCAAACTATGGATCATTCATAACCTAAACCCATACACTATTTTTTAAATTAACAAAATAGGCAGGTGTTAAGAAAAAATGAATTATGCTAGTTAAATTTGGCCAATAATTTTGAATATAATTAATGTGATGTTGTTCCTACGTTAATATCAAATGTCATCTTATTATGACCCAACTTTTGTTACCATGATGCCATTATTGGAAGCTAAACAAACACTTAAACATTTACACATCACGAAAAAAATTTAACATACAAACATCAAATTCTAAAGCCATGTCCAACCTATAAAAACCCACCCAGCATCCTATATAATTAAATCCTATTTATGTCCCATGGTAGAGTAGATAAAAAATTTATTGGTAGAACTTCAGTTTAAGCCATATAAATACCCTATATAATAATGCCTCTCATTGTAGAATCCATTTCATATAGCTTTCCAAAAATGTTTACTAACGAACCCCAAGGTTTACCACCTCTTCATGACATTCAATATACTATAGACCTCATACTAGGTACTTGTTTACTAAATTTTTCACATTTTAGAATGAATCCTCGTAAACATCATGAAAACTAACAAGTGCAAAACTGATTAGGCAAAGGATTTGTTTGAAAAAGTAATAATCCATTTGTTGCTTCTACCTCTCAAGCCCTAAAAATGGTTCATGGAGAATTTATTGCAATAATAGGGAAATTAGCAAAATGATGTGAAGTATAGTTCCTTATCCCTTCCTTGGATGAACTTTTGGACCAAACGAAAAGAGCCACTATTTTATCCAAAATCAATTTAAAAAGTACAAAGCACCTAGATATAATCTAGTTAAGGGATGAGTGAGAAATGATTCTTAAAGTAAAGGATATCTTATGCAAGTGTTTAGTAATTCCCTTAACCATATTTATCATGCTAAGTACATTTATAAGAATAACAACCAAATACCCTAATTATGAAAGTTTGTGATAATTTACTGTAATGACATCTTAAACTTTTGTTGTATCATTAAACATAAATTGGAACTTGTTAGAAAGATTTTCTCAATGCTTAAAGAGAACATCTCTACCCAACATAAAAAATGCACTTTATTTCCTATCACTTTAACTTTTTGGGCTTCAAAAAACATGATATATCACCTTACTATGTCAAAATTAAGGCTATAAATGATTAACCAACGTCTTAGGAAATCCATAATATAAAGAGTTTTCAGGGCTTAACAACCTTGCAAAGGAATTTCATTAATAGTTTTATTATGATCATTACCTTAATAATTGTTCATTTTAAGAAGAGAATTTTTTAGCAGACCAAAACAACTGAGAAAAAATTCGTGAAAGTCAATAAAGCTATGAGCCAAGAATTTATGCTCCAACCTCCACACCATACTTGACAAAGTGTCTATATTTAATTAGTTTCTTGGGACCACAATCACTGATAAAGATGTTTGCTTCACTCGGTACTTTTACAAAAAATCATCTGGCATCATTTATGAATAAGGTTAAAATTCTTATTTTTCTGTCACGCCTACCTTTTGATAAAATTGAGTTCATAAATCATGGCCTAGGAAATTAATTATGGTGTTTGGTAAGGAAAAGATACATAATTTTGATCATCTTTTACCACAAGCCAAGAAAGAATATAGTAGTTCCATGAATATGCCCACAAGAATCTGCACCTTTCAATACAATAATGAATATGAACCTTTTAACCTATCCTACCTAATTTTAATACCCATTCAATCACAAACATAAATGTTTGCATCTAAGGAAGGTTCATGAATTTTTCTACACATGATTATGAGCTCTTTAGAATGAATTCAAGAGAAACTAAAAAGAAGATGTCTATGTGATTTACAAATATCACTAATGAATTATAAAATATGCAAAAAATACTTTCTATTTTAGATCTTTTGAGAAAAGTGGTAAGGATTCTACCCGATAAGTATGATCTTCTTGCCACGGTACGACCTTCACATGATGTTCAATTATCTAAACATCAATATTTCTTCTTTTTAGTATTTCTAATATTTCAAAACTACATACTTTTATAGTTGTAAAAAACATCATACCATTTAGGATTATCAAATTAGGAAAAATATTTCTATTTTAAAATACGTTATTTTCATAATTATTTTATAGAGATATTGTGTTTTGGAGACATTCATAAGTTAGAAGCAATATACTTTTCAATTTTCCATAGAAATAATGCAAACAAAATTTACATTTTATGGTTACCAAGTAAAACTTTTACAATTTATGTAGCCTTACATAGAGAAAAAAATCAAAATTAAGCTCTTGAGAAATGAATAGTGGATGTTCAAGACATATGAATAGAGTTCAATCAAAGTTTATCAAAATAACATGTGGTCCAAATAGATCGTTAACACTTGTATGCACGTGAATGAAAAAGATAATCAAAATTGGTCAAATGGGATATTCTGCATTAAAGAAAACAAGAAAGCTAGATATAGTTAGAGATCTTCTCAAGCCAAAACAAACTAGTTGAAAAATAAATGAATTGTGCTAAAAATGATGGCAAGCCAAATATTTCATTCGAACCTAAAAATGACATAACTACTAGTCCACATTTAAGGATAGTTTATTTAGAACTTTTTAGACTAACATAATCCTAAAGTTAAGGTAAACAAAAATATAATTTATGATTATTAATGATTCCTCTAGATATAATTGGGTTGTATTTCTCTAGAGTAAGAGTGTGACATTTGAAATCTTTGTTAATATAATAAAATAGATAGAAGAGAAAACATTTCCCAAATTAATTTTACTCAATGTGATTGTTGTAATGAGTTTAAAAATGAGGGACATCAATTTACATGGCCTTATTCACATCAAGAAAGTTGGATTATAGAAAGAAAGAAGAGGACCTTTGTTGAGATGGGTAGAACTATGTTAGTCGAATATAACCTATTAAAATCTTTTTTTACCAAAGAAACTAACACAACCTGTTATCCAATAAATTGAATTAATTTAAGGCAAATATTTAAAAAATCTCGTTATGAGTTATTTGAAAAAAAAAATTGAATGTTAGTTAATTTCAAATTATTGGATATAAACAAAAAATACTTAATAATAAGAGGTCCAACATGAACATGTTTGATGAAAAAGTATGTTTAGAAATTTTTATATGAGCCCTTCTTTTTGAAAGACTTATAAAGTTTACAACATAGATACTTAGAAGTTATAGAAAATTATGAATATAGTGCTTTATGACTCTACTCATATGATAAATAGTAAAACATTAGATTAACAGATAAAGTCCTAAAAGAACTTAGACTTGAACAAAAATGAAGTTGAAAGAGAAAGTAAAATAGAAGAAGGGACTAGCTATAAATTACCTAAAGGTTAGAAATACCAAGCTTCACAATAAAAAAAATCAATTATAGGAGAAGTTAATCAACGAGTTAAAACTAGAACCTTTATGATAGTATTAGTCATAGTACATTTATATCTTTCATAGAATTAATAGACATAAGTGAATGCCATAACGTTAACAATTAGGAGTAAATAATGAAAGAAGAGTAAGATCTTTTCAGAGAAACCAACTATGGGAACTAGTTCTTAAGCCTATTGATCAAAAAATGATTGGAACTAAATAGATATTTAAAATAAATTAGATGAAAATAAAGTCATCACTATAAATGAAAGTAGATCTCTTGGCAAGCATTATAACAAAGTTAAATGTATATATTTTTTTGAGTCATTTCTATTAGCAACACAATTAGAGGCCATTTGACTTTTCTTATTACATTCATCTCATAAGAATATAGATTATTTCAAATAGATGTAATATTTCTATTTTAAAATAGGATAATAAAAAAATGTGTGTATAAAACAATACATATGTTTTGAGACCCATGTACATCACGATTATGTATATAGGCTTGAGAAAGAATTTTATGGCCTTAAGCAAGATCCTTGTTTATAGTATCATATATTGAGTAATTATTGAGTTGATAGTGGTTTTCAAAAAAAAAATAGTGAACACACTATTCCTAAAATCCTAAAATGATTATTTGTTGCTTATACATGTTTATATTGATGACAATTTTTGAATGCATAATTAAAAATGTGTAAGGAACCTACTAACTTAATCGTAATGGTGTTTGAGATAAGTATAATATGTAAAATGAATTTTTTACTTTGGATAACAAATTATGTAACTAAAAGATGAGATTTTTATTTTAGAAAATGAGTATTTAAAATATTTATTAAAAAAATTTGGGTGTGAAAATTTGAAACATAAGGAGATTCTAATGAATTAATTAGTCCATTTAAATTTATATGAAATTGAGAAATATATTAATAAAAACTTTTTATGAAGAACATGTTAGACCTTTACTATATCTTATAGTTAATAGATCAAACATTTTATTTTGTGTTCGCTTTTGTGTAAGATTTCAATAAAATCCTAAGAAAATCCACCAAAAGGTGATTAAATTAACGTTTAAAAATATAGAAAGTACAATGAACATAAGTTTATGGAATCCTAAAAATGTTCATTCATGACATCTCAGAGGTTTCCTAGATTTAGACTTTATAAGCTGTAGTGTAGATAAGAAAAATAACTTAGGTACATTTGAATTACTAAGAAATATTTTAATTTGATGGTCAAGAAAGAAGAAAAGCTTGCATAGCCAGATTAACCACGAAAGTCTACGACGTAGTGATTGAAAGCTGTGTTGCTCAAGTGTTATGCTTGAGACGACAACTTTTAGACTATGGTTTAGATCTCTCACATATTTCCAATAGAATTGATAATACTAGTGCCTTGGCTTTATCAAAGAACCAAGTTCATCATTCTAGGAGCAAACACATAGTGTAAGACATCACTTAATGAGAGTCCAAGTTGTTAAAGGCTTAATAAAATTTACATATGTTTCTACTAAATATGAATTGGTAGACAATTTACCAAATTCCCTCCAACTAATCAATTTTAATTCATAAGATAATAATTAGGTGTAACACAAATTGTATAAATTATACCTCTTTTTCAAAAATATTAAAGATGGAGAATAACCATTGTTTAAATAAGTCAATAAGAACATATATTATGGGATAGTATGAATTAAGTTGGAGCACCAACCTTTCTTTATTAGTGCCACTTATCATAATAATTTATTTTTTTACTTATATTGTTATCTAAATATTTATGACTTGTAATAATCAAAAGGGAGAGATTGTTATTACCTTTGTGTTTGATGAGTCAAGCCACAAATATTTCCATTTTATTCTAATAAGCCTTTTTAGTGTGGATTAGTTTTTGCTTTAATGATCAAACTTAACACCTTTTAACATGGTGAATTTGTGGTCTCCAAAATACCTTAAAGTATTTAGTAAGCTTCAATGATTAAAGACATACGCATCATCTTTGAAAATGATTACTTTTTTATTATAAAAGAGAATATTAACTTATGATTGTAAGCTACATCATCATGAATCTCAATTTCACATCCTAATTTAGCCATTTAACTTATTCATACTTCCCTAAATTTAAAAAATTTATTGAATTTCATTTTTTCTTCAATCTACTTTTCTAATTAGATTCAAGTAATGCATCTTTGCCAAATTTCATGTTAATTACATTTAGTGAACTAAAAAATTTATTATTTTAAACTTTCATATTTTTAAAAAAAATTAATCTACAACCTAAGTTGGCCAAGTGCAAAACACTTCAGTTGACCAGGACCAACTTGGCCTGGTAGCATCGGTTTAGAAGAACATGCTAAAACAACCAAGAAAATTATTTAGGGTTCAACCTAAACAAAATTGGGCTATGATACAGAATTGAATTTTAATAAACTTTAAGTTTTTATGTGAAAGGGGGTCTTGTTGGACCCATCACTAAGATATGACCTATAAGCATGTGAGTGACCTATAACCCCAATTTGTTAAGCATTATACACCCATGATGGGTACTATAAACTGAGAACTACTTTTCTTTTCAATAATATGGGACTAACATTTCCCTAACTACTCAATGCTAAAAGTGTGCTCCATTTCTAACCATTTGATCTTTCACTGAATGATAAATGTTTCATGTACTATAAGCAGTTCATTCTAGATCAAAAATGAATGGCCATTTCATGTTTGACTTCATTATAATATTTAATTATTTTAGTATTTTGAAATAGTCTATCCTTGAGTTAAATGACTTATCTTTCTCCATGTTTGAGTCCTATAAATGAGATCTTTCCCAAGTTTTCCATTGATTAATCAGAGGATTTAAATATCATTCTACTGGATCAGTTGACTCTGATCTAATCCACCTTGGTCTAACCATCCAAAACTCATCCATCTTTATAGTTTTTTATCGGAGGGTTTAGAAGCTCTCAACTCAAAGCCAATGGAACTAGTTAATCCCACTTAATGATTAATTTCCTAGCCATTAATTGAGCCATTAGATTAGTAATTTTAGAAAAATATTTTATGATGTTTGGAGGTAGTTTTTTAATCAATGTTTTCTTAACTTTCTGATAGTTATGATCAAATTTTTTTCTATTTAAATCTGACCATTTATTAATGAAATGACTAATAAATGTGAAAACAAATCTCAAAAATGTTAACAAAACATGCACATCTTCTACACAATAATTAATTACTAATATCGAAGGTTTTTATCATCAAACAAAACATCATAATTAAGGGTAAAAAATATAATACATTAACCATGCAGTACACCTTGAAATGATCATGAAACTACCAAATATCATTTGACAATGACATTGTCTCCATTCTACAATATTTTAAGATGATTCCATAGATTTATGAAACCATTTGTTCTCAACTTACAATAATAAGTCTCATCTTTCTTATACGCACTTCTATAATTATCTAATTTGTCATCATTTTCCAATCCTTTACAAACATTTTCTTTTTTACTCTTACCTATAGTATCATTATTACCAATTGAATTCCTTTTCATATTCTACTCTTGTAGTACATAAATTGTTTTATTAGATAACACTTGCGATAAAAACTTTACAAATATTTGTATTTCTTGCACATTCTATTGCAAACGACATCCAAAATTCCTTTGACTAATTTCATAGAAAACAACTGTATGAGCCATTTATATAAGAAGAAAATTCATGTTTCTAGTTTACCACTTTTATTATTTTTCTTTAAAAATTCTCTTGGAATTAAATTATTGTTCTTTTTAATATGTTTTGGTTGTTTTTTCATAACATGTTCTATTCCAATTCATGTAGAATTATTATTTTAGGTTTCTTTTCATTTTTTCTTTGATATTTGACTTCCCTTACTTATTGTTTCTTCTTTCAAGTAATAGTTCCTTTGATCTTATGCAAAGTTATACATATGAAAATTTCATTTCATGATATTTGAAATAAATTTTGAAATGAACATACAGGATTTCGACTATTTTTAAGCATCCCACCATATAAGAATTAAACGAAACAAGTTCAAAAAGGTTGTGATGCCTCCAAAGAGCTCTTCATCTACTTTCCAAGTGCTTAATAGTTAGTAACATGTCCACGAGATGCTCTTTTTCCTTATTTTGTTTATTTCTCTTGTAAAGAATGCCATTGTCATTTCCTTATGAAATAATTTAGGATGCACCACCATGTTGCTTTCATCACCTTTATGTATAAAAGTACCATTAGGAAGAAGTTTAATTAGAACTGAAACAAAAAGTACATGATGAAATATGCCAACGATAATGATAACTATCTTGTAAGTCATAGAACAATTTATTTCAATAATGAATGAAAGCACAAGATGTCTTCTCTTAAGTTAATATTTCTTCCCGTACATTGTAATGTATTTCATGGGACATACCTTTAAAATTACATGATCCTCCTCCTAAAAGCCCACTTTCTTAGCTTTCTCATCATAACATTTGTGAAGTAAATTGATTCTTTTTGAATTCATGTTTTGATTATTTAGTTCTTCTTAATAGAATATAAAATTATATCTATATCAATTAGAGTACTGTTAGTTTGTTCATACCAGTATAATAATAATTAACATATCTTATTATACAATACTATGTATGGTGTCATCTATATGCTAGACTAATAATTATTATTATAAGAATATTAATTAAAAGTGAAATACTTATCCTAGTTGTCTTAAAACATCATTTTTATAATCCTCGTATATTCTCGAGTGTTTTAAATATTCTCTTTCATTGACTTCATTTTGAGTCTTGAATGTTGCATTAGACATTAGTTGAGTATCACATAGATCAAGAAACCTTTTACAAAGGTAAGATATATGGTTGGAATCATTATGTAATATATTATTTTTTTCCGTACCACATAAGTCATACTATTAATCAACCTATATTTGACTTTTTTTTTTCGTCAAAATAATTTCCTTAATAAGTAAAATATGAATTTTAAGTGGTTGAGAACCTCATTTTCAAACCTACAAATATTTTGGTTTTAGTTTTCCACAAATCATCATTACTATCAAAATGCTACAATGATTAATAGTGAAGTTCCTTCAACTTGCTATTGATATAGCATATATCTCTCAATTATCTATCTAAATATTTAATTAAACTTCCTCTATGTTATATAGCATAAGCTTTTGCACTCCTTAAAGAATTGGTATCTACTTTTACTTTTTTCTTCATGATATGTGATCTCCAAACCATAATTCTTGAATAATTCAAGAAATTCTATTTATCATATTGTCAAGATGTATTTTTCATCAAATGAATTATGAGACATTGCATGCTCTATGAATAATAAGAAGCACAACTATGAAATCTTTCATTTTTGTATGGAAATGTTATATCAATATGTAAGATAAGAATTGGAGATTAGAAACCAAGCTAATGGATGTTAAATAGACCTATAACACCATTTAACAAAGGAACCTTAGCTGTGAAGGAATCTACTCATGTGTATTTTGAAGGAATTATGCATCAAAATAAAATAGTAGATTTGGAACACATGGAAGGTTTTAGAAAAATAAAATTAGCCGACAAAGAAAAAAGAAAAAAATATAGTAGCATTATCAACAATCTATATTTGGCCTATTATTTTGTTAAAAAGGTGATCATAATTGTAAAAATGTGTAATTTTTTTTGTAGGTAATGTTATTCTCATTTAGTTTAAATCAAACTTTCTAACTACAAATTTTTTTTTTAATCTTACAAATACTATGATGCTAGTTTTGGAGAACAATATTTGGTTACCAATATGTGACAACTTCCAATATAATAATGCTCCTTTGATTTCTCATAGAAATAGTATTTTTTCCCTCAATTTCCTATATAAATATTTAATTGGGCTTCTTTAATGCTATGTATTGAACAATGTGCTCTCCACTTAAACATTGGTAGCTTCTATTACTTTTCTCTTAGAGATATAGGCTCTCCAAACCATAACACCTTAATAATTGATGACGTTCTATTTATCTCAATGTCTCGATAGATTTATTATCAAACAATTATAAATAGGATACTGTATTACTTCAGAATAACAAGAAGCCTAAAAATTAAAACTTGAGCATTTTTGCATAGAAATGTTACATCATAATGTAGACTAGAAATTGTTGATTAAAAACAAAATTAATGAGGCTATCTGTTTATGATTTTCTTCAAATAGATAGACCTATAAGAAATTTATTATGGAAACATTTATTGTAATACAATATGCTGAAGTTGTTAGAATGAATGCTTTTGTTATTATTAGGTAAGAAATGTCACAATAATATAGTCATAAAAAATGTGTATTAAAAATTGAAAAATAGCTTTGTAGAGAGGCTTAAGACATAGTTAGTATCCCACCTCTCATAGCAATAATGCTAATTTAAGCAAAAGTGAGTTGTTAATGCTCTAGTTTTAACAAAGTCTAACAAACCCAGCCACTTTATAGAACCTCTCACAATATGATTTCCACATAGCTAACATGGTTCCATGTGAGTTAAATTTAAAGATTCCACTAACTTTTTACACCTAAGAAATGGGCTAGGCTTGCCAAACACCTCACCCTATATACTACTTAGGTTGTTGCCCTTCGCATTTTTCTTAAGTTTATATGTAGGCCTACCATATTGCATTTCATATGTTAGATCTATATAATAGATATTTGTGTATCCTAAAGACTATTATTGAGAATGCAAGGGCAATCACGAAAGAAGTAGTAATCCTAACAATATCCAAATAAGTTATGTCTTCCCTATATTTTCAACTTGCTTCAATAAGCTTCCTCTCAGCAAAACATCTACTATACCCAAAAATTTATATTGTAGTAGTCAAATTTGTTTTCTCTTCCTTTTAGATGAATGTAGTATTTTGTGATTAAGTAGACACTCTAGCCCTCATTGATGTTAGGCCCTTATATATGGATAACCAAGTGTGAAGTTGAGAAAACAACCCTCCTCCATATTACAATATGTTCATACATTAACATAATCTCAAAAGCCATAAAAACATATCATCTAATTGGTACTTACTATAGTTTGTACCTACTACTCATAAAGAAAAAATTAGGGAAGCTACTTCTCAACACCAGATGTTGTCTTACGTTCCAACCCCTAGTCATGATGTTTATTTCATGAGTAAGAGTAGCTCAAAATAATGCATAATAATTATTCCCTTGACTTTATTCTCTAGTGTCCCCAATGCTTGTTAGTATTAATGCAATAACAACTTTAATAGCAATAGTAAATATCAAAGCAACAAAACCAACAAACATAAATTTCCTCAATAATTAATTCTTCATTGTAAAATAGATCCATAGCAACCCATAGTTTCTCAAACCTTCCTCCACCAAAATAAACTTGAGGAAGCATTTCCTCCATTTTGCATGCATGAAATATGCCTGTGCATAGATTAGTGTTACGACATTACCCAAACGTTCTAGTTGTTTGATTGTTTGAAAATTAGCCCAACCATAATTTTCTGTTACAATAATTAAATGTTGTAATCTACTAAGAAAGAAGGAAATATTTGCTGAACAATCCATAACCATAGTAGGTACAAAGGTTATATTGCATCTCAGTTTGTAGTTGTCGTGGTGATTAACTCTAGCTTGATCAATTTCAAGATACATATGCCACATCCAAAAAACCCAACCCACCTTGAGTCCATCAAACGAAAGTTCAATCTTGTCTACACCAATGCAATTGATGTACTAGTATGTATGACTTGATCTCCTAGCCCAAGCCTAACAACATGCCTACCCTCAAAATGTTTTAAGGAGAAGAAGCTGCAATGGAATTCCTTATCCTAATCTTCATTACCCTGTCTTTCTAATGTTGTTTGTTTTTTGATCTTACAATATGACTAATAGCTCAACCTTTTTTTATTCATTTTTGTTTTCATTATTATATCTAACTAAATCCATAATACCTTTTCCCTTATCTCAAACTCCTTATAGGATCACAATAATGTTTCACTTGATCTACTTACAAAGGCCACCCATGTCTGAAATATTTTCTCCTAAGTATGTGAATAGATAGATGGACATTCCTCCATAACCTTATTATTTGATGTGTTTTTTATGTTTGTTTGTAGTAGGTTGATCCTGACCAAGTGCTTTTAGTTTTGGTACTCATTCTGCCTTTTGTGTACCAAATTTGCTGTCATCCTGCCTGGTGCAAGAACTACTCCTTTGCATTATTTACAATTTATCTCCTTGATTGAATTGCTTTATAGTCTTAGGCTTACTAACTTCTTTGCCTATTAGAGTTCCCCACAGCTAATTTGTAGCATTCATTGACCTCCTCTTTTGTTAAACTACCATCCATTGCTTGAGTCAATATCTCTTTTCATTATTGTACTCAATTTCCAGCTATTTTGAATCAGCTCCTTATAGTTTTCTTAATCAAGACAAGCATTTAATTGACTTGCACTCCTAACTATAGTAATAGTGTGTACTAACACATTGGGTACACATGAACCAAAAGATTTCCACACCTTGCTACCTTTGATGCAAATAATAAGCAATCCCTCATATTCAAACCACTGAAAGGAAATGACTCAAGAGTCCACCAATCAATATTCAAACTCTATGTGGTTTGTACCAATATAGTTTAAGACACACCTTAATAATGGATGACCTTTGTGTGCCTATGATTGACCAATCAATCTAAATAAGTTCCTTTAACGCTTCGGCAAGAAAGTATATTCTCCATTCCTCAATACAAGAGAAGGAGTGATAGGAATCTAACATAGACTAGTGCACATATAACCACTAAATCATCTAAAATGACCTTAACAATGCTACGATATTCTAGCTATCCATTCGAAGGAAAAATAGCCTTCGTAGACCCTACTCATAAAGTTTAACTAGTGATAAGTAATTTGACGTTCACGAGCGTCATTCGATAAATATATTTCTTGGTTAGCAATATATGAGGTATCTTTAAGTGCAAGCATTTTGGCATTCATGGTAGCTGGTATCTCTAACAAGTAATTAGAAAGACCTCTCATCTAAGATTTATTAAGAATGCTAATTTTGCTTTTCATGTAAGAGCCATCTTAATGCTAACCTTAGTAGAACTATTTTATTCATGTGTGCCATTTGCATTATTGTCATCCTTGGCCACTTCAACATTCTAAAGAACACCATTCTTATAGCCACTCAATTCAATAGCTCCATTGGGGCTTAAAATCTTCTATAGTTTACTACATAATTTATTGATTTTTTCTTTCACCTAGTGTAGGCTCTATTTGCTTACATATTTTCAACACTAATTCACCTCACAATCTTAATCTTGTAACTTCATCCTCTATAGAAATTTCCTCATCATAACCAACCTCCTTTGATTTTTATTTTTATTCTTTTACTAATTAATAATAATGTCAAACAAGCCCCAATATAAACGAAAAAATATCATTAGACTTTACTTAATAAGCTCTATTGAGTTAGTATAACAATCAAGGATGTTACACGCGATCTTCTCGATATATTAGATTGCAACACTCCCTTCAAATTTATTTATTACTCAAAAGTTTTTATTTTCATTTTGTTATGTTATTAACTCTCAAGCCCCTCTCATGTATCCTCACATTACTTTGATTTGGATATATTATAGTGCCTGAATTTAACTCATTTTTGTATAATAAAGAATTCCTAAATATTAAAAATTAATATTTTATTATTTCTTCCTTATTTAATTTTGTAATTCGTAGTAAGTACATAGTTGGTACAACTGAGACGAAACAAAAATCGTGGAACTTGTCTTAATAACATCATTCTAATTAAATACTAATTAAATACAAATTTGTTTCATTCTTACTTCATTTAATCATTGAGGACTTGCTCTCCTTGGTATGTTAGAAAATCCAGTTTCACATGCACTTTATCAATTTTTTTTTTAAAATTTTCCTATTGTAATTTATTATATTATATTACTTAAATATATCTAATTTTACAATTGATGTATATATACTTATAATTAAAAAAAATTTAATTTTTTTTATGTTTAATAACATTGGTAATTTTCTTTAACTCAAGATGATATTTAATGGAGATGAACCAATGGTCTTTAGATGCGCCTCAAAGATTTTTATCTAATTAAATATTCATTTTTTATTTTTTTAAATAAATTAGTTTTTAATTTGCACTTGTTTTGACAAGTGAGGATGTTACATTTTATTTATTTTAAAACTTGGAATGCAAGTTTTTTATGCAATGTTTCTTATTTTTTTAAAAAGTTTTTCTTTGATTTGGTTATATTACTATGAAACTCTAGTTCTTTCATCATGCTTCTTTGCATTTTTTTGTCTAATTATATAAGATTTCTTTAGTTTCTTCCATTTTCACTCTAATATATATTTATTAAATTTGAAAGTAATAATTTGTTTTTGTTTTTGCTTTTTTATTTTGGTAATTCTAATCAAAAGATGTGAGATTGAGACAAAACAAATGTAGTTGTACTCATCTCAAAGAGTTCTTTGTA
This sequence comes from Vanilla planifolia, assembly GCA_023846275.1. Taxonomy (NCBI): domain Eukaryota; kingdom Viridiplantae; phylum Streptophyta; class Magnoliopsida; order Asparagales; family Orchidaceae; genus Vanilla; species Vanilla planifolia. The sequence continues at coordinate 502,830 of JAIUJO010000080.1, read as the reverse complement.
ATTATTGTTTAGTTATTTATTTTAAAATGTTTTTACTTTAGAACATTTTTGTATGTTTGTGAGACATTATGACGCATAACTGATTTGATGATCTAGGATGTTATGCTTGATGTCCTTGGTGTCCCTAAAGGCAACTTTCTTGTATAATTTATAGAATTGTTTTCAAATATTTTCATTTGATTTGGTTATATGAATATTAATTTGTTATTCTCCTCTCATGTGACCTTTACATAGCTTGGATTTCTCTATTATTACTTTTTTTCAATTACATTTTTTTCTTAATATCAAAATTATAATTTATTATTATTTATACTTATTTACCCTCATAATTCAGAGAACTAACAAGTGAGGTGTAATCACTACTTAACAAAATTGATGGATCCATTCCTAATAGTTTTACCAAATTAAATGTTCAATTATAAATTTTTAAGAATTTCATTCCAAGAGTTCTTTTATGTTTTATGTGTCATTTCTTTTCTTATATTGTTTGATGATCAATGATGTTATATATTTCATATCTTTAAGATTTTTAAATAGAAATTTCACTTATAATTGATTTTTTTCCAACTTTTTTGATTTAATTTTGTTATATTATTATAAAATTTTAAATTCTCCACTATCATGATCAAAAGTGGAATGATTGAGATAAAACCAAAATCATTCGACACATCTCAAAAAGTTTTATCCAATTAATTATTATCTTATATCATTTTAAAAATTTTACTTTCTTATTTTTTAAATTTTTTTTTCAGATATTTTAATTGATATATAATGTAATGATCAATGACATTGCACACAATCTTTTGAGTATCTTTTATAACTTTTTTCTAGTATATATTATCTTTTTTTTTGACATTTTTTATTAATTGTTTAATATTATTATGTAACCATAAATCTTCTCTCATGTGACATTTACATTATTTTAATTTAATTATATTATATTTATTCAATTGATCTCATTTACACTTAAATATATACTCACTTAATATTAAAATTATAGTTCATAATATTTATGGTTATTTATTTTAGCAATTTTTTCTAATTGCACATGAGGTCTGTTTGAGATGAATCAAGTGTCATTATACTTGTGTCGATGAGCTCTAACCAATTAAATAACATTTTATATTTTCTGAAATATTTAAAATTCTATGGTTTTTGCATGTTTTATAAGATATTTTGACTCATATATGACATGACGATTAAAGATGTTACTCTCGATCTCCTTAGTATCTTTGAATATAATTTTCTTATATAATTTATCTCTTTTCTTCAAAATTTTCACTTTGATTTGGCCATATTATTATATAATTCTAAATCTTCTCTTGTGACTTCTTTATGAAACCATGATTTAGTTATAATTCTCTAATTTATCTTAATTAAGCCTTAATATATATATATATATATATATAAATATATATGTAATTAATATTTAAATAATAATAATTATAATGCTTTATTACATTATTTAATTACTTTTTTTTAAATATATTATTTTGCAGAATTTTATTATGCATTACAAACATTTAAAATGATACCTAATTAAACCACCATGGATACTTTGTTCCTATTAATGTAACTTTAGCAAATAATTTGTATTTGTTCTAATTCTTCACTTTTAAGAATTTGATTTCTAGTGTTTTTTCACATTTTGCAGTTACTATGCATTCTTCATAAGGCATTTCATACCTTATTTGGTGATCGAGGATTTTACATTTGATTTCCTTTGAATGTCAAAGCAGAACTTTTACTTGCAAATTATCCTATTTCTTCAAACTTGTCTCTTAAATTTAGTTATAATATATTTCTTAATTTATTTAATTTTAGCACTAATGTGTACACTTAGTTTTAAAATAAATAATGATTCTTATTTATGTCTAACAAATTTTGTAATTCACAAAATTTCGAAATGAATTTTGATCAAGGTGAAACAACAATATTGAACTCAACTTAGCAAGCTCAATAAAATCAAATGTTAACTTTTTATTTTTATATACATAAATTTTTAATTCCCACCTAATTTTAAAATCCAGGATGTTATTCTTGATCTCTTTAGTATATTTGAAAGCAAATATTTTATAATATTTTTCTCTTTTATCAAAATGTTTCTCATTGAGTTGCTACATTATGATGAAATTCCAATTCTCATTTCATTTCACCTTTATATTATTATGATTTGATTATATTACATTACTTGGATTTCATCTAATTCATTTTAAATAAATCTTTAGTTAATATTCAAATAACACTTGTTTTAATATTTATTTCTTATTTTGCTTTGTAATTCCACATAATCCTTAAAGTTTCCTAATAGAGAGGAAATAGACATCATTGTACTCATGTCAGAGAGTTCCATCAAATGAAATTTTCATATTTATTTTTCAAAATATTTTTTTTTTTAAGATCTAGGCACACTATATGATATGCTCTAAAACAAATGTTAGTTGACTGAATTTTCATTGAGGCTTTTATGTTTGATCTATTTATTATTATTAAATGCAAATTTCCTATAAAATGTTTCCCATTTATCAAAAATTTTCACATTGATTTCATTATATTGCGATAAAATTTTAATGAATCAAATCAATGAGAGATTTTTTTGTTTGTATTAATTTCGTGATTGAGAATTTGCACATAATCTTTGTAATATTGTATGTTATTTGATGCTGGAAGACTTTACACTTTGTATCGTTGACATCTTGGAATGCAACTTACTCATAGAATTTATTTCATTTATCCAAAATTTTTGTAATAATTTACTTGTATGACTACAAAATTTTTAATTCTATCTCACTTTACAAGACATTTCACTTTGTACCAGATTTGATGATAAAGGATGCAACAATTAATCTCCAAAGCATCTTGGAATTCAACTTCCCATAAAAATTTACCTCATCTCTCAAATTCTTTTCTTTGATTTGGTTATATTACATTTTAACTCTAAATCACTTATAATGTTATAATTATAACCCTTTGATTGAATTATATTACATTGTTTTAATTTAACTTAATGAAGTTATGGTATATTTTTACTTATTATTAAAATATTATTTATTTTTTTATGCTTATTTACTTTCTTAATTTTTAATGTTTTCAAATGAGGTTCAATAGAGATGAAACAAATGTTTTTTGATTATTATTGATGAGCTGCGATAGATAAAGTCTATACTATTATATTTTCAAGTATCTTTTTTTTCTAAGGTTTTAATATATTTTATGAGTCATCTTTTTGTGCATAATTTGACAATTAATGATCTTACACTTGATCTCAAAGTACATTGGGATGCAACTTTGATGTATAATGTATTTACTTTTTTAAATGTTTTTCTTTGAATTGAATTCATTATTATATCCCTAGTTCTCCTCTCATGTCACTATTAGATTGGGTAGGTTTTGTTGCTTTACACTATTTTAATTTATATAATTTCAACTGTAATATATACTTAACATGAAAAAAATTTATTATTGTTTATATTAATTTACTTTAGTAATTTATAGTAATCCTTAATGATGTTCCATCAAGATAAAACAAATGTAGTTAGATGCATATCAATGAGCTTTACTAAGAAAAATATTTATTTTCTACATTTCTATTGTTTTTTAGGGTATTAACACATTTTATGAAATATTTAAATTCACTAATTTGATGATTAACGATGTTATGCTTGATTGTCTTAATATCATAAAATGTAATTTTTCTATTTAAATTATCTAATTACTTCAAATTATTCTTCTTTTATTTGGTTGTTAATATGAAACTCAAATCTTCCTCCTGTGTGGCCTTTATAAAGATTTATTTTTGGTGTATTATATAAATTTAATTTATCTCATTTTAGTCTTAACGTATATTAACATAAAATGAAAATAATAATTTCTTATTATTTATGTTATTTATTTTCATAAATTCATAGTGATTTTGAATAAAGTCCAATTAAAATGACATAAATATCATTGGACTTATATCAAAGAGTTCTACCAATATTCATTTCTCAAAAAGTTAATTTTTTTTATTTTTTTTTATAATTTTAGCATGCTTTATGAGATATTTTAATTCTTACCTTGATTTGTTAATTGAGTATACTACACTCTATCTTCTTGGTGTCTTTGAATGTACCTTTCTTGTATAAGTTTTCTCACTTTCCTTAAGCTTTCCACCTTGATTTTGTTATATTACTATTCAAGTCCATTTGCCAACTTGTGTGACCTTTACAAAGCATTGATTTTGTCATGTTATATTTCTTCAATTTATCACATTTTATCTTCATCATATATTTAATAAATATTAAAAATAATTATTTATAATTACTTTTGTTTATTATTTTTGATAATTTGTAGTAATTTGGAATGAAGCCTAATCAAGGTTAAACAAACATTAATAGATACATCCTGAGATGAAACAAACATTAATTACTTTTGTCATATTTTTCAAACTTTTGCTTTGATTTGGTTATATAGCATTGCATCAAGGAACAACTAGTCAACACAGAGTAAACATTGTTTATTCATCTCCATCACCTCTATCAAATTAATTATTCATTTTTTTTTATTTAGTTATGTAATAATGAAACTTTGAATCTCTTTTCTTGTCTTTTCTAATAGTTTGATTTAGTTATATTACATTACTTTAATTTATATTATTTCACCTTTTATTACATATGTAGAATATTACAATAATAACTTATGTTTATTTATTTTAAATTTTTTATTTATGGTAACTCCAAACAATGTTCAATTAAGATTGAAACGTCATGAGAATCGTCTTGTTGAGTTTTATCAAATTGATTAAACATTTAACATATCAAAATTTTTATTTTTTAAGGTTTCAGAATTTTTTATGAGTCATTTCATTTTGGTTCCTATTTTAATGATTAATAATGTTCACTCTCTTTAATATTTTTGAACACAACTTTCCTATAAAATTTATCGCATTTTTTCAAATTGCTTGCGTTGATTTGGTTATATTACTATGTAACTCTAAATCTTATGTCATGTAACCATAAGATAATATTAATTAGTCAATTATCATATTTTAGTTTATATAATTTTGACATTAATAAATATTTACTTAATATTCAAAAAATAATTTATTATTTTTTTATTTACTTTGATATCTCCATAATTTGAAATGAGATTTGATTAAGACAAAAAATGTCATTGGAATCATCTCAATGATATATATATATATATATATATATATATATATATATATATATATATATATATATATATATATATATATATATATATATATATATATATATATATATATATATATATGTTATTTTCAAATATTTTATATTTTAGGATTTTTTAGGCTTTACGAGATATTTCCATTCATAAAAGTAAATGTGACCTTAGCATGTCTTTTATTTGGTTATATTATGTCTACTCAATGTATCCCATTGAAATTTTTATTTATATTCACTTAATATTAAATTAATAAATTATAATTATTTATGCTTATTTACTTTTGTAATAGACATTTATTTTAAATGACATCTAGCTAAGGTGAAACCAATGCTATTTGACTCATTTTAGCAAGCCTTTCCCTTCTCATTATTTATTAAAAAGTTTTAAATATTTTTTTCGAGTTTTGGCTAACTTTTTGAGATATTTTTTTATTTTTATTTAAGTTGATGTACAAGGAAATTACAATCAATCTTCTTAGTATCTGATAGTTTAACTTTTTTGAATAAATTTTCTAAATTATTCATTTTTACTTTCATTTGCTTATATTATAATGTAATGCCAAGTCTACTATCATGTATTTATTATAATAATTTTGTTTGATTATATCACATAATTATTTATGAACATCTAATTTTCTCTCATGTGTCTCATTTAAATGATCTGTATATGATTAAATATTTATTTTAATATTTAAACATGTTATTTTATATATTTTTGATTTTTTATCTCATATTTCTATTTATACTTGATTTGATGAGCGAATGTGTTAAGCTCAATCTCATTTTTACCTTGAAATACAATTTTAGCATATAGTTTATCTAATTGCTTGAATTTTTTTATCTTAATTTAATTTTATATAATTCAAAACCTCTGTTAGTGTGACCATTACTTGAATTAGATTTGTTTATATTTTAAAACGTCATTTTATCTTATTTTAACTTTACTATATAATTCTTAACATTAAAATAATAATTTTCTATCATTTATGCATATTCACTTTAATAATTAGCAATAATGTAAAAGTGAGGTGCAAATAAGAGGTGATAAATGTTGTTGGACACATCTTATTGAGAATCTCCAACTAAATATTGATTATAAGTTTTAAAAAACTTAATTTTCTAGGATTTAAGCATACTCTAATAGTCGTTTTGATTCATGTCTGCAATGATGGCCAAGAATGTTACACTTAATCTACTTAGCATCATGGAATATAATTTTTGTAATCCAAAATAATAAAAAGATTGAGTGGACCTTTCTCAATTATCGAGTCAAGTATGAATAGAGATGTCTCACAAACCATAACAAAATCCTAAACACATTTAAAAACATAAAATCAATACTTCTATTGGATTGAGCTCAATGAGATGAGGCCAATGACATTGTTTTCATGTCGATCAACATGAGAAACATTGAAATAAAGTAAAGTATCAAAATCAAAGGTTATAATTGTCACGTAAGCAAAAAATTAAAATCTCTAACAGTATCAAATCAAAGCAAAAATTTTGAAAACAAGCAATAGATCGTATGATAAAATCACATTCAAATATGCATTTGGAGATTTAATGTAACATCCACTAATGTTAAATCATGTACGAATCAAAAAATCTCTTAAAGAGTATTGACCTCATTCTTAAATGTATTGTTTATTAAACTTTATCGCACTCTGTATTTATTTTTCAAAATCACAAAGGTAACAAACTCAAATTCACAATGTCAAATGGATACATTATATTTCTTTAAGTTATCTCATTTTAATTTGAATTTATATTTACTTAATATAAAAATAATAATTTAATATTATTTATTTTATTTTCTTTGTTAATTTAGAGTAATTCCAAATGACATGTGATGGAGGCTAAGCAAATGTTGTTGGTCTCATCTTGATGACCTCTCTTAAATTAAATATTTATTTTTACATTTACAAATAGTTTTTCTATTATTTTTATAATTTTTATGAGACATTTTCATCTTTACCAAGTTTGATGATTAAGAATTTTATAAACTTTCCTTAAGCATTTTTTAATGAACGTTTTTGTATATTTTTTCACATTTTTAAAATTTTATATTTTTATTTTTTTGTATTACTATGAAAATCTATGTCCTATATTTTCACATTTTGAAAATGTTATATTTTTATATTGTTGTATTACTCTGGAAATCTATGTCCTCTCTTTAGTGTCCTTAACATCACTTTTATTTAGTTATGGTACATTAATTGAATTTATTTTATTTGATAATAAATATATATATAAAATATTAAAAATAATAATTTATTATTATTTATACCATTTTACTTTGGTATTTGACAGTATTTCTAAATCAGTTGTATTCAAGGTGAAATAAAGGTAATCTACTAGACATGTGAGTTGTACCCAACATAATATTCATTTCTCTGTTTTAAACATTTTATTTTTTATTATTATTTTTTTATATGATTTCTTTACTTATACCACATTTGATAATTGAAGATGTTATAGTCAATCAGTATTACATCTTGGATTGCCAATTTCTAGTGTAATTAATCTTATTTTTTAGACTTTTGATTTTGACTTGGTTATGTTAGTTTGTAACCTCAAATCTCCTATCATGTGACCTTTATATTTCTTTGATTTTGTTATATTACATTCTTTCAATTTGCCTTATTTTAACTTTAATATATATTTTCTTTATATTAAGATAATATTTTTTATTATTTAAATTTATTTATTTTTTTAAAATTGCAATAATTCAAAAAAGGGGTTGATCAAGGAAAAAAAGTATCATTAGATTCATCTTAACTATTTATTAAAAAATATTTATTTTAAATATTTTTAAATATTTTATTTTCAAAGGTTTTATCATGCTTGATGAGATATTTTCATTCGTGCTGGATTTGATGATCTAGTATGTTACCCTTAATCTATTTAGTATGATATAATGTATTTCTTTAAAATAATTAATCTACTTTATTCAAATATTCCCAAATGTGATTTCTTCAAGACAAAAGAAATATCATTAGAAGCATCTTGACAAACTCTACAAAATTAATGTTCTTATTTTATTGTTTAAATATGTTATTTTCTAAAGTTTTTTCATGACTTTTGAGACCTTTTTATTCATAGCTTATTTTACTATTGACGATGTTACACTTGATTTTCATAGTATCTTGTTTGTAACATTTGCATACAAGTTATCTTTTTTCTTAATCTTTGACTTGATTTTGTTCTATTACTTATTAACTATAATTCTTCTCTTATATGAGTTTTATATCATTTTCATTTTGTTATATTGCATTTCTTCAATTTATGTCATTTTAGATTTATTATATATTTATTAATTTTAAAGTATTAATTTGTTGTATTTATACATATTCAATTGGGTAATTCATAGTAATTGAAATTGAAGACAAATAGAAATGAAAAAAATATCCTTGCTCTTATCTTGATGAAATATATCAACTTAAATATTAAATTATATATTTCAAAATATTTTACTTTATTGTGCTTTGACATGATTTACTAAACCTTTTTATATTTACCTAATATGATGATTGAGTGCAATATAATTGTTCTCCTCATTTTTTTTGTATTACAACTTTTTTTACAATTTATCTAATTTATTTAAACATTTCACTTTTACTTAATTATATGACTGTATAACACTAAATCTCCTCTACTATGAATATTATATCACTTTGATTTTGTTATATTAAATTTCTTAAATTGATCTACTTTCAACTTTAACATATATTTATGAAATACTAAAATAATATGTTCTATTATTTATCTATACTTATTATTGTAATTCACAGTAATTAGAAAAAAGCTCATATCAAAAAGAAATAAAAATCTTTAGACTCACCTCCACAAACTCTATCTAACTATAAATTAATATTTTATTTTTAAATACTTTACTTTTATAGGTTTATGGTTACCTTATTGATATTTTGATTCAGACTTTATTTGATGATCGTTGATGTTATATTTCATTAACTTAGTATCTTCGAATGCAATTTTCTCAAAAAATATATCTCAATTCTTCACATTTTTTTTATTTGGCTATATTATTACAAAAAATATAAATCAACTTTTGAGTGATCATTAAAGTGCTTCAATTTATTAATATTATATTTCTTTAGTTTATCTCTTTTAATATTGAAAATATATTTACTTAATTTTATAATAATAATTTGCCATTATTTCTTCTTTTGATTTTTATAATTCATAGATATTCCAAGAGAACTGTCATCGAAAAAAAAAAATGTCACCTTATGTTTTCTAATGTTTTTACATGTTTTACCAGGCAATTTTATTCATACCTAATGTGATGTTCGAGGATGTTATACTTAGTGTTCTTATTATCTTTCAAAATAACTTTCCCATATAGTTTATCTAACTTTTTCAAAATTTTGTTTTAATTTTGTTGTAATATCAGCTACTCTAAACTTACCATCCTTTTATCTTTACTTCATATTGACTAAATTATAATATATTGGTTAGACATATTTCATTTTAGCTAATATATGTATTTACTTAACAATGAAATAATATTTTTTGTCATTATTTACATCAGTAATTCACAGTAATTGTAAACTAGCTTTGATGAAAAAAAATAATGTTATAATTACTTTGATGTGCTCTATCCATTTAAATATTACTTTATATATTTAAATATTTTAATTTGTAGGATTTTAACATGATTTATGAATCATTTTATTTGTACATGATATGATTATTAATGTTATTAAAGTAAATCTCTTTAGCATCTTAGAATATAGTTTTCTTGTACAATTTATCTTATTTCTTTAATATTTTTGTTTTGGTTGAGTTATATTACTATGAAACCCTTATTCTCCATAAATGTGACCTTTAAAAAAATTCATTTGGTTATGACACATTGATTAAATTTATCTTATATCTTTTTAATATATCTTTACATAAAATAACATTTTTTACATTTATTTTTAATTATTAGATAGTTAAAAACATAATAATAAAGTTGGATGAAGATGAAATAAATGTTGCTAGACTAAACTAGAAAACCTTTGTCCAATAAAATATACATTTTCATATTTTAAAAATTTAACTTTCTAAGATTTCCTCTTGCTTCCTGAGACAATTTTATTTCTACTTTATTTGATAATTGAGGATCTTATACTTGATCTCATTTATATTGTGGAATGCAATATTCCAACACAATTTATCAAATTTTTTTAAAGTTTTTGCTTTGATTTGTTATTAGCTTTGAACTTTAATTCTAATCTCATGTGACCTTTATGTTGCTTTTATTTTATTATATTAAAATTTAGCAATTTAACTAATTTAAAATTTAATATATGTTCTATGATTTTTAAAATGGAAACTTATTATTATTTAAATTGCTAATTAAATAGAAATTTTAAACAAAGTCACATCATGATGAAACTAACATTTTTTACTAGTCTTGAGAAGCTTTATCTAAATAAATTTTCAATTTTTTATTTTTTTGATTATTTATTTTCTTTTTAAATGACACATTTTAGATGAAATATTGATTAGTATCTAATTTGATAAATAAGCACAATATACTAAATCTCCATAATATGTTTGAATGCAACTTTCCAGTATAATTTTTTCTAGTTTATATAAATGATTCTCTTTGATTTGTTTATAGTCATGTGAAATACAAATTCTCGTCATGTGAGCTTTACATCACTTTTGTTGGGTAGTGCATTATTTAAATTTATCACAATTCAACATTTTTTATATTTATTTAATATTAAAAAATAATTTATTAATATTTATCTTTATTTTATTTTGTAATTTTTAGTTATTCCAAATGCGCTTAGATTAAGTCAAACAAATATCATTGGACCCATATGGATGAGCTCTATCCAATTAAATATTTATTTTTATGTTTTTTTAAAATATTTTAAAGTCTAAGATTTTTGCATACTTTAAGACATATTTTGATTCAGACCTGATTTGTTGATTGAGCATATAACATTCAATCATCTTAGAGTCTTGGAATATGACTTTTACAAATAATGTATCTTACATCTTAAATCTTTTCTCTTTGATTTATTTATGTTACTATGCAATGCTAACTCTCCCTTTATATGACCATAGCATTACTTTAATTTAGATATATTACTTTGCTTAAATTTATCTTATTTCAACTTTAATGAATATTTTGCAAATAACAAATCAATAATTAATTTTTATTTATGCTTATTTACTTTGTTAATTTGTAGTAATTTTAAATATGATCTAATTTGTACCAAACAAATATCGTTGGACTCATTTCAACTATCTCTATGTAATTAAATATTAATTTTTTTCTTTTAAAATGTATTCTTTTTGATGTCTATAACATACTTTATAAGATGATTTGATTTGAACTAAATTTGATAATAAAAAATTTTGCAATCAACCTTAAAATATTAGAATGCCACTTTCTAATGCAATTTATCATATTTTTCAAATGTTTTTTACTTTCATTTAGTTATCTTAAGCTATTACCCCTAATTTCATCTTATGTAACAATTACATTACATTCATTAAGTTATATTATATTACTTCAATATATTTCATTTCAACTTTAACATTTACTTATTAATAAAATAATAATTTATCACTTATTTTTCTAATATATTTTAGCATTTTTAAAGTATTCCAATAAAGACTCTATCGAGATGAAACTTACATCATTGGACTATCCTACCAAAACCAAAGTAAATATTAAATATTGAATTCTTAAATATTTAATGTTTTAAGGACATAGCTATTTTATGAGGCATTTTGATTTATATTAGATTTGGTGATCAATGATGTTTTTCTTGACCTCCTCAATATTTCAAAATAAAATTTTCCTATACAATTTATCTCATTTTTTAAAAGTTTCTTCTTCGGTTATGTTGTAGTGTTATGAAACTCTAAATAACCTCTCATCTGATCATCACATCATTTTGATTTAGTTATGTTACATTCGTTTTGTTTATATCATTTTAGATTTAATTTTTATTTACTTAATAGTAAGATATTAATTTATTATTATTTATCATATTTATCATGGTAATTTGTAAAAATTCCAAATGAGGTCTAATCTAATTGAAATAAATGACATTTAGCTGATTACGATGAGACTTATTAATTAATTTTTTTATTTTTAAATTATTTATATTTTAAGGCTTTGATAGGTTAATAAAACCTTTTGATTGGTAGATAATTTGATGACTGATATTGTTACACTTGATCTCCTTTCTATGATGGAATGCAACATTTTCTCACACAATTTTTCTCTTTCTTCAAATGTTTTAGTTTTAATTTTGTTATATTACTATAAAACCAAAATTCTCTTCTCATATGACCTATATATCATTTTGATTTGGCTATATTATATTACTCTAATTTATCTCATTTTTAGTATTATTATATATCGAGTTAATATTAAAATAATAATTTATTACTTTCTCATTTTTTATGTTCATAATTGCTTGCAATTATGAACAAGGTTCTATTGCCAAGAAATAAATGTCGTTGTTTATCTTTGAATATTTTATTTTCTAATGTTTAGGTATGCTTTATTAGACGTTTGATTTTGCACTTGATTTAATGTTCTAAGATGTTACATAAGGTTTTCTTTCTATCTTGGAATGCAAGTTTTTTATTTAATTTATCTTATTTGTTAAACTTTTTTTATTGATTTTCTTATATTTATTAAACGACTATAATTCTCCTCTCATTCTTCCTTTACATGGTTTTGATTTGATTGTATTGTATTATTTTTATTTACACAACTTATGGTTTAATATATTTTTACTTAATATTCAAATAAAAATTATTATTTTCTATGTTTAATAATATAAGTAACTCACAGTGATTCCAAATCAATTCCTAGAAAGACAAAGCAAACACCATTGACTTTTCTCGATGTATTTTAATCTAGTACATTGTAATTTTGTATTTTTAAATATTTTATTTTCAAGGTTTTTGCATTATTTATGAGGCTTTTTATTCTTTTCATATTCTTCAATCAAGGATGTTACACTTAATATCCTTACTGCCTTAGAATGTAATTGTCCAACAATATTTATTGTAATTTTTAGATTGCTTTTACTTTTGTTTGGTTATATAATCATCATATGGTTAATTAATTTTAAACTTTATAGTAATTCTAGAAGTGGTTTGATTGAGATAAACAAACATCATCGATCTTGTCTCCACAAGCTCTACTCAATTACTATATTGTTATATTTTTTAATTTTTTAATTTTTTAATGGTTTTGGTAGTTAATTCTAGACAATTCAATTATTTTCAATTTGATAATAGTAGATGTTACACTTGATCTCTTCTATATCTTGGAAGATAACTTTATTAGATAATTACCTTATTTTTTAAATATTTCATTTTTATTAATTTATATAGCTTTGAAAATCTTATTCTCTTCTTGTGTGATATTTAGAACACTTTGAATTAGTTATAATACTTTGCTTTAATTTATCCAATTTTAACTTCAATATATAATTATTTGTCATTAAAAAAGCAATTTATTAATTTTTATGTTTAATTGTATTTTTCTAATTCATAGAAATCCAAGAGTTGGTCCAAGATAGATGAAAAAACGTCTTTAATGTCATCTCCTTTAGCTTTACCCAATTAGCTATTCGTTTTTTTTATATTTTAAGTGTTCTCCTTTCTAAGCATTTGGCACATATTGTGATACACTTAAATTTGTGCCTAAATCGACGATTAAAGATATTACACTTGATCACTTATGTATATTAGAGTGTAAGTTTGCCTTATAATTTATCACATTTTATAAATTATTTTAATCTGATTTTGTTATATTAATATGTAACTCTAAATCTCCTCTCCCTTACTTTTACATCAATATAATTTGGTTATATTATATTTTTTTACTATATCACAATTAAATTTTAAAATATATTTACTTAATATTAAAAGAATATTTATTATTTATGTTTAATTTCATTGGTAATTTACAGTAATTCTAAATTAGGATTGATCAATAAAAAATAAATGTTGTTGGGCTCGACTTAGAAAACTATATATAATTAAATTATTTTTTATATTTTTAAATATTATATTTTTTTAGTTTTGACATTCTTTATAAGAGAACTTTATTCATACCTTCTTTGATGATTGATGACATTAACCTCCATATCCATGGCATTTTAGAAAGCAACATTCATTTACAAGTTATTACATTTTGTTAAATGTTTTCATCTCATGTGACCTTTACATCATATTTAGTTGGCTATATTAGATTGCTTCACTATATCTCATTTTTGTTTTAACATACATTTACATATTATTAAAATAATAATATATTATTATTTAACAATATTTACTTTAGTAATTTATGTAATTCTAAACTAGTTTTGATTAAATCAAAATAAAGTTTGTTCAACTCATCTCACTGATCTGTATGCAATTTAACTTTAATTTCATAATTTTAAATTTTTTGTTAGGCTTTGGTACACTTTATTAGGACTTTTGATTCATTCCACATATTATTATTGAGGATGTTACATTTGTCCTCAGTATATTTGCATACTACTATTTCACATAGTTTATCTAATATTTTTATAGTTTTTCGTTTGATTTTATTATATTACTATTAAACACCTATTATATTATGGTGTGACCTTTATACCTACTTGAATTGGTGACAATATAGGGTATAAATTTAAGTTTTCTCTACATTAACATATGTCTTTTAATATTTAAATAATAAATTATTAAGATTTAAGCATAATTATTTTGGTAATTCTTAGTAGTTATAAAGAAGGGGAATTTTTGATAAAAGAAACTTCATTGGACTCATCTGAATGAGCTTTATCAAATTAAGTATTATGTTTTTTATTTTTAACTTTTTTCTAGATTTGGCATCATTTATAAGATATTTTTATTTCTCCCTAACTTTACGATCAAGATTGTTACACTTGATCTCTTTAGATTGTTGAGATGAAACTTTTCATTCAAAATTTATCTCACTTTTTTAAAATTTATTTTGTTTTTTTTATTTATATTACCTCTTAACATTTAACGTTCTTTCGTCTGACCTTCACTTTACTTCGGTTAGTGTATATTACATTACCACAATTCATATCATTTAATCTTTAATATTTATTTGCAAGATATTAAAATAATTATTTATTTATTTTTTAACCTTTTATGCTATTTTATAGTAGTACCAAATGAGGTATCTTTGAGATAAAACAAGTATTAATTACTCTTCTCCATGAGCTCCATCTAATTAAATTTTCAATTTTTTATTTTTTTAACATTTTTATTTTAAGGCAATTGGCATAATTAATGAATCCTTCCAATTCATATTTGATATGATGATCGAGGATGTTACCCTTGATCTTCTTGATATCTTGGAATATAATTTTTGTTTACAAATAATCTAGTATGTTCAAATATTTCAATTTAATTTGGTTATTTTATTGTTAAACTCTTACTCTCTTATTGTGAGACATTTGTATAACCATTATTTCATTAAAATGCATTAATTCAATTTAGAACACTTAGCTTTATTTACATTTAATTAATGTTAAAATAACATTTAACTATTTTTTAAGTTTATTAACTTTTGTAATTTGTTGTAATACCAAGCGAGGAAAATTGAGATAAAAACATTTTTATTTTTTACTTTTTTCATTTTCTAAGGTTTCGAAACACTTCATTGGTAATTTCGATTCATTCTTGATTTAATAGTCAATGTTGTTACACCTGATCTCCTTAGCACCTTGCAACTCAATTTTGTCACATAATTTTTCTCATTTCTTTATTTTATTTCGTTTGATTTAATTAAAATATTATGAATCTCTTATTACCCTAACCAGTGGCCTTTATATCGCCTTTATTTTGTTATATTACATTGATTATTTCAAGTGTAGTATCTTTGATCATCATAATAAGTTAAAATAAAAATACCTTATTAAACAAAGAGAATTATGAAAAGAAAATATTTTTAAAAAAAAATTGAATATGTAATTTGATGAAGCTCATCAAAATGAGACAAATGCCATTTGTTTTGTTTTGATTGGACCTAATTTGTTTCTTAAAAGTTCTCATTTTAATTTTGTCATATTACTATGAATTATATTTCTTATATCTTGTGATATTTGTATTACTTCAATATTAATTATGTTATTTTTCTTTAGTGCATGTTATCTAAACTTTACTATATCTTTAATTAAAATTAGAATAATAAGTTATTTTTATTTATTCTTTTTTGTAATGGTAATTGGTAGGATTTCTAATTGAGGTATGATCACAAAGAAACAAATATCTTTGGGATTCATTTTGATAGTTTTATCAATTTAAATTTAAATTTTATATTTTTAATTATTTTTTATGATGGCTCATTTTATATGAAATTTTTATTTGTACCTGATCTGATGATTGAGCATATTAGACTTGACAACTAAATAGTTTGTGAAGCAACCTTCTAATTTACTTTTTTTTTTCATTTTTTCGAAATTCAATTTCTTCCCTTGTGAGACTTTGACATCATTTTGGTTTGCTTGTTTTAAATTTCTTGAAATTATCTTTGCTGCAGCTTTAACGTTCACACAAGCATACACACACACACACACATAGATATATATATATATATATATATATATATATATATATATATATATGTATAATCTTAAAATAATAATTTACTATTATGTATAAATATTTATTAGTGTAATTCATAATAGCTCAAAATAAGGTCCGATCAAGATAAAACAAAAGTCATTATACTCGTACTGACAACATTTCTAAAAGTTTTGCCTTTTAGGATTTTGTAAAGCTTTACAAGACTTTTTAGTTCATGCCTTATTTAATGGTAGAGGTTATTATACTTGATCTCTTTAAAAACTTGGAATACAACTTTTCATTACAAATTTCTTATTTCTTCATCCGTTGCACTTAGATATGGTTTTATTACTACTCAACTCTAAATATCTTGTTGTGTAACTTTCAAAGTATTATGAATTGGTTGTATCACACTACCTTAATTTATATATTTCGAGTATTAATATTTACTTACCTCATACTAAAATAAAATTAATTATTATTTGTACTTATTCAGCTTTATAATTCCCAACAATTGTAAGCTAAGTCTGATTGAGATGAAACAAAGAATATTGGAGTCACTTGACAACTTCTAGCCAATTAAATATAATTATTGTAATCATACTTATTTTATTTTTCATTTTCTAAACATTGTTTATGAGAAATTTTTATTTGTGCCAAATTTAATCTTTGAATATATGTTACACTAAATTTTAGTAGTAGTTAGTAATATAAATTTCCTATATAGATTATCTCATTTTCTAAAAACTATTTTGCATTAATTTTGTTTTCTTAAGTTGTAAATCCAAATCTTCGATCATGTGGCCTTCATAATAGTTTTATTAGTTTGAATTACAATGCTTCAATACATGTGATTTTAGCATTAATATATATTTAACTCATATTAAAATAATATATCAATATTATTTTTAATTATTTAGTTTGGTAATTCTTAGTGACTGCAAACATGGCCTTACAGTGATGAAACAAATGTAATTAGCTCATCTCAATGAGTTTTATCAAACAAAATTTTTATTTTTATGTAATATGAATATTTTATATTTGATAGTTTTAACATGTTTTATAAAGTATTTTGATAAGTATCCAAATTACATTTTGAGGATGTTAAACACCAACTCCTTAATATGTTGTAATCAATTTTCTTATACAAATTATCCCATTCATTAAAATTATTTTTTTATATGGTTACATTACAAAATAACTATAAATCTTCTCTTATGTGACCTTTATATTTTCTTGTATTGGTTAGTTTATATTCTTTTAATTTATCTCATTTCTTCTTTAATAGTTATTTACTTAATACTAAAAAATATTTATCATTATTTAATGTTTCTTAATTTTTATAATATTTTGTATTTTCAAACAAGGTCAAATCAAGAAGGAACAAATGTCATTCGATTCTACGTAATGAGCTCTATCCATATAATGATTTAATTTTCCTATGCTTTCAAGTATTTTATTTTCTAGAGGTTTGTCATGCTTAATAAGATTTTTTTGATTTATAACTATTTTGTTTTTTGAGTATGTTACACTCGCTCTTCGTAGTATTTTGGAAAGCATCTTTCCCACAATATTTATCTGATTCATTAAAAATTTTCACTTCGATTTACTTTTATTGCAAAGAAACTCCAATTATTCTCAAGTTTTCCTATTGTATTACTTTATTTTTTTTACAAAACATTATTTTAATTTAACTAATTTCTACTTTAATATATAGTTACATAGCAGTAAAATAATAATTTATTGTTGTTTATGCTTAATTATTTTAATAAATTATAGTAATTTCAAGCGAGGTCCACTAGAGACGAAACAAGTGTCATTGGACAAATCTCAATTAGCTTTATCCAATTAATTATTCCTTATTATTAGTATAAAATGTTTTATTTTTTATAAGTTTGGTAGGCTTTATTAGATATTTTGATTCATACCTATTTTGATGATTGGGAATGTTAAATCTTAGTATCTTAGAATGTAACTTTCTCATATATTTAAATTAGCTAATTTTTCTCATAAATTATACGTTAGTTTATCTCATTTTAGCTTTCATATACATATTTAGTTAATATTAAAATAATAATTAGTTATTATTTATGTTTATATACATGGATATTTAATATTTATTCTTGTTGAAGTTTATTAAAGATGACCCAAATGTGACAAGACTACACTGGATTTGTTATATCAAATTTACTATTTTTATAATATATCTAATTTATTTTTTATTTAAGGTTTTAGTAAGTTTTGGATGGCATTTCAATCCATAGATAAATTGATGATGAAGGAGGCATTCTATCTCAATATTATCCTAGAATGTAAGTTGCTCATTTAAGTAATCTCATTCCTTAAAATGTTTTTATTTGATTTGGTTATATTACTAACTTTAAATCTTCGTTAGTGTGACCCTTGCATCTTTCTTATTTTCTTATATTTGATTACTTCAATTACTCTAATTTACACTTTCTATGTGTTTATGTAATATTAATATAATAATTAATGATTTTTTTTATTTTTAATTACTTTAGTAATTTGTCGTAATTTTGAAACTAAACAAATAAAAAAGAATAAAAAATCATTTGACTTGTCATAAAGCATGCTACCCAATTAAATATTCATTTTTAAGTTTTCATATTTAGTTTTTAAAGTTTTGGAATACTTTATAAGACATTTTGATGTGAATATACTTTTATAATTGACGATGTCAGTCTTGATCACCTTAGCTTCTTGGAATGTAATTATCATGTATAATTTCTCATCTTTACAAATGTTTTTCTTTGATTTGGTTATATTATTATGTAACTCTAAATCTATCTCAAGTGACTTCTACATTACTTTCATTTGGTTATATTACACTACTTGAATATATCTTATTATAGGTTTAATATACAACTGTTCAATATAAAAATAATAATTTATTACAATTTATGTTTATTTACCTTGAGAATTTTAGTAATTTCAAATGATGTTTGAATGAGAGAAAATGAATGTCATTAATCATTTCCTGAAGAGCTCTAACCAATTAACTATTTATTTTTTATTTCTCTAATATATTTTAGGGTTTGGCATGATTTATGGATATTTTGATTCACACATTTTTTACAATCAACTATGTAACACTCAAACTCCTTAGCATCTTAGAATACAATGTTTTCTTATAATTTATCAAATTCTTAAAATTTTTTACTTCCAATTCAATACATTTTTTGGAACGCTTATTCTCCTCTTGTGTGGCTTTTAACATGATTTCATTTGGTAACATTACATTGCTTAAAGTTATAACATTTCTTTTTCAACAAATGTCAACTTCATAATAAAATAATAATTTTTTAAAAAATTTAAGCGCATTTACTTTTATAATTCATAGTAATTACGAACAAAGTCTGATCGTGATGTAATGAATGTCATTGGACTAATCTCACAAAGCTCTATCCATATAAATATTAAATTTTATATTTTAAATTTTTTATTTTCTTAGATTTTGGCTTGCTTCATGTGATATTTTGATATGTAACTAATTTATGATTTATTATGTTTCACTTCATCTATTTAGATTATTGGAATGCATCCTTATTATATAATTTATCTCATTTCTTGAAATATTTTGCTTCGATTTGGAAATTTTATTATGTCTCTAAATATTACCTTGTGTGACTTTTAAATTGCTTTGATTTAGTTATATTATATTACAACTGTTTGTTTCATTTGAACTATAATATTTCTTTATATCATATTTCTTTGATTTGTTTGAAAACCAGTGCTTCAGTTTCTGCTTGCTATATTAAAATATATTATAATCATTAAGAGAGTAATTTATTTTAATTTATTTTTTAGTTATTTTGGTAATTCAAAAAATTTCAATTAAATGTTTTTTTAAAATACATTTACTTCGTGCAAAAATAATATTGTTTTATTATTTAGGGTTATTTAGTTTTTTAATTTGTCTTTCATTCAAATGAGGTATGATTGGAAAAAACAAACATCATTTGACTCATATCAGTAAGATCTATCTAATTAAATATTTGTTCTATATTTTTATTTTTTATTTCCAACAATTTTTCCACATTTAATGAGACATTCAATTTTTACATAATTTAATGGTAAAAAGTTACCCTTGGTGTCTTTAGTATCTTAGAATACAACTTTTTCTAAAACATCACCTCATTTCTAAAAAATATTACATTTAATTCCTTTATATGTAACTCTAAATATCATTTTGTCTAGCATTCTCAATAATTGATTTTGATACAATATATTACTTCAATTTATCTAACTTCAACTTTCATATAGTTTTTCTTAATAATAAAATAATACTTTATTATTTTTTTGTCAATATATATTTATTTTTTCAAATAATCTATTGAAATCAATCAAACTTAAATATTTTTTAATATTTAAGTCATTTTTAATTTTCTAAGATTTTGACACCCATTACTTAACATTTTGATTTGTACCAATTTTGATAATCGAGGACATTATGATCTCTATAGAATCTTGGAATTTAGCTGTATCCTACAATTTATCTCATTTTCTTTTGTTTAGTTATTTTATTATGATACACTCATTTTGTTCTCTTATGGCCTTTACATATGTTTTAATTTTCTAGTATTTGTTTCATTAATTTATCTCATTTCACTGATAATAAATATTTATTATATAAAACATAGTAGTATTATTTTTAATTTATGCTAATTAATTTTGCAGTTCATGGAAATTCCAAACAAGGTTTGATTGAAAAGAAATGACCAATTTGTTATTATTTATGTTTTTTTACTTTAGTGAATCACAATAATTACAAATAACTTCTAATTTAGGCAAAATAAATGTCCTTGGACTCATCTCCATTTGTTGTATCAAATCAAATATTTATTTTATATATTTTTAAATATTTTTTCTATCATTTTTGCATGCTTTACAAGGTATTTTTTATTCATGCTTAATTTGATAATTGAGTATGTAATACTCATTCTCCTTGTTATTATTGATTGTAAGTTTCCCATTTGATTAATTTACTTTATTCAAAGTTTTTTGTTTGATTTGATTAAATTACTATGTAACTATAAATGATCTCTCATGATAATTTTACATCACTTTAATGTTGTTACATAATATTATTTCAATTTATAACATTTTAGGTTATATATATATATTTACTTGACATTGAAATAATAATAATAATTTATTTATAGTAATTTACAAATTTAATTCATTGTAATTCTAAACAAAATTTGGTTAGGATGGCATAAAAATGTTCAAACATATCTCGAGAGCTTTATCAAACAAAACATTAATTAAATATTATAAAAAATTTTATTTTTATATGTTTTACGTGTTTCATAAGATACTTTGAAACTTTAATTAGGAATTCAACTTTTTCATACAGTTTATCTCATTTCTCCAAATTCTTTGCTTTAATTTAGTTATAAAACTATGCAACTCTGAAACTTTTATTATGTGACATTTACATCTCTTTGATTTGGTTTTATTATATTGATTCAAGGTTTATAATTTCTAATTTATAATATGTTTGTATAAAATTAAAATAATAATAAATATTATCTTTGAATGTTTAGCTTGGTAACATGTAGTAATTCTGAATAGGATTTGTTCGAGTTAAAAGAAACATAATTCGACACATCTTAATGATTTATATCAAATTAAATATTATAGTTTTTTTTTCTAAAATTTTATTTCCTAATATTTTTTTTCACCTTTTGAGATATTTTATTCATAGTTGATTTTATGATCAAGGTGTTGCACTTGAGCTCCTTAGCGTCGTAGTCGCAACATTCCCATACAAGTTTTCTTTTGTTTCAAATATTTTAACTTGACTTAGTTAAATTACTTTTAAATTATAATTCGCTATTATATGACATTTTATTTTTCAAATATATGTTGTTATAGATTTATTATATATTTATTATATATTTATTATATATTTATTATATATTTATTAAGTATTAAAATGTTAATATGTTATTTTTTATGAATACTTATTTAGTTAACTCATAGTAATTCAAAAAGAGGTCAAATAGAGATGAAACAAACATCGTTGAACTCATCTCGATATTATACTAAATATTATGTTGTAAATTTATAAATATTTGATTTGATTTTTTTTTGACATTACTTATTAGATTTTTTGATATATTCTTAGCTTTATGATTGAATGTGCCACACTTGATCTCCTTATTATTTGATGATGTAATTTTATCATACAATTTCTCCCATTTATTTAAATATTTTAATTTCTATACATTATTACGTAACTCCAAATCTCTTCTATTATGAACATTACATTGCTTTATTTTTGCTATATTAAATTACCTAAATTGACCTCATTTCAACTAAATAACTATCATAATTCATTGTAGTTGAAAACAAGTTTATAGAGAGATGAAACAAAAATTGGTGGACTCATTCCCATTAACTCTATCAAACCATATATTTATTTGAAATTTTTAAATATTTTATTTTCATGGGTTTATACATGCTTTACAAATATTTTGATTCATAACTAATTTTATCATCAATGATGTTATGCTTAATAATTTTAGCATCATAGAATGCAGCTTTCTTGAAAGCATTGTCTTATTTTTTGAATAGTTTTGCATTGATTTTGTTATATTATATGTTAATCTTAAACAATTATACTATAAATTTGAAATTACTATATTTTGATTATATTATATTCCTTTAGTTTATCTCATTTGAGCTTTAAGATTTATTTATTTATTTTAAAATAATAATTTACTATTATTTATTCTTATGATTTTATTAATTTGTAGTAATTCTAAGCAAGCTCAAATCATGAGCAAAGAAATGTCATTGCACACAACTTGATGATCTCTATCTAATTATATATCTATATCTATAACTTTAAATATTTTATTTTCTATAGTATTGATATGTTTTACAAAGGCAATTAGATTCATACTTGATTTGATGGGGGAGGATGTTACAGTCAATTGCCATAGTATTTTAAAGTGCTACTTTTTTGTAAAACTTATATAATTTCTTCAAATTGTTTATTTAGAATTTGTTACATTATTATGTAATTCTAAATATTATCTCTTGTGACTTTTGCATTTCTTTGATTTTGTTATATTACATTTCTTCAATTTTTCTCATATCAACTTTAATATATGCTCACAAAAACTTAAAATAACAATTAAATTTTATTTACCATTATTTAAAATTTTAATTCAAAGTAATTAAAAATCTAAATCAATCAAGACAAAACGAATGTCATTAGATTTATGTTGAGAAGTTAAATCTAATTAAAAATTAATTTACTTATTTTTTAAAATATTTTATTTATTACGAAGTTGGCATGCTTTATGAGTAACTTTAATACCTAAATTACTTTATGACTAAGGATATTCCACTTCATCATTTTTGAATCTTGGAATGTAATAGTTTTGTATAATTTAGTTCATTTGCTTAATGGTTTTGTTTAGATTTGGTTATTTACTACAAAATACTAAAACTTCTATCATGTGACCTTCACTTTACTTCAATTTTATTATTTTATATTGTTTTAATTTAACTCATTTTATAATTTATTTATTTTAACTAATCTTAAAATAATAATTCAATTTTATATCTACTTATTAGCATCAGATGTTCATAGTAATTCTAGACAATATCTGATCAACACAATGCAAACATCATTGAACATGTCTCAAAAAGCTCTATCAAATTATATATTTTTTCTCTTTTATTAAATATCTTACTTTTAAGGTTTTGGCATACTTTGAGTTATTTTGATTTGTCATAATTGAAGATACATGATGCTACTATTGATCTCTATAGTATCTTAGATTGCAACTTTTCCAGCTAATTTACTTAATATCTTCAGGTTTTCCACTTTGATTTAATTATATTACTATGAGACTATAATTCTCTCCTCATGTGTCCTTTATATCTATTTGATCTATTCATGTTACATTACTAAGTTTTGTAATTAATAATAATTCCAAATCAAGTCCATTTAAGATAAAATAATTTTCATTAGACTCCTCTCAATAGTTAATATTAATCAAATGTTTACTTTTATATGTTTATATATTTATTTTCTTGTGCTTTTGCATGCTTTATGAGAAATTTTTTTTGCACCTTATTTATCTCATTTATTAACATTTTTGCTTTAATTAAGTGATAATATTATCATGCTCGAAACTTACTATGTTTTGACCTCTGCATCGCATTGACTTGGTTATAATATATTGGTCAAATTTATTTCATTTTTGCTATTATATATATTCTTTTCTTAACATCAATATAATAGCTTATTTTAGTTTATCAATGTTTACTTTAGTAATTTATCATCATTCTAAAAAGTGTTTAAGTAAAATAAAATAAATAATGCTGGAGTTGTCTTCATGAGTTCTATCCTTTTAAATACTATTTTGTATATCTAACAACTTAAATATCTAGAATTTTAATTACGAGCCATTTTGAATTGTACTTCATTTGATGATCGAGATTGATATACTTGAAGTCTATATTATCTTGGAATGCAATTTTCTCACATTATTTATCTTATTTCTTTAATTTTTTTATTCATTTTGTTTATATTATTATGAAACCCTTATCCTCTTCTAATGTGACTTTTACATTTATTTTGTTATATTACATTACCTAAAGTTACCTCATTCATTTTTAGTATAGCTTCACTTAATATTAAATAAGTTATCTTCTCATGTGATCTTTACATCACTTTGATTGTGCAAAAAAATATTGTTTTAATTTATCTCTATTCAATATTAAAATAATAATTTTATTTTCTATTCCTTTGTATCGTGGAATGTAAGTTTCCTTTAAAATAGTTTGTATATTTGGTTATATAACAATGAAAATTTGATTCTCTTATAATGTGTCCTCTTGAGTACTTTCATTTTGTTATAATTTTTCTTCAATTTATCTCATTTTAGCATTAATATATACTTAATCAACATGAAAAAAATAATTTATCAATATTTATATTTAATTATATTTTTAATTCATAGTAATTTCAAATAAGCTCCATTTAAGATGAAAAAAATGTCAGTGGTCTCATTTGAACGAGCTCTTCCTAATTACTTATTTTTTTTATATATTTAAGTGTTTAATTTTCTAAAGATTTGGCATGAATTTGTGATATTATAATTTCCACCTAATTTGATGAAGAAGGATATTATTCTTAATCACCATTATATATTTGAGTGCAACAATTCTCTATAATTTGTCACATTTCGTCAAACCTTTTCCTTGTTAGGTTATATTAATTTGTAATTCTAAATCTACTATCACGTGACCTATACATCACTTTAATTTGGATGTATTATTTTGCTTTAATGTATCACATTTCATCTTTAATAAATATTTACTTAATATTAAATTAATATTTCTTATTAATTTTTAATTATTTTAGTAATTACTTTAATTCTAAATGATGACTGGTTAATAAGAAAAAAATATTGTTGGACTCATCTTGAAGATCTCTATCTAATTAAATATTTTTATGTTTTTAATGGTCATATTTTCTTTTGTTTTTAGACACCTTATAAGATAATTTGATTCGTACCTTATTTGATGGCTAAGGTTGTTAACCTCCATCTCTTAAGTATTTTGGGAAGTAACATTCTTGTAAAACTTATTTTATTTCTTCGAAGTTTTTTCACTTTAACTTGGTTCATATTATCATGTAACTCTAAATCCTTTCTTGTGTAACCTTTACATCACCCTCTTTTGGTCATATTAGATGGATTTAACTTATCCTGTTTTAGTTTTAACATATATTTACCTAATATAAAGATAACAATTTATAATTATTTAGGCATATTACTTTAGTAATTTGTAATAATTCCAAACGAGGTCTAATTGAGTTAACAAAACCATTCGAATTTTCACAACTATGTTCATCTAATTAATTTTAATTTTATATTTTTATACTTTCTATTAGGCTTTAGCACACTTTACTAGGCATTTTTACTCATACTATATTATACTACTATTAAACACTTATATTATTATCATGTGATCATTATATGTACTTGATTTGATAACATTATACCACATGAATTTAACATGTTTCTATTTTAATATACCTTATTTTAATATTAAAATATTGATTCAATATTATTTCAAATCAATTAATTTTTTAATTTACAATAATTCTAAACAAGGGTTAATTCTGATGAAATGAACTTCGATGAACTCATCTTGATGACATTTATAAAATTAAATATTTATTTTTTAACTTTAAAAAATTAAATATGTTAGTAATTTGAAATTTTTTACAAGGCAGTTTGATTTGTACCAAATTAGATGATGAAATTTGTTACACTCGATTTTTTTAGAATGTAGAGATGCAATATTTCCATCAAATTATTTCTCATTTTACCAAATTTTTTTCTTTAATTTGTTTATGTTACAATGAAACTTTTAATCTCCTCTCATTTGGCCTTCATATTGCTTTGATTAGACAATATTACAGTTCAACTTTAATATTTACTTACATCATATTAAAATAATTTTTTTCTCATTTGTTATGATAATTTGCAATAATTCCAAATGAGGTTTGATTGAGACAAAATAAGGGTTGATCATCTCATCTTAATCAACTACTCCATCTAATTTAATATTTTATTTATATTTTTAAATATTTTTATTTTAATTGGACTGGCACTTTAACGAATCTTTTTGATTTGTACTTGATGTGATGATAAAAGATGTTACACTTGATCACAATGGTATCATGGAATATAACTTTCATTTTAAAATAATCTCATTTCTTTAAATATTTAATTTTTATTTGGTTATACTAGTATTAAACCATTATTCTCCACCAATGAGACCTTTACATTACTTTGATTTTGTTGAAAAACACCAATTGTATTTATGTCATTTTAGAATTTTATTATATGTTTACTTAATTTGAATTAATGATTAATTATTCTTTAAGTTTATTTACTTTAGTGATTTGTGATAATTCTATGTGAGGTTTGATTGAGAAGAAAATAAAAATTTTTAAATTTTTTTTTTTTTTAATTTTTTAATGTTCTTCCACACTTTATAAGTAATTTTAATTTGTTCTTACAATGGTCACTGATGTTACACTCAATGTACTTAGTAACTTCGAACACAGCTTTCTCATATAATTTTGATAAAGTTTAAAAAATGGTCAATTTGATTTAGTTATGTTATTTTGAATCTCTAATTGCAATTGCCATTGCCGTTTTCATGACTTTGATTTTGGTATACTTTATGCTTCAACTTATCTAATTTTCGTATTAATATGTATTTAACTAATTTTCAAATAATAATTTTTTATAATTTTTGCTTATTCACTATGTTAACTCTTGGAAATTATAAATGATGTGTGACTAAGAAGAAATGAATGTTATTGGACACCGCTCGACATGCACTATCTAATCAAATATTCAACTTTATGATCTTATATGTTTTATTTTTAATTGCTTTTGTACACTTTATGATCTTCAAATAGAACTTTCCTATGTAATATATCTAATTTCTAGAAATTTTTTATTTTGATTTTTTTTTACTACTATGAAACTCTAATTCTCCTCTAAATGCATTGTTATATTTCTTTTATTTTGCCACAATAAAGTTTTAATTTTTTTTTCTTTCAACTATATTAAATATATAGTTAATAATAAAATATTAAGTTATTATTATTAGTTTTTAAAATTTTTTAATATTAAAATTTTAGATTATTATTATTAAAGTAGTAAATTATTATTAAAAGGGTAAATTATTATTATTTATCTTATTTTATTGTAACCAAGGTTTGTTCAAAGGTAAACAAAAGTTCTATGACATATCATGATTAACTTTATACAATTAAACATTTCTTTTTTATATTTTTAAATACTTTATTTTTGCAAATTTATGCATGTTTTATGACTCATTTTTATTCATACCTAATTTGATGCTCTAGTATGCTACACTTGGTCTCTTAAGTAATTGGTTATATTACTGTGCAACGTTAAATCTCAATTTTTGTGACCATCATATTGGTAATTTAGAAATGTTATAATTTTTTGATTTAGATCATTTCAATTTAAACATATGTTTACTTCATATTAAAATAATATTTTTTTATTATTATGCATATTTCCATTAAAAGTTTTTTAATTTCTGAACAAGGTCTAATATATATGAAAAAAATTATGCTTGCCTATACAAAATTTATCCAATTAAATATTCATTTTGATTTTTTTAAAATATTTTATTATTTAAGGTTTTTTAATTCTTTCTAAAATTGTTTGAATCATACTTTATTTGACAATTGATTATGTTACACTTAATTTTTGATATATCTTGAAAAACAATTTCTCATTTATATTAGCACATTTCTCTAAATTTCTTGTTTCAATTAATTTTTTTTATTGTTTAATGCATAATCTTCTGTCGTATGAATATTTCATTTAATTTTATAATATAACATTGCTTCAATTTAACTCATCTCTTCTTTAATATAAATTTATTTAATAATAATAAATACTAATTTTTTGTTAATGCTTATTTATTTTTTTGATCCATTATAATTCCAAATGTGGTCCAATTGGGAAAAAAGGCATTAGTCTCATCTCGAAAAGCATCAATAAATTAAAGTTTCATTTTTATATTTTTAAAATTCATTTTCATGATTCCTTAAATTTTACAATTCATTTTTGATTCGTACCAATTTTGGAGATCAAGGTTGTTACACTCAGTCTCCTTGGTGCCATGGAGAATTGTTTTTTGAAAACTTTTATCAAATTTGTTAACACATTTCACCTTGATTTGGTTATATTGCTATGAATTCTATTTCTCATATCTTGTGAGATTTATGTTGCTTTAAATTGGTTGTATGGTTTTGCTTCAGTTTATCTCATTTGCATGTTATTATTATTTTTTACTTAAAATTAGAATAATAATTTATTTTTACATAAGTTTTTACATTTTTAATTTGCAATAATTCCAATGGAGGAGCTATTGAGAGGTAACTAATATCTTTGGGCTATGTTTTCTTAGTTATATTGAATTTAATTTTTTTAATTTTATATTTTTAAATATTTTTTATTATTGACCATTTTATGACAAATTTTGATTCGTACTTAATTTGACGATCAAAGACTTACACTCACCTCGTAAGTATTGTGGTTAGAAACTTTCTAGTTAAATGGATCTCAATGACCTTAATCAAATTAAATATTTATTTTAATAGATTTCAAATATTTTAATTCAAAAATTTTGGGATATTTTATAAAACATTTTAAGTACCTAAATTGACTATTGAGTATATTATCTCAAGCACCTTAATATGTTGGAATGCAACTTTTTCATCTAATTTATTCATTTATTCAAATTATTTTTTTGATTTAATTATATTATTATATTGCTATAAATCTTCTGTCCTTTGACCTTTATATCGCCTTGAAATTTTTGTAATAAATTATCTTAGTTCAACTTTAATGTATATTTTCTTAATATTAAAATTATTCATTATTATTTAAGCTTCTTTAATTTTATAATTTATTATATTTACAAACTACATATAATCAAGATGAAACAAATGACTTTGAACTTCACTTAATGAGATCCATTCAATTAATCATTCACTTTGTATGCCTTTAATTATTTTATTTTTTAGGTTTTTTATGATCGATAAGAATTTTTTATTCATAATTATTTTAAGAATTGCGTTTTTACACTTGATTTACTCTGAATCTTGAAATGTATCTTTTCCATTCAACTTATCTCACTTATTTAATTTTTTTTGCTTTGATTTAATTTAATAATAACGAAATTATAATTATCTTATAATTTTCTATTTATATTGCTTTGATTTTTTTTATAGAACAATGATTTAGTTTAACTAATTATTACAATAATATATAATTACTTAACATTAAAATAACAAATTATCATTATTTGTCTTTAATTACTTTGGTAATTTGTAGAAATTCAAAATGAGTCTATTAGAGACAAAATTAAAGTCTTTGCAATTGTCCTCACAAGCTCTATCCAATTAAATTTTCATTCTTATAAATGCAAAAT
Organism: Vanilla planifolia; assembly: GCA_023846275.1. NCBI lineage: Eukaryota > Viridiplantae > Streptophyta > Magnoliopsida > Asparagales > Orchidaceae > Vanilla > Vanilla planifolia. Next base: position 472,024 of record JAIUJO010000080.1, on the reverse strand, counting down.
ATTTTAATTTTTTAGCATTTTGGCATGCTTTATGATAAATTTTCATTAGTACTTAACTTGATGATTAAGGATGTAACATCAATCTTCTTAGTTACATAGAATGCAACATTGTCGTGTAATTTGTCTAATTTCTTGAAATGTTTTTCTTTCATTTGGATATGTTACTGTGTAATTCTAAATCCACTTTTGTGTGACCAGTTTATCTCTGTAATTTGTTTGAATTTTTCTTATTTCAACTTTAATATAAATTTATTTAATATTAAAATAATAGTGTTTTATTATTTTTGCCTACTTTTTTTAGTTATTCATAGTAATCCACTGTAATTGAAAATGAGGACTAATAGGAACAAAAGAAATGTCATTGTACTTGTCTCAAAAAGCTCTATTTAATTAAATATTCGTTTTTTAATATTTTTAAATATTTTATTTCCTAAAGTTTTGGAATGTTTTATGAGATATTTTGATTGAACTTAATTTATTGATAAAGGATTTTATATCTATCTCCTTAGATTTTGGAATATTACTTTTTGGTACAATTTATCTTATTTTTTCAAATATTTTGCTTTTAATTGTCTGTATCATTATGTAACTTGAAATCTCCTCTCGTGTCACAATGGCATCACTTTTGTTTTGTTGTTTTTCATTGCTTTAATTTGTTTAACTTTTGCTTTAATAAATATTTACTTAATATTAAATTAATTATGTTTTATTTTTTTGTTTCAATATTTTTTTTATTTTTGGTATGCAAAAATGATGTCTCATTAACACAAAACAACATTATTGGTCTAGTCTTGATGAGCTGTATCAAATTTAATATTAAGTTTTTAATTTTTTTAAATCTTTTATTTTTTTAAAGGTTTTTACTACATTAAGAAATATCTTAATTTGAACCTATTTAATGATAAAAGAATGTTAAACTTGATCTCTTTGATGTATTAAAAATACAACTTGTATTCTCAAATGTTTAAATTCTTTTCTTTGATTTAGCTATATTATTATGAAGCATTAATTCTATTTTGGTGCGGCCCATTAGTTTGCATTAATTTGTTTGAATTATCTTGCTTCAATTTCTCTCATTTTTGCTTTAATATTTATTTACTTAATATTAAAAAATAAATTTATTGTTGTTTGTGTTTATACAATTAGATAATTCATAGTTATTCTTAATTAAGTTTATCATACATGAAATAAATGTCACTCGAATCCTCTTGATTTGCTATATCAAATTTAATATTCACTTTTATATTTTAAATTTTTTTTATTTTTGAGGGTTTTAATAATTTTATGAGTCATTTTTATTTACACCCAATTTGATGCTAAAGAAAGCATTCGATCTCTATAATATGTTAGAATACAAGTTTCTTATTCATTTAATCCCATTTTTAAAATTTTTTTCTTTAATTTGGTTATATTATTACATTACTTTTAATTTCAAGTTGTGCGACATTTACAAACTTTTATTTTGTTAGATTTAATTTCTTTAATTTATCTAACTTAAGCTTTATATAATATTTAAGTCATATTAAAATAATAATTAGTTATTATTTATGCCATATTACTTAGTAAGTTTTCAGAATTTTGAAGTTGGTCTAACAAAAATGAAATAAATGCCGTTTGACTCATCTCAAAGCATTCAAATCAATTAAATTTTCATTTTAGGTTATGATATATTACCCTTGTTATAGTTTTGGCCTGCTTTCCAATACATCTTAATGTGAACAAAATTTCGTGATCAAGGATTTTACTCTAGATCACCTTCATATTCTAGATTGCAACTTTCATGTATAGTTTGTCTTATTTCCTCAAATATTTTTGTTTGATTTTTTTTATATTACTATGTAACTCTATGTCTCATCTTATGTAACTTTTACATCACTTTGATCTACTTATATTACATTGCTTCAATATAGCTCATTTTAAGTTTAATATAGATTTATTTATTATTAAAATAATAAATTATTATTATTTATGTTTATTTAATTTGTCAACTTATGGTGATTTCAAATGATGTTAGATTGACACAAAACAAAAGTGATTAAATGTTTTTAACAGCTTTATCCAATCAAATATTAATTTTATATCTTTTTCGAAGATATTATTAGGTTTTAGCATGATTTATGAGACATTCTGATTCATACCTTATTTGACAAATGAAGATGTTACACTTAATCTCCTTAGTATCTTGGATAAAAATATGTTTTTTTATAATATATGTAATTTCTTCAAATGTTTTGCTTTAATTTGGTTACATTATTATGGAACACTAGTTATCCTCTAATGCATCCTTTAGAATAATTTGATTTCATTGTATTATGTTGTTGCCACTTATCATATTTTTTAGATAAATGTTAACATAATATTAAATTTTTTTTTTATTTAAGCTTATTTCATTTTATAATTCATAGCAATTGTAATCAAAATGTAATCATGATGAAATGATTGTCATTGGACTCATCTTAAAAAACTATACCAAATTAAATATTATTTTTAATATTTCTAAATATTTTATTTTCTATGATTTTGGCATGCCTTTTAGGATATTTTTATTTGTATCTAATTTGATCATCAAGTGTGTTAGACTTCAACTCTTTAGAATGCTGAAATGTATGCATTCCATAATATTTATCTCATTTCTTTAAATGTTTTTCTTTGATATGATTATAGTATTATGTCATTCTAAATCATCTCTTCTATGATAACAAAATTACTATGATTTAGCTATATTATATTATAACAATTTTTTTCATTTCAAATTTAGAATTTGTTTACATCATATTAAAATAATAACATATTATTATTTATGTTTATTTATTTAGGTACTTTATAATGATACTAATGGAGCTTTATCTAATTGAAAATTTGTTTTTATACTTTAAAAATTTTACTTTTTAGAACTTTGCATGCATAACAAAGCATTTCAATTTATATTTTATGTGATGATAAAAAATGCTACACTCTTTCTTCTAAATATCTTGGTGTGTAACTTTACTATACAATTCAACTAATTTAACAAAAATTGTCACTTTAATTTAGTTATAGTAATATGAAACTTAAATTCATCTCTTGTGCGACCATTACATCGATTTAGCTTTATTATAGCAGTTGATTCAATTTATCTCATTCCAACTTTTTTATATATTTATTTAATATTAAAATTTCCTTTTTTTATAATTTAATGTTATTTAATATTTTAATTTGTGGTAATTCGAAATGAAGTATGATAGAGATGAAACAAAGATCATGGGACTCATCTCGATAAGCTTTATCATACTAAATATTTTTTTTTATATTCTTAATGTTTTTAATATTTCAAAGTTTTAGCACACTTTGTGAAGGAATTCTATCTAATTTAATGATCAAGGATATTACACTCAATCTCCTTCGTATCTTGGAATACAATTTCCTTCTAAAATTAATTTCATTCTTTCAAAATTTTTTATTGGACTTAGTTATATCATTATGCAACTCTAAACATCATTTTGTATAACATTGATGTTACAGTGATTTTATTACATTACATTGTTTCAATTTATCTCATTTCATCATCAATATAGTTTGACTTAACAATAAAAGAATAGTTTATCATTTATTTATCACTATTTATTTTTTCATTAGAAGTATTTCTAAATGATCATTGATTCAGATTAAACAAACTTCATTGGAAAAATATGATGGAACTCTAAATAATTAAATACTCATTTTTATATTTAAAAGAATTTTATTTTTAGAATTTTAGCTTCTTGACATGAAATTTTGATTTATACCAGTTTTTACAATCGAGGATGATACAGTCACCTTAACACAATAGAATTTAGCTATCACATATAATTTGTTTCTTTTTTTTTTGAAATGTTTTATATTGATTTGGTTATGTTATCATGATACACCAATTCTCCTCTTTTCTAACCTTTACATTGTTTTGATTTTCTTATTTTATATCTATTTAATTTATTTCATTTTAGTTATAGCATATATTTGTCTAATTTTAAGATAAAAATTTATTTTTATTTTGATATTATTTCATTTTGAAATTCATAAAAAATTCGAAACAACATCTAACCAAAGATATACCAATATTTTTGGACTTAATTTTCTAGTATTTAAACATAATTTAAAAGAAGTCTTGTTTCATAGTGGAATTTTTTATAGAGAAAGTTATATTAATTATCCTTAGGATCTTGTAATGTAACTATTCTATGTTATTTCTTATTTTTTCAAGTGTGTTGCCTTGATTTTCTTATATTACTATGAAACATTAATTCTTCATTCATTAAACAATTGCAAAACTTTCATTTGGTTTTATTATTTTTCTTTAGTTTATCATTGTTTTGCTTTAAAATATATTACATTTCTTTATTATAATTTATTATTATTTAGTACGGTAATAAATAGTAATTTTAAATTTGTTTGATGGGGAAGAAACAAGTCATTAGACACATCTCAAAAAGCTCCTCCAAGTAAATTATTTTTTAATATTATTAAATATTTTATTTTTATTGTTTTGTCATGTTTAAGGAGGCATTTCAATTTGTAACTAATTTGATAATCGTGTATGTTACACTGGATCTCACTAGTACTATGGAACAAAAATTTTCTTACAATTTAACTCAATTATTTGAATTATATTATAATGTAACTCCAAAATCCTATCTTGTGACCTTAATGTAACTTTTATTTGACTATATTACAATTCTTTAATTTATATAATTCATTCTTTAACATATGATTACTTTATATTAAAATTATAATTTATTTTTATCTATTACTTTAGTAATTTGTAATAATTCCAAACTAGATCCAATGGTGATGAAACAAACATCATTTTACTTATTTCTAAGAGTTGTATCCAATTAAATATTCATTTTAATATTTTTATGTATTTTAGATTCCAATGTTTTGATGAGGTTTGCTAAATATCATGATTGATAATTGATTTGATGATCGATGATATTGCAATCTATCTCCTTTGTATTTGTAGAAGCAACTTTAGTATATAATTTATAACATTTCTATATATTTCTTTTTTTAATTTTTTTATATCACTATTTTACTTTAAATGTACTCTCATATGACCATTCCAACACTTTGATTTGTTATATTATATTTCTTTCATTTATCTTGTTTGTTCTTTAATATGTACTTAATATCTAATTAGTAATTTATTTTTAGTAATTTTATTTAATTTATTGATTCATTGAAATTATAGACAAGGCCTAATTTAGACAAAATAGACATCGTTAGACATATCTTGGTGAGTTCTACCAAATAATTAATTTATTTTTATTGTTTCGAATATTTTGTCATTTTTTTCCTTTTTTATACGAAATCTCAATTTGTATATTTTGAAATAAATGAGCAAGTTGACGCAATCTCCATAGTGTCTTGGAATGAAGCTTTCATATAAATTTTATCTCATTTCTAAAAAAGTTTTTCTTTGATTTCATTATATAATCATGAAACTCTAACTCTACTATCTTGTGACATTTATATTTCTTTTGAATTAGTTGTATTTCATTATTTTAATTTATCTCATTTAATATTAGTTAAATGCGATGTTCGATCGAGATAAAGAAAACATTATTGGATTCAACTTGAAATTTTCAACAAAATTAAATATTTACCTTTTCATATTTTTGCAAAATAGTTTCTACGTTTTCTATTATTTTGCAATTTATTTTTATTTATATATGATTTAAAAATAAAGGTTGTTACACTCGATCTCATTAATGTCATGCAAGCAAAATTTCATATACAATTATTCTTGTTTCTTCAACTTTTTTCTTTCATTCTGTTATGTTGTTATGAAAGGCTAATTCTACTCACATATGATCGTTACATCATCTTGATTTATTTAAATTATAGTATTTCAAAGTATTATATTTTAACTTTAATATATCTCTATTTTATCCTAAATAATCTTTATTTTTACTGTGGCTATTTAATTTTGTAATTTTCATTATTTCGAAAATGAAGTTTTATGGAGATAAAAACAAATATCGTTGGACTCATCCTAATCAAATCTATCCAATTAAATGTTCATTTTAATGTTTTCAGATATTTATTTCCTAGTTTTTCGCATGCATTGTGATACTTTTTAATTTGTAGCTTTTTTTATGATTGAGAAGTTACACTCAATCTCTTTAATATATTGGAATACAACTTTCCCATCCAATTTACCTCACCTTCAACAAATGTTTATCATAGATTTAGTTATACTATTATTTGACACTTAACCTCTTATTGTTTTACATTCACATCAAATCATTTGGTCAGATAACATTGCTTCCATTTATATCTTTTTAGCTTTAATATTAATTTACTTCGAAAGAAAAATAGTAATTTATTATTGTTGATGATTATTTATTTTTGTAACTCATAGTAATTATAAACAACTTTTGATAGAGATGAAGGAAAGGTCATTGCACTCATCTTGATGAAATCTATTTAACTCAATTCTTATGTTTTTAAATACTTTGTTTTTTAGGGTTTTTGCACTCATAATAAAATTTTTTTATTCTTACCTTATTTGATGATTGATGATGTTACACTTGATCTCCTTATTATTTTTTAATGCAACTTCCACTTATAATTTATCTCAATTCTATTTTTTCTTTTATTTGTAATATTTTAAACAAATTATAATTATTTTGTAGTGTGACCTTTCCATTAATTTTGTTAGTTATGTTACATTGATTTTGTTTATTTTTTTTCAACTTTATCATATTTTTATTTAGTATTAAGATAATTATTTATTATTATTTATTTTCATTTAATTTTATAATTTATTGTAATTCGAAAAATTGTTTAATTCAAGAGAAACAAACATCGTTGATCTCTCCAATAGCTCTATCAAACTAAGTGTTCATTTTGATATTTTTAAATACTTTATGTATATGATTTTTGCATTCTTTATGACATATTTTAGTTCAACTTAATTTAATGACCAACGATTTACACTCGATCTACTTAGTATCTTAGATGACAACTTTCCTATATAATTCAGTTAATTTCCTTAAATTTTCTGCATTGATTTACTTATATAATTATCCATCATTAAATCTCATTCCATGTGACATTTACAACATATTTATATGGTTGCATTAATTAGCTAAAATTTATATCATTTTACATTAATGTTTGGTTTCTTAATACTATAATAACAATTTACAATCGTTATCTTTAATTAATCTTAGCAATTTGCAGTTATTCCAATCGAGGTCTTAACGAGATAGAACAAATGTCTTTGAACTCATCATGAAAAGCACCATCTAATTAGAACCTCTTTTCGATATTTTTAAACATAAACTTTTTTTAAGATTTTGTATTAGTTTATAGCTCATTTTAGTTCATAACAAATTTGATGAATACGGTTATTATACTTGACCTCCTTTTATTTTAGAATACAACTTTCTGACACTATTTATCACATTTCTTCAATATTCTTATCTTCATTTTGTTAGATTACTTTGTCACTACAAGAATCTTCTAATGTAACATTTTATATCGCAATGATTTGGTTATATTACATTGTTTTAAATTATTTCATTTAAGCATAAATGTATATTTTCTTAATATTAAAATAATAATTTATTATTATGTATGCTTAATTACTTTGGTAATTCTCATTAATTTTATGCGAGATTAGAGGGAGATGAAATAAACGTCATTGGTAATTCTAGTCTTTTAGAATGCTTTACATGATATTTTGATGTGTATCTTACTTGATGATCAAGAATATTACATTTTGAACTCCATTTTACCTTTGAATGTGACTTTCTCATACAGTTTAACACATTTCTTTATGTCTTTTACTTTTGTTTGGTCACATTATTATTAAATTATAATTCTCCTCTCATGTGACCTTTACATCAATTTGATTAGGTATATTAGAATGCTTGGATTTATCTTTCCGAAGCCTTAATATATAATATTTAATATTAAAATAATATTTTGTTATTATTTTCTTAATTTGTAGCAATTCCAAAGGTGATTTGATAACGACATCACTATTATTGTTAGATTCATCTCGATTATCTCCGTAAATATCCATAATTTTATTTTATTTTTTTAGGTTTTGTCATTCTTTATAGGAAAATTTCATTTGTATCTAAATTTATGCTTGATGATGACACACACAATCTTCTACGTATCCAAAATGCATCTTTGTCATAAGAAGTATATTATTTGATCAAAGGTTTTTCTTTGATTTGGTTATATTACTATATATCTTGAAATCTTCTCTCGTATGACATTTATATGGTTTTGATTTGGTTATATTAAATTGCTTCTATTTATATGTTTTTTTGCTTTAATATATGTTTTTTAAATGTTTAAAAATAGTTCAATATTATTTATGCTTATTTATTTCATTTCTTTGTATTATTTCAAAATATGGATTGATTGAGATGAAATGATTGTCATTTAACTCATCTTAATAGGCTCCATATTATTAAATATTTTTTCAATATTTTACCTTTTTCTTAATTTTTTAGGTTTTTTACATACTTCACAAGGCATTTTAATTCATACCTCATTTCATAATCGAGGATGTTACACTTGATCTATTTAGTATATTGGAATACAACTTTTTTATATAATCTATCTCAATTATTCAAATGTTTTACTTTAATTTGGTTATATTATTATTTAACTCTAAATAGAATCTTTTATGACCTTTACATCATTTTATCTTAATGATATTATATTGCTTCAATTTATCTAATTTAACCTTTAACATAAATTTAATTAGCATTAAAAGTGTAATTGATTCTTATTTATGACAGTTTTATTTTGTAATTAACATTAATTCCTAATGAGTTCCAATGGAGGCAAATCAAGTTACATTATTCTATTGACAAGATCAATATAATTAAATTTTAATTCTAATATTTTTAACTATTTTATTTTATAGAATTTTGCATGCTTTATTAAGATTTTAGAATTGCATTTGATTTTATGATCAAGGGTGTTACACTCTATTTCTATGTCATCATAGAATGTCACTTTCCCATACAACTTATCGAAGCTCATCAAATTTTTCAATTTCATTTGGTTATATTACTTTGCATTTGTAAATCTACAATTGTGAGATATTTATATAAGATTTAATTTCTTATTCAATATTACATTAATTTATCTTATTTCAACTTTAATAGGAATTTACTTAATATTAAAATAATAATTTATTACAATGTCATTTCAAACAAGCCCGATAAAGATGAAAAATCTTCATCAGACTCGTCATGATAAACTTTATCAAATAAAATCACTTTTTTGTGCTTTTAAATTTTTTTGTGTTCTTTTCTTACTTTATAAGATATTTTTATTTGTGTTAGTTATTAGGGATGTAATATATTCAATCTTCTTAGCACCAGTGAATGTAACTTTTTTATACAAATGATCTCCTTTTTAAAATTTCTCTCTTTGATTTGGTTATATTAATATGTATTTCTAAACCTCCTCTTATATAGCCATTGTATCAGTTTGATTTTGTTAATAATATTGTATCAATTAATCTTATTTTAGTTTTAATATATACGTTTGCTTGATACTAAAATAATAATTAGTTATAATTTATGTTTTCCTTTTTTTATAATATCTATTATTCTTAATGATGTCTAATGGAGACAAACAAATGTCATTGGAGTCGTTTTAATGTGCTATATCTAATTAAATATTTATTTTTATGTTTTTTTAATATTTGTTCTTATAGGGTTTAACATGTTTTATGAGACATTTAGATTCATGCCTAATTTTCTTATCAACGATACACATAATCACCATTGTATCTTATAATGTAATTTTCTCAAAGAAGTTATCTCATTTCCTCAAATTCTTTTATTTTATTTAGTTATATTACAATGTAACTCTAAATCTCTCTTCATTTGGCCTTTATATCTCTTTTATTTTATGACATTACATTACTTTAATTAGTCTTAGTTCAATTTAAGTAAATATTTATTTAATATTAAAAGTAATAATTAATTATTTGTTCTTATGTTTTATGATAATTTTTAGTAATTCTAAACTAAGTTCAATCAAGACATAACTAACATAGAGTATTATAGATTAATTCTATTCAACTACTTTATTTTTTATTGTTTTGGCACATTTTATAAGATATTTTAATTTTTATCAAATTTTATGACTGATGATTTTGCACTTGATCTCCTTAGTATCTTTAAATGCAACTTTTACTTATAATTTATCTCATTTATTCAAGTCCTTCACTTTGATTTACTTAAATTAAAATATAACTCTAATTTTCCGCCCATCCAACAATTGACAACGCTATAATTATGTTGTATTTTACTACTTTAATATTTCATATTTTGTGTTAATTTATATTTACCTTATATTAAAAGATTTATTTTTTTATTATTTATGATTTTTTATGTAGATAATTCATAGTGATTCAAATGAAGGTTCGATGGTGGCAAAACAAACATAATTGGACTCTTCCAAACAAAGTATATTCCATTAAATACTTATTATATATTAACAAATAATTATTTTTAAGAAGTTTAGCACATTTTTTGAGATATTTCAATTTGTACCAAATTTTATGGTTATGAAAGATACTCTCGATTTGCATAGTATCATAAATTAGTACTTTCTTAAATCATTTCTCTCATTTTTTCAAATTGTTCGGTTTTGATTAGTCATGTTACTATGAAGCTCCAATTCTTGTCCCTTGTCACCTTTAAATTGCTTCTATTTGGTTATATTACAATCATTTTATTTATTTCATTTTAAGTTTAACATATATCTTCTTAATATTAATATAGTAATGTAATATTATTTATGTATAAAAAAAGATTTATTATCATTAATTTCAAATGAAGTCCATTCGTGAAAAAACAAATGTCACTAGATTCATTCATCAAGCATTATCAAGTTAATTTTTTGTATTTATATTTAAAAATGTTTTATTTTCTACAGTTTTGACATATTTTATGAGCCATTTTCATTCGTGTCTAATTTTAGGATGAAGCATGCCATGCTCAATGTTTTTGGTATCTAGGAATACAACTTTCCTACAATTCATCAAATTTCTTCTAATATTTTGCTTTTTTAGGTTTATTATTATATAATTCTAGATCTCATCTCTTGTGACCATTACATCACTTTTATTTAGTTACAATATATTACTTCAATTTATCTTTTTTTAGATTTAACATATACTTGCTTAACATTTGAGCAGTAATTTTTTATTTTTAAGCTTATCTACTTTCGTAATACATAGTAATTAATATCGAGGAGCAAACAAGTGAAACAAATGTTGTTTGACTCACCTTGATGAGTTTTATCTAATTAAATATCTTTTTTATATTTTTTAAATTTTATTTCCAAAACTGTTTTCTTTCTTTATGAGATATTTCAATTCATACTTGATTTTATGATTAAAAATGCTGCAATCACAAAAACTTTATCTCATTTCTTTCAAATATTTCAATTTAATTTGGTTATATTACTTTGTAACTATAAATGCTCTTTTGTGTAACCATTACATTGCATTGATTTCATTATATTGCATTGCATAAATTTATCTAGGTTTGTTTTTTCATGTCTTCTATGGCCTTTTTATTCCTCATATATTTTTATAATAAAGGATATTATACTCAAAGTCTTTCATATCTTTAGCATCAACTTTCTTGTATAATTTTTCTAATTTCTACAAATTTTTCTCTTTGATTTAGTTATATTTCTACAAAATATTAATTCTTCTCCCATGTAATATTTTCATCACTTTTATTGGATTTTTTGCATTGCCCAAATTTATAGCATATTGATTTAATATAAATTTATTAATTATGAAAATAATAATTTATTATTATTAGTGTTTAATTCTTTTTTGGTTTTTACGATGAGTTTTAATAAGATCGGAACAAATGTTGCTGCACTGGTCTCAATAAGATCTATAAAATCAAATAATGATTTGTTATTTTTTAAATATTTTATTTTTTATGTTTTTTGCATATTTTGCAAGTTATATTGATTTGTACCTAACCTAATGATGGAGGACAATACACTCAAACTCCTTATATCTTAGTATACATCATTCTCACTTAATCTATCTCTTTTCTTTAAACTATTTTCTTTGATTTTATTGTATTACTACGTAACTTGAACCCTCCTTTGTGTGAACTTATCATCTTTTTACTTTTTTCTATTGCAATACATCAATTAATCATATTTTTATTTTAAAATGAATATTTATTTAATATTAAAATAAAGCTTTATCATTGTTTATCTTAATTTAATTTTTTAAATCACTATAGTTAAAGTTGTGGTTAGTAAGAGTTGATATGAATTTTGTTGAACTTATCTTGATATGATTTATCAAAATAAATATACATTTTTTATATTTTTAAATATCTTATTTTCCATGATTTTTTAATGTTTTATGAGATTTTTAGTTTCATACCCTTTTTGATGATTAAGGATGTCACATTCAATCCCCTTAGTATATCGGGGTGCAGCATCTTACATAATTTGTCACAATTCTTTAAAATACTTTTTATATTTTGTTATATTATTTTGGATCTCTAAATATCCTCATATGTGGCCTTTGCATTGATTTTATTTAGTTATATTACATTTCACTCATTTATCTTATTTCATTTTTAATAAATATATTATTTTAAAAAATTTGTATAACAATTCATTATTACTTGTGAATGTTTAGTTTGGTGATTCATAGTAATTCTAAAGAAGATTTGATTGAGGCTAAAAAATGTCATTTGACTTATCTCAATATGGCACAACAATTTAAGTAATATTTTTGTGTTTTTCAAAGTTTTATTTTATCTATGTTTGGCACACTTTATCAAACATTTTATTTCATAAATTCTTTTAGGATCAACGATTTTACACACAATCTCCTTTCTAACTCGAAAACAATTGTGCTAGTATTTATGTTATTTCTTAAAATTTTTAATCATGAATTGCTAATATCACTATCTAACTCTAAATTTTTTCGTGTGAAATATAAATCATAATTCTTTTGTTAAATTAGTTTGATCTAGTTTACCTCTTTCTAGCTATAATATATATTTCCATAATTTTTAAATGACAATTTATTATTATTTTTGTTTAATCACTTTTGTAACTCATAATCTTTCTAAATGAGATCTATATAGTGAAAATAAATGTCATTAAACTCATCTTAATTAGCTTTATCAAACTAAATTTTTAAGATATTTTATTTTCTCTTTATTAAACTTCTTCATTCATATGTCATTTTATAATTGATAATATTACCATCCACCTTTTTAGTATCTTGGAGTACAATATTCTAAATTATTTTATCTCATTATCAAAAATTATTTCCTTTTATTTTGTTGTATTAAAGTGTAAATCTAGATATCTTTTTTTCATTATTTTATTTTGTTATATTATATTGCATCACTTTTTCCACATTTTAGTCTTAATATATATTAACTTAATATTAAAAAAATATTATTTTTTATCCTTATTTACATTAGTAATTCGTTGTGATTACAAAAGAGGTTCAATTGACATGAAACAAACATTAACACACTCATCTTGGAAAACTGCATCCCATTAAATATGACTTTTGTTTATGTAGTCATTTTTCTAGGTTTTTGGCATACTTACAAGTCATTTTGAATTGTAACTTCTTTGATAATCGAGAATGTTACATTCGTTCACCTTACTATCTTAGGCTGTAGCTTTGTCATATAATTTTTCAAATATTTCTCCTCAACTTAATTACAATACTACTATACTTCATATCTCCTCTCTCGTGACCCTCACATGACTTTCAATTGGTTCTATTTATTATTTCATTTTATCATATTTGTACATTAATATAAATCCATTTAACTTTAAAATTATAACTTGTTGTTTTTGGTGTATTTCCATCGGTAATTCGCAATGTTTCAAAACAAGGTCCAATGGAGACAAAAAAGTTTCATTAGACTATACTTGATGAACCCTGCTAAATTAGATATATTTTTATATTTTTTATATATTATATTTTGTATTACTTTAGTATAATTTGCAAGACATTTCGGCTTGTACAAAATTTTATAATTAAGGATATTAGACTCGTTCTCTTTAACATCTTGTAATATTGCTTTCCTATTCAACTTATATAATTTCTTCAAATGCTTCATTTTGATTTGGTTATGCTTCTATGAAACTTTATTTCTCCACTCATGTTACTTTTATGCAACCTTTATTTGTTTATATTACCATGCTTAAATGTATCCCATTTTTTGTAGTAATACTACTTTTTTAATATTAAAAAAATCATTTCTAATTATTTCTATTTAACAATTTTGAAAATTCATAATAACTCCAAATGAGGTCCCATTAAGACATACTAATCATTATTAGAATCATCCCAAACAAGTTCTATAAATTTAAAAAATCATTTTTATATTTTTAATTATTTTTTTATTATTTTTGATCACTTGATGAGGCTTTTTGCTTCGTACATACTTTAATGATCAAGCATGATATATTACACCTTAAATTCTTCTATAGCTACATTTCTATATAATTTTTCTCATTTGTTTTAACTTTTTTGCTTTAATTTGGCTATAATGCTTTGATACTTTAAGTCTCCCCTCATGTGAAGCTTAGGTTACTTTGATTTGGTTATTACAGTGCTTCAAAGCATCTCATTTAAGTATTAATAAATATCAAATTAATATTGAAATAATAATGTATTATTACTTATGCTTATTTACATTGGTAATTTGTAGTACTTTCTAATAAGGTTTAACTGAGTGGAAATGAAGGTCTTTGCATTCATCTTAGCGCGAGCCTTATATGATTAAATATTTATTTTTATTTTTAAATATTTTTTTCAACAATAAATGTTTTAAAATATATTTCTATTCATGCCTAAATTTGTTGCTAAGGATGTTGCAATCAATCTTGTTAATATCTTAAAGTGCAATGTTTACTATAGTTTATCTCATTTTCTTAAAAACTTTGCTTATATTACATTATATTATTGTGTAACTCTGCATCACCTGTCCTATGACCCTCACATCATTATGAATACATTATGTTAAATTGCTAAAATTTAAATCATTTTAGGATTAATACTTATTTACTACAAATAAAATAATAATTCATTAATATTTAAGGTTATTTACCTTGGTAAATTTCTATAATTCTAAATGAGGATTGATTATGAAGAGAAAACATCATTTAACTCTCGATGAGTTCTATCAAATTAAATATTTATTTTCTTATATTTTTATATATTTTACATTCTGAAGCATTGAATCACTTTATAAACTTTTTGATTCATCTTCGATTTCAAAATTATGGATATTATATTTGATCTCTTTAGTATCTTGGAACACAACCTTGTCATCTAATTTACCTCACTTCATAAAATTTTTAATTTTCACATGGTTGTATTGGTACTTAAGTTTAACTCCACTTTTTTATTAAGCTTTCATTACCTTAATTTTGTTACATTACATTTCTTTAATTTATCACATTTTTTATAAATAGATATTTATATTTTATTAAGATAGTACTTTCTTGATTTTTATGTTTATTTATCTTAGTAATTCACTATAATTTAAAATATTGTCATATTGAGGTATAACAATTGTCCCTAAACTATTCTCTATGAACTCAATCTAATTAAAAATGCATTTTAATATATTTTTTTAACATTGTATTTTCTAGGTTTTACGTCTTTTATGAGGCTATTCAATTTCTACCTTTTGACAAATGAGGATTTTACTCTCAATCTCCTTAATATATGGGAATATAGTTTTCTTATGAATTTTATCTCACTTTTTAAAATATTTAGCATTGATTTGGTTATTTTACTTTAAAGTTATCTTACTATGTTATAATTAAATCATTTTGATTTTTTTTACACTATATTATTTTAATTAATATAAAAATAATTAATTATTATTATTTGTTTTAATTTTTTTTATAATTTGAAATAATTCCAAACTATGTGTGATCAAGCTGAAAGAAACATCATTGGACTTACCTTAATGAGCTTTATCCAATTAAAAGTTCATTTTTTATCTTTAAGTATTTATTTAAGGTCTTGGCCCAATTTACAATACATTTGATTCATATTTTTTTAAGGCCTTGGGATGCAACTTACTTATATAATTTATATTACAATGACAATCTAATTTTCTATTCGCCTAAACATTACTTTGCCATCATTTGGTGATATTACATTATTCTAATTTTTGTCATTTTAGTTTGTAATATATATTTGCCAATGTTAAAAGAAATTATTATTATTTATGATTAAATAATTTGGTAATTCATGATAATTCTAAATGATGTTCAATAAATATAAAATAAATATTATTGGACTCATTTTAATGAGCTCTACCAAATAAAATACATTTTCATATTTTGAAATATTTTAAAGTTGATATCTTCAGCATCTTGGATTTAAACTTTTCTATTAAATTTATCTCCTTTTTTCAAATGTTTTACCTTTCTTTGGCTATATTATTAAGTATTATAATTTCCTCTAGTGTGACTTTTCAATCACTTTGATTTCGTTGTGTTACATTTCTTTTATTTATCTTATTTCAAATTTAACATATATTTACTTATCACTAAAATAGTAAAATTTTTTTAATTTTTATTATTTACTTTAATAATACATAATAATTATAAAAAAGATCAATTTAAGGCAAAGCAAATGTCATTTGATGAGACCCAATGAGCTCTATCCAACTAAATATCATATTCGTATTTTTAAAAAATTTATTTTCTTGTACATTGGCATGTTTTA
Organism: Vanilla planifolia; assembly: GCA_023846275.1. NCBI lineage: Eukaryota > Viridiplantae > Streptophyta > Magnoliopsida > Asparagales > Orchidaceae > Vanilla > Vanilla planifolia. Next base: position 455,253 of record JAIUJO010000080.1, on the reverse strand, counting down.
CGATATATTTTTATCAGTACCTAATTTGATGATCCATAATATTACGCTTGATCTCCTTATGTCTTTGAATGCTGCTTTATTTGATTATTTATGTCAATTCTTAAAGGTTTTAGAATTGATTTGGTTGTAAAATATGTAACTCTAATAACCTTTAATGTCAACCTTGCATTTCTTTCATTTCTTTGCATTGCATTACTTAGATTTGTGTAACTTCAACTTCATAAATAATTTCTTAATATTTAAAAAATACTTGTATTGGTATTTATGCTTGTTTATTTTGATCATTTATAATAATTCAAAAAGATCTGTGATCGAGATAAAATAAACATCACTGGATTTGTCTTGATGATTTCTATCCAATTTATTATTTTGTTAAGTTTCTTAAATATTTTATTTTTAATAATATTTTGCAGACATTGTTAGATATCTATATTTATATCTAATTTGACGGTTGAGGATGTTACATTCAATCTCCATTATATCTTTAAATGAAACTTTACTCTATAATTTATCTTATTTCTTTAGATTTTTCACATTATTTTAGTTGTATTACTATGTAACTCTAAATCTCATTTCATTTGACCATTACATTGCTTTGCTTTGGTGCATAATATTGCTTCAATTTATTTTATTTAACATATAGTAAATATTTACTTAATTTTAAAATATTAATTTTTTTATGATTATTTACTTTTGTAGTTAGATATAATTCTAAATGAGGTATGATTTAGAAAAAAAATATCATTGCACTCTTCTTTGTGAGCTCTATCCAATAAAGTGTTTATTTTTTATATTATAATAAATTTTAGTTTCTAAAGTTCTTATATTAATTATAAGGCATTTTCATTTGTATTTCATTTTACGATTGATGATGTTAGGCTCAATTTCCTTGGTTTATTAGAATGCAAAATTCGAGCATAACTTTTATCATTTTTCAAAAGTTTTACTTGGATTTCGTTATGTTGTTATGCAACTCAAAATTTCCTATAATGTGATCACTACCACTTGTTAATTTCTTTCTATCACATTATTTTAATGTATCTCATTTTTACATTAATATATATTTATTAAATAATAAAATAAAAACTATTTATAATTATGTGTTTTTATTTTTGTAATTCAGAGGGATTATAAACGAAGTGCAATGTCGATAAAATGATTACCATTGGCCTTGAATTGATGAGGTGTACCAAATTTCAATACTTTGATGATCAAGGATGTTAAACTAAACCTCCTTAGTATCCTAGAATGTAACATTTCCATACAATTTATCCCATTTTTCAAATTTTTTTTGATTATTTATTTATATTACTGTGTACCTCTAAATTCCACTCTTGTGGCCTTTACTTCACTTTGATTTAGCTATATTTCATTGCTTTAATTTATTTCATTTAATGATTAATATATATTTAATTAATATTAATTTATCTCGCCACTATGGTAATTCAAAGAACTTAAAAACATTGTGAGATCAAGATGGAACAAACATTGTTAGGATCGTCTTTAATATATATTTTTAATTATGTTTTAAGGTTTTTACACACTTTTTAAGACAATTTTATTCATTTTTGATTTGATTTTTGTTGATATAACATTTGAACTCCAAAGTATTTGTAATGCAGCTTTCTCACACGATTTATCCCATTTTCTCAAACACTTCATTTAGTTTAAGTTTAATTGTGATGAAACTATAATTCTCCTATCACGTGCCTTGCAAATTACTTTAATTTTCTTATATTACATTTTTTCAACTTATCTTATTTCAATTTTAAAATATCAACTCAATTTTAATATAATAATTTATTTATATTTGTATTTAGTTATTTTGGTTATGCATCGTAATTTGCAATGTCATTCAATGGAAATGAAATAAGCATCATTAGATTCAACTTGAATATCTCTATATAATTAAATATTTTATTTTTAAATTTTTAAATATTTTGTTTTCTAAGATTTTGACATGTTTTAGGAGTCCTTTAGATTCATACTTACATTTATGTTTGAAGATGTGTTATGTCACCCTTGTGTTTGATAAGTCTAGCCATAAATATTTACTATTTTAATATAATGTGATTGTTTTAGTGTGAATTAGGGTTAGTTTTAAAAAATAAGCCATGGACTTTTATACAAGATGAATTAGTTGTCTTCAAAGTGTCTTGGAGTGTTTAGCAACTTTCAAGGTTTGAAGACATTTGCATCAAATTTGAAATAGTTTTTTCTCATTATCAAATAAATTGTTTGCTTGTTGATTATTAACCATAAAGCACATGTTTCAATTCAAGTCACTTAAAATCTTATTTAAAACTTTCCTTCATTTAAGAAACATAGTATTTTTAAACCATTTAATTCGTTCAAATTGTACCTAAAATTTTCCTTAATTTCAAAACCATTGCATTTCATTTCATTTAATTCATTCATTGTTTATTTTTGCTTATATATCTTTATTAAATTTCATATTAAACATTGGCTATATCAAAAAAAATATTTCTATTTATATTTTTATAAATAAAATACACAAACTATCTCAACCACATCCTAAGTATACATCAAAGCAAAAAGCTCAACAACCAACCAAGCTCTTATGAATGCCCACAAGCCTCAAGTTAGAAAACTAACAAGAACAAAGTTAGGTCAAGTAGAATCTACATTAGCATGCAATCCTAAAACAAAGTTCGGGTTAAGTATAGGGAGGATTGAGCCAGGCAAAATGAAAATTAAGATTGTAATGGGTTAGGTCAAACCCATAATCATGTTAAACTTTAATGCATATAGATGGCCCTCGTAATCGAATCTTGAGCTCGTAAGGGAATTCAACCTCAATTTTAGCTCAAATTAAAAGCTATTCCTTAGTATGGGGCTAGACTTTTTTCCCAAGTCTAGTGCTTTAGTTCCTTTGAGTGATTGTTTACCATCAGATCATCAATTCAATGAGTATAGTTTACGTGCATATAAGCTTTTCTTTAAAGCTCAGATTATGTGGCCATAGGCTCACATAAATTTAATGGATAGTAAGATTTTTTTGCCATATTGTTAAATCATGCAACTCCAACTTATCCATTTTGAATGATACAACTAAAATCACTCACATATTCATCATTGATTAATCGAACGATGTGGGTCACATCTGATGGTATCAAATGAGCCAGATCTGATCTATCTTGATCAAACCATCCGTAACACCTCCAACCACATAATATATGATTAAATGGCCCAAATCATCTTTGATTACATCAAAAAACACTACTCAATCCGACTAAATGGCTAATTTTCTAGCCATTATTTAAGCTATTACATGATCATTTTGAAAGAAATATTCAATCATATGTGCAATAGCTGTTAAAGTTATTTTGTAATTGCTTTTAAAATACCTTTTCTATAACATTATAATGACTTTGATCAAACTTTTTTATACAAGCCTAATCATTACTATCAAAATTGAAAATGATTGCAAAAATTATTTTAATATCATAAAAAAGAATTACATGCTTTTTAGTTATGTAAACTCTCATAACAACATGCTATAGCTTGGTATAACACCAATTTTAAAATTCTTCTAGCTAAGCTTAACACTTCTAATAGTTCATTTAATCACTTCTCTTCAACATTATTAGCTCATTATGCCTTGTTATTTTCATCAATCAATAAGTACGGAAAGTTGTATGTTTTTTTTAAAAAAATTTTCTTTGTTGTATTTTCCTTTTCTTTTAGTTTTGGAGGCTTGGAATTTGCAAAAGCCTATGTTTGATTTGATTTCATAAATACATAAGTTAGGGTTGACTTTTCAAATGCTCAAGTTATATAAGAACTCATAAATGCTAGTAGGTTAAAGGAGACTTATAAGAAAAATCTTGAAGTAGTTTTGATGTGAACTATAAAGAAAAATATTAGGTAGGCTTGATGTAAACCATAAGAAAAAACCATAAGTAGGTTGGAGGAGAACTGTAAAGAAAAACCTTAACTTATGACTTGCTTAAAGGTGGACATTTTTTGGACCTCAAATAAGATTGGATGGAAGTTCTAGTTTGGACCAAATGACATAAACATTTTGGTGTATAATTTTAATTATACTTTCATTTTTTTTATTAATTATTTAAATTAAAAATTAATGAATATTTTCAACAAACATAAAATTGTTTCTATGAAAAAGTTATGAAAAATTAAAATTTTCAAAAATTAAAAGCATTTATAAATGCTTGTTTCATCTTGTCTCTTATGAGATTCACACACACCTATTTTACATAAGGATGTTTATATTACTATTTGACTCAAAATTACTTCTTGGATGGGTGTTATGTTGCTTTGTTTTTTGATATTATATTGTTTTAATTCATCTCAAGTTAGCTTTACTAAACATTTAATTTATACTAAAATTATTATTTGTTATTATTTCTACAAATTTAGTTCTATAATTCATAATAATTCAAAAAATTTTAGTTGAGTTGAAAAAATCCTTTTGAATTCAATTCAATGAAGTGTAACTAATTAAATATATTTTTTTATTTTTAAATATTTTTAGGGTTTGGCTCACTTGTGTGGCATTTTTATTCATACTAGATTTGATGATAGATGATTGTACTATGAATCTTCTTAACATCTTGGAATGCAGCTTCTCCTAACAATTTATTGGAGTTTTTCAAATCTTTCATTTTGATTTTTTAATATTACTATGAAACTATAGTTCTCCTTATGTGACATTTATATCTCTATGATTTTTTTGTTACACTCCTTTGATTTATCTTATTTTAGCATTAATATCTAACTACTTAATTCTAAAATAATAATTTATTATTAATTATGAATATTTACTTTGGAAATTCATAAAAATCCCAAACAAGCACTAACCATGAAAAATAATACTAATTACACGTCTCAATGAGCTTTATCCAATAAAATATTTGTTTTTTTAATGATTTGTTCCAAATTGGATCAACATGCCTTTTACATATTTTGATTTGCACCTAAATAAAAGAACAATGATACTACACTAAATTTCTTTAGCATCGTCGAATGTAGTTTCTTATAAAATTTATTTTATCTCTTAAAAATTTTTACTTTGAATTGGTTGCATTATAATGCTTCAACATATCTCCTTTAAACTTTAATATATTTTTTTACATTTTATTAAAATGTTAATTTATTATTATGTATGTTTATTTTTTTGTTTATTCATTGAAATTCTAAAAGAGGACTAGTGTAGACAAAAAAAATATTGATGAATTTCACAAAATAAGCTCTATCTAATTAAAAGTTTTTTATTTTTAATTTTTTTATTTTTAGATGTTTTTTATGAGAAATTATGATTCATACCATATTAGGTAATCAATGTTTTCACACTCGATCTCATTAATATCTTGGAATACAACTTTTTTGTATTATTTATCTTACTTCTTCCAACATTTTGCTTTGATTAGGTTAAATTACTATGAAACTCTAATTCTCCTCTCATGAAACATTTATACCACTTTGATTTGGGAATATTATATTTTTTTAATTTATCATCCTTCAACTTTAAAACATATCTACTTATATTAAGTAATAGTTTATTATTATTTATGCTTATTTAATTTTGTAATTAGTGGTAACTTCAAACGAAGTTCAATTGAGGCGAAAAAATGACACTTGACTCATCTTGATGAGTATTGTCTAATTAGAGATTGATTTTTTACATTTAAATGTTTTTTTAGACTTTATCATGTTTTACAAGACATTTAGATTTGTATCTAGTTTTGTGATCGATAACAGTGCACTCAATTTTCTTAATATATTGGAATATAACTTCCCAAATAATTTATCTTATTTATTTAAATATTTTACTTTGATTAGGTTATGTCACTATATATAAGTCTGCATCTCCTTTTGTAGGACATTTGTATTACTTTGACTTGGATATATTTCACTTCTTTAATGTATCTTATTTTGGCTTTTTAATAGATATTTACTTAATCTTAAAATATTAATTTCTCATTATTTATAATTAATTTTTTAGAAAGTCATAGTAACTCCAAATGTGGTCCTTTTGAGATGAATCAAATGTCGTTGCACTCATCTCAATAAGTTCTATCCAATTAAAAATAAATTTCATATTTATAAAAATTTATTTAATAATATTTTGATATAGTTTATAAGATATTTTAGTTTCTAGCTTATTTAATAATTGACGATGTTATAGATGATCTTTTTAGTATCTTCGATAGTAAATTTTCTATATAATTTATACTATTTCTTGAGGTTTTTTCTATGATTAGGTGATGTTACTATGCAATTATAAATATGCTTACATGTAACCTTTACATCAAATTAATTTAGTTATACTACATATGTTTACTTTTATCATTTTTGTTTCAATATATATTTTCTTAATATTAGAGTATTTTTTATTTATGTTTAATTTCTTTAGAGTTCATTGTAATTCAAAATGAGGTCCAAACGAGATGAAATAAATGTAGTTGCACTCATCTTGAAGAACTATATTGAATTAAACATTCATTTTAAAATTTTTAAATATTTTATTTTTTAAGTGTTTTCTTTGATTATGAGACATTTTCATTCAAACATGATAGTATGATCAAGGATGTTACAATTCAACATTTGAATATGTTGGAATGTTGCTTTACAGTGTAATTTATGTCATTTCTTCAAATGTTTAATTGTATAACAATACTTCAATTTATCAAATCTTAGCTTCGATTTCTATTTGCTTCAATTTAAGATCATTTGTTTTTTCTTTTCTCTTCTTATTAACTTTCATAAATTTTGGTAGTTATAGTCAAGGTTTAATTAAGAACAAATCTCATGTTCTTTGACCAGTGTCTATAAGCTCTATCTAATTAAATATATATATATATATATTTATAATTTTAATTATTATTTTGTATTGTTTTACAATACTTTATCAGATATTTTCATTCATGTCTGATTTTAGTTAGCAGCTATTACACTCGATCTCCTTATGTTTTTGTTTCATTTTCTATTTTAGTACATACTCTAAATTTCCTCTCATATGACCTTTACATCACATTTATTTGATTATGTTGCATTGCTTTAATTACTCTTATTTAATCTTTAATATATATTTTGGTAATGTTCAAATAATAACTCACCCATATTTATGTTTATCTCCTTTCGTAATTGACTAAAAATCCAAAAGATGTTTGATGGAAAAGAAGTAAATGTCATTTGATCTATCTCGATGAGTACTATCCAATTAGATACTCTTTTTTATATTTTTATATATTTTATTTCCTAGGGATTTTGAAAACTTTATAAGATATTCCAATTCTTAGATGATTTAATATTCAAAGATGATACCCTCAATCTCTTCAATATCTTGAAATCAAACATCCTTGTCCACTATATCATATTTATTAATTTTTTTTCTTTGGTCTTGTTAAGTTATTTTGTGAATCTAAATCTCCTCTCATGTCACCTTTACCTCATATTAATTTGGTCATATTATACTACTTCAATTATATTATTTTTATTATTTTTTTTTCTTGATATTAATAAAATACTTTGTTATTAGTTATGTTTAAGTACTTAGCTAATTCAAAAAAAATTTAAATGATGTCCAATGGACAAACACTATCAAATTAAATATTTACGTTTATTATTTTAAGTATTTATTACAAAGGATTGACATGTTTTATGGGTTATTTTGATTTATACCAGATTTGATGATTGAGTGTGTTACACTCAATGTATTTATATCTTGGAATGCAAGTTTTAGGAGCATATTTTCACATTGATTCAAATATTTTACTTCAATTTAGTTATATTATTATGTAACTCTAATATTCCTCTCATGTGATGTTCATAGTGCTTTGGTTTAATTTTACTATGTTAGCTTAGTTTAAATCATTTTAGCTTTACTATATATATACTTAATATTAAAAAAATAATTATTTATTATTTATTCTTTTCTAATTACGTAAGTCGCAACATTCATAATTGATTTGACAATTAAGGATGTTATGGTCGAGGTCGCTAATATCTTGAGAAGTAGTTTTCTTTTGTCATTTATCTCATTATTAAAATTTTTCAACTTGATTGTGTTACATTACTATATAACTTTAATTCTCCTCTTGTATGACTTTCGCATCATCTTAAACTTATTATATTATATTATATTATTTTAATTTTCCTAGTACTCACATTTTACATATATTTAATTAATATTAAAATAATATTGATTTAATATTTATGTTAATTTTTTTCATAGTTCTTAATATTTATAGAACAAATCTAATTGAGAATAAACAAGCATCATTTAACTTATCTCAACAAGCAATATCATATTAAATAATCCTTTTATATTTTAATTTTTAATTTCTAATATATTGGTAAGTTTTACTAGACATTTCAATCCATTTCTAACTGGATTATTAAGGATGCTGCTAAACTTGATATCCTTAGTATCCTAGAAAGTAATTTTTTCATATAATTTTAATTATTTCTAAAATATTTTTTCTTTAATTGGCTCATATTATTTTGAAAAAATAATTCTTATGCCATGGGATCCTAATATCTCTTTGATTTTAATGTATTATATTACTATAATTTATGAAACTTCAATTTTAATATATATTTAATTAATATTTAATAATTAATTTATTATTATTTATGTTTAATTAGTTTGAGCAACTACAATAACTATGAATGAGGTCCAAGCAAAGCAAAACAAATATCATTGTGCTCAGTTAGATGAGCTCTAACAAATAAAGTATTCATCATTACATTTTTTAAAAATTTTTTCATGCTTCAACATGTTTCAAGAGATTTTTTTAATTTCTACTTTCTTTGATGGTTGAGCATTTTATACTCAATCTCCTAATTTACATGGAATACATCTTTTGAGTATCAATATCTTATTTCTTCTTTTTTTATTTCCTTTGGTTATGTTACAATGGAACTCTAAATCTCTTCGCATGTGACTTTTGCTTTGTTTTAATTCAATTATATCATACTATGATAATTTATCACATTTCAATTTCATACTTATTTGCTAAATATTAAAATAATGAATTTTTAGTTTTTTAGTGCATAATTAATTTGGTAATTATTTAGTACTTCAAAAAGCGAATTGATCAAGATGAAATAGGCCATTGGTCTTTTCTTGTTAAACTCTTTACAATGAACTATTATTTTTCTAATATTTTTTTAATATTTAATTTTTTTTAATTTTTGTTTGCTTTATGAGATATTTTGTGTGATAGTTGATTTGATGATCGAGGATGTTACACTCGATCTCTTTCATGAATTAGAATTAAGCTTTTCTATGCAATTTCTCAAATTCCATTAAAAGTTTTTCTTTAATATAACTAAATGATATCATTGATTTGGTTATATTACATTGATCCTAATTACACAAATTTAGATTTTATATATACTTATTATTATTAAAAAATAATTTGTTATTATTTATGTTATTTTCTTTTTTTGTAATTTATAGTAATTCAAGAAATGTTAATTTGAGATGGACCAAATTTTGACAGACACTTTTCGATGTGCTCTATCTAATGGAATATTCATTTTAAAATTTTTTAAGTATTTGTTTTACAATTGTTTTTTTGTTTTACGAGTCATTTTGATTTATATCTTGTTTAACATTAGATGTTGTTAAATTAAATCTACTTCACACATTAAATGGTAACTTTCTTATAAACTTTATCCCATTTTTAAAAGTATTTTGCTTTGATTTACTAATATTACTAGAAAACTCTAATTCCCATATTATATGGAAAACATTCCCTTCATTTTGTTATTTTATATTTTTTTAAATTTATCTCATTTTAACTTTAATATATATTTAGTTAATATTAACAGAATAATTTCTTATTATTTATATCTAATTACATTGGTAATTCACAAGAATTCTAGACATTATCTAATTGGGACAAAACAAAATGTCATTGGACTCATCTAGCTAAACTCCATCAATTTAAATATTATTTTTAGAATTTTAGAAATTTTTTAGGATCTTGGCATCCTTTATGAGACCTTTTAATTTTTAATTTATTTGATGTTCAAGTGTGTTACACTCAATCCTATTAATATCTCAGAATGCATATTTTGCAAACATAATATTATTTTGTAACTCCAATAGTCCTCTCTTGTATTGTTTACATTATTTTTTTTTAGACATTGCGAATCAAATTATTTAATTAAAGTAGGGAATTTTAATGGTCCTCAGGGATGCTCATGTGATGATTTTTCTACTTAGCACTTTGAATATCGAAGTGAATAAATTCAACATCACGTGGCTAAATGACAAGAGTAACTACGACTCTCTCAAGGTATCGAAATATGTCATCTTTTAATTTGTGACATGCATGAAGAGATTAAGGATATTTCTAATGTCTTTATCTACAATCTAGCAAAACCATAGCCTATTGAGCTTCACTCTAGTCTAACTTTTTGAAATGACTTCAGAGGTGTAGCCTAAGTTAGATTCAACATGACAATAGAATTTGAATTCTAATACTTTTACTATTATTTTACTTATTTTGTAAGTTTTAGGTAGGGCCCACAAACTCCTTTAGGCTACAAGTCTAGCATTTGCATGTTGATGTTGGTAGAAGACATTGCCTTATGGAAACTTGGCTAGGGTGAAACTTCTACAAAAACATATCTCAACTATCCAAATATGAGCTCATTGAGAATAGAAAACTCATCTAGAATAAAAGTGTAAAAATGCATTTGATTCTAATTTCTAATACAAATATGAACCATTAAAGTGTGTCTTATGAATCATTTAATATTTTAGAATTTGAAGCTAGAGGTGTAAGCAAAGTTGCCATAAGGATAGTTGGATTATGTCAACTAAGCATTCACAAAAACATTACTTTTTGATCCTTCGATGTTTGCTCTTTCTCTCATTGCGAAGTAGAATTCACCAAGTGTTGGATTGTTCACCTACCAATAAGGAACTAAGTTGGGTTTAGATATTTGTGACATAAGTTAGTTTGATGAATGTGTTGTGATCGTAATTAAAACTAGTATAAGAGGAATGGTTGATTCATGCAATTGGTCATCACAATTGGATGAAAAGGTAGTGTAACAAAGCTGTTTTATGTATGATTATGCCTAAATGCACTTAACTCATAGTCTATGCTATAATATAATGCTTAGGTCTATTGTTCACCTATTTTCCAATGATAAGGGCTTTACACACGAAGGGCATATTACCAAGGGCCCACCTAATGACATTAAAAGTTGGATGGCACAAACACCATAAGAAATGATAGTTAAGAATGAATGGTGGGTAGAATCCTTACCACTTAAATTTGCCATGAGGCATTGTAAGTTGTAGAGTGGCCTCATTATAATAATCTATTAAGATTTAACCCTTTTACAGTAATTTTGACCCCTCAAAGACTAGATATCATAAAAGTTTCAAAACACCCCTTCCTTACTTGATCACTTGCTCAGCTTACTCCACATCCTCCACTTATTGCAATACATCACATGGTACGTTGTGTAGTACATTATGATTGATGTCATGCCTCTTAAAGGCCATTCTAGATGCATAGTTGACATACCTCACATTGTTAATCACGAATGTTGGATGATTAAATGTGGGAAGTATACCAAATTGTCCTAAAGAGGTCATGTAGGTTTCAAAAATTTTGCTCTTGTGGTCATATCCTTTCCTAAAGTAGTACTATGGAGGCTCTATGTACTTGGAAAAAACTATGACTTTTTAACCTGTTCATCACTTGTGATTGCTCGAGCACTGATGTGGTGTCATTTTATTAGGAGACCTTCCTTCTTCCATTATGAAATTATCACAATATGCAATTTGGAGTCCTAATCTCAACTATAAATGATGCAGACCAAGGACTTACAAATGCAACTCCTTGGCAGATGTTGCTCTTTGGCAAGATTTTACAATTTAAGGTGATGCTCTATTCAGAGCTTTCTTACATCCTTGATGGAATGGTAGCAATATACGATCTACAAGGGTCAAGGTGAGACATTACGTGGCGTTCGACAAAGTGGAAGTTGGATGGTGCCATATGCTCTAGGTATTATGCATGTTGTGTGGAACCCGTTGTTATGAACTGCTACGACAACATGGATGACTTATAACTACATGTGCAATAGCACAAAGCACACATGTAGTAGCCAGTTTGTGCATATGTAGTGACATCCTTTGTGCATAGTGGGTTGGCACGCAAAGTGTAATATTTCTTATTGATTTTTTTGCAGTACAAGCTACTAGTGCATGGATAAGGTGATGCCCTATTTGGAGACACACCTTCATTGAAAGAATTTTCAAAATATATTACCACAAGGGACAATTTTGGGCATAGCATGACCTAAGATGAAGTGAAAGTTGAATGGTATAATATGCACTAAGGTTTGTGCATCCTTGGTTATGGCCATAACTGCATGCACAAAAGACCCCTTGGTGCTCTACAACACTTTGTATGCATGCAATATTATATTATTCATGCATCTAACAAGAAATTGTTGACCTACATGGTAATTAGTCCATGGCACCAAATGGCATCCAATGCACACTACTTGTTATGCTGACAAAGAGTAATTGTTTTTTAAACTTTTAGGTCTATGGACTACTAGTGCATTGATAAGGTGATGCACTATTGGGAGACTTGTCTTCCTTGTTCACGAAACTACCATAATATTTAATCATCAAGCAATAATGTGTGGCATAGTGCATCTTGGAGCAAAGTAGAAATTGGATGGTGTAATATGCGTTAAGGTTTGTGCTTGTTGGGTTATAACCCTAGTCATGCATTGTAGACAAATTTGCATGCTAAAGTAATGTGAAGCAATGGTAGTCATTTTCCACATACCCAATAGCATCATATTTTTGTAGTAGGTGAGGCACGCAAAGTGTAATTTTTATTAGATGTTTATTGTTGCAGGTCATTATTGCTTGGATAAGGAAATGCCTTTTTGGGAGACTTTCCTTCTTCATTGACTTAATTATTGCAATATACATCCACAAAGGAAAATGTGTGGCGCACTGTGGCCCATAGAGAAGCAAAAATTGGATGTTGCAATATGCATTAGGGTTTTTGCTACCTTGGGTACAGTCTTAGCTTCGATTACTATATCTATTTTGGTGAGTGAAAACTAGTATGCATGCTTCCTACATCATCAAGTGTGAGTGATTATTGAGGCCCACAAAGTCTAACTTTTTTTGGGATTTTCAGAGTTTTTGATGGTTGATGCATTCACAAGGTGATTCCACATTTATAGACTTGCCTTCCACTTTGACAGCATTTTATAACACACAAATAGTAAGACACAATGTGTGATGTGATGTGATACACAGTGAAGAAAAACTTGGATGATACAATTATGCTAAGGATTATGCTTGCTAGGCATCATCGTTACCAATCATGCATGCAACCTACAAATTACTCGTACCCAATGACATCCTTTGCATGCTACTGGTGGGGCTTGTAATGTGTATCCTTTTTTAGCATTATGGGCTATTGTACATGGATAAGGTCATTCTCTATTTGATGGAATTATCACAATATGGAATCTACAATTAGGAATGTTAGATAAGGTGTGGCCCATGGTGAACTAGAAGTTTGATGGTGCATTATGTGCAAGGGTTAGTGTATATTGGGCTTCATCCCTAGTTGTGCACGACAGTCAACAATCTACTCATATGACCTATGAAATCGTATGCGAGGATGGTTGAAAATGCATAGTGTAACTTCTTTTGAATTTTTTGCATTGGATTTCATGGCACATGGATTGGATGATGCTTTGTTAGAATGCTTTCCTTTTTCCTTGAGTAAATTATCATAATATGCAATTGACAAGTGACAATATGTGACACAATGTGGCCTACAATGAACTAAAAGTTGGATGGTATAATATGCACAAGGTTTTAGGAGTATCAAATTGCAACATTGGCCGCATACAATTAAGAACTATGTGTGTATTACATCATTGTACTCATGCCTAGAAGCATGTCTATTTGTGCTTAGTGGCATTTTATGTATAAGATTGGTAGAGCCAACTAAGTGTAATGTCTTTAGATTTTTAGAATTGTGGCTTGTTGTCGCAAGGATAAAGTGATTCCCTGTAAGGAGGCTTGGCTTCTTCTTTAACAAAATCATCACAATATGTGATCCTTAATGAGCAATGTTTAATGTGGTGTAGCTTATCAAAAAGTAGTAATTTGATGATGTAATATGCTCTAGGGTTTGTTCAAGCTTGTCTAAGGTCCTAAAATTATGCTATTATAGTTGTGCATACGATAGAGCATTGGGCATGCGTTTGCACTAGTGCACTGTTCATCAAGCTACTGTTGTTACACATGCACAACTATTTTGGCCCACAAAGTGTAACTTCTTTAAGGATGTTCAGCACTATACATAGTAGGTGCATAGATAAGGTGATGCCTTACTGCAAGGCTTATCATTCTCCTTAATGGAATTATTGCAACAAGTAATCTACAAGGGTTAATGTGTGTGCTTGGTGTGGTCTTAGATAATGCATAAGGGTTTATACATGCTAGGCTTCATCTCTAGCTACATATAGTAGTCTATTATTCATGCACAAGGTAGCCAATCTACATGTTGCCAATGACATCCTCTATGTGCTACTGGTGATGCCCATGATGCTAAACTTTGTTTTGAAATTATTATCCTGTGGGTAGCCAGTCCATGGATTAGTGATGCCATATTCATAGACTTGGCTTCGACCGTGATCTAATTGCCACAATATGCAACTTGTAAGGGGCTATGTGTGGCACGATGAGGGACATTTTGAAGCAAAAGCTTAATTGTACAATATGGGCTAAGGTTTGTGTATGTTGGGCTTCATCACTAACTAAGTGAGATAATCCACAATGCGTGCACACGACAGCCAATTTGTGACTGGCTTGCAACATCAAGAAACCAACTTGTGAGGCCTTTAAGTGGATGTTCTAGGTTTTTTAGCACTATAAGCTACTGGAACAAGTATAGTCTAATGCTCTGTTAGTAGGGTTACCTTCTTCTTTGACTGAATTGTTGCAATATGCAATACACAATCTACAAGTGGACTTTTTGTGGCACGATGTTGCCTAGGGTGAACCAGAAGTTGGATGGTGCAATTTTTGCTATGTTTTACTGAATGATTGGGTACGAGCCAAGACATGCATTGGTATAGCTGCACATGTGATAGAGTACTGGGTCCACTCTAGCACTATGCTCTCATGTGGAAACTTGACTGCATGTGTCATTCTAGAATCTTTACACATATCGTTTTGGGTCCTTGAACTATAACTTTTCTTGGGTTTTTTTTGTATTTTGAATTGCTATTTCATGGATAATGAGATGCTTAGGCTTTCCTTTTTAATTGATGAAATTCTTGCAATGATCAATTTACTTTGGACAATATGTTGTGTAGTGTAGCTCACAAAAAGAGGGAGTTAGATTAGCAATGTGTGCTAGGTTTTGTGCTTGTTGGGTTGCTACAATAGCTACTTACTACTATACCTACATGCATGGTTGAGAACCTGGGATGCTGCTACACTTTTTCCATGCAATAGTGCACTTTGCATGAAGCCTATTCACTTGTGCCCCACAGCATCACATCTATGTGGTAAAAGAAGCCCACAAAGTATAACTTTTTTTTCTATTTTTAATGATGCATATTACTGGTGCATGGATAAATTTATGCCCTTTTAAGATGTCAATGTGCATGTTCAAAGTGCCACTCTTTACCCTTTGTATAGGGCATTATGAGATGTAGTCTTACTCATGTTGTAATGAAATTTTGGGGGTTCTATGTGCACTTTGCAATGTTGTTTCTATTCGCATTTCAACCCTTCTTGGTGCAACACATGGTGGTATCCCCTTGGCATATTATTTGGCTTTCTTCACGTGTGACATTTTGTGCTTGAAATAAGTAACTATTTTCAATCATTATCATCCCACAGGATCACAAATGCATGAATATGGTGTCATTCTAATGTGGACTTGCCTTTACGAACTTTTTCTAGTGTAGTGTTTGCTGCTATCTTAGTCAAAATTTAGTGGTGCAAATTTTTTCCTACCATGTATTTGATGAATATGTTGTTGGTTCTGCATGGTGAGGCATTTGGTTTCTTGCCTCACTAGTGTGTTCTCCCTGTGTGTATGCCAAAGGAGACCTAATAATTGTGACATTTTTGTTAGGTAATTGCAACTTCTTTAGATGATTAACATGATGTTTGTTGGTAGTTATAAAGTTATGAGGATGTAGTTTGCTTGGTTTTTTATCATAGATCTTAGAAAAAACATTTTGTAGTTACATAGCATTCTCCAATGCTATTGACTATGTAACATTCCTATGATCATGTTGGCTTTGTCTTGGAAATTACTCATTTTGGTCTTTATTCTTTGCTACTAATGGCTGTCATCGAAGAATGCTATTGTCAAAAGGCAATGTTTTAGAAGAGAAGGTATGGTATCCCAAATTGGGATCATTCGCTCCTCCTTTGTGGAGTATTGTTAGACATGATGAACATATCAGCCATCACATGAAGTGCTACTAGGCAGTATAATTTTGTATTGCCACTAATCAATCTTATCAGTAATCATATGTTTTTTAATCATTAAGCCATGCATGTGATTCTATGAACAATTTTAGATTATGAAACTATTAATGGTCGAATAAATCAATTATAGTTTGGTTGATGGTAAATGATAACCATTATAATTCCAATGCTAATATTGCACTAAACCATCTTTTTTTGAAAGGGAAGCATTTATATTCACTCATCTCATTAACATTTTAAGATGACTTGGCTGATCACATGACCTTTGTGGTAATGATAATCATTCAAATTTCTTGCATATCAATGTTTGATGGCTGGATTTAGGCCTATCATGGTGGTGATATACGATAAAGAGTTAGGGTTCAATTTTAGAGAGGGGGGTCTGAGAGATGACTATCACATCCAAGGAATTTTGCAAGAACAAAAATTACTAAAATTTGACATAGCAAGGAAGTGAATATATAATAATAATATGCTCCCAAAGACTAGTAATTAGAATGAGTACAATATGTATGCTTTAATGAGAGTCCATTAAAGGTGAAGGTTAGTACTTGTAACCATGGTATATTCAGCTCTGGTAGTATATATGTAAGTTTTGAGAGTTAAGAAGGTCATAGTTGGACCTTGGTTTGGGTTTGTCAGTCAGTCCTCTTTTTTGTGTGGACCACACTCTATGATCCTTTTTTTTATGACATGTCTGGCCTTAGCTTATTGGCCACTCCATAAACATCATTACTTTGAGAAAATTAGGGTGGTCAAAGCAAGCTAGACCCTTGACACATTAGCACGGGACGACCTCACAAAATTTTGATCCTATGGCGTTGCATTCGGGATCATAGTAAAATTGAAAGTGAATGCCTTAAGCATTCATGTTTCATATTTGAACGTGCAATTCTTTTATTTATGAACGATAAATCAACATGAAAGTTTTTGCCAATGATGTTTTCATTAATAAAGAAAGAACATCAGGAGCCTGAAGACAATCAGATCTGATCCATGTGTCCATCACAAACAATGCCAACCAAGGATAAGTGAAAGTTGCTCTTTGTACTCCATTTGTATCTTAAGAGAAATAAATGTCCTGACTTCCTCAATAAAGTAATGGTCAAAAGCTACATCATACTATCCTTAAGGAGACAGATATATAAAATAATTAAAAAGACAAAGTTAAAGTTATTTGAGAAGAATCATGCCCATGTCTGAAACAAAATCACACAAAAGTGTCTGATGAGCAACCTAATCTACAACACGATTACCATGGTGCTTTATGTGGGATTATTTGAAGAACTTCATACCTAAGACATATGTATTGACATTATGGTTGGAATATTATTTTCTTTAGACTAAACTTACTGGTTAACTATAACAATAGCTATAGTTGAGTCCAATTCAATCACCATTATGATCACATAAGAACTAAAATTCTTAGAAGTTCCATAGCTTCAAGAGAAGTGAAAATGTCCACCACGAAAGCTAAATAAGAAACCAATGTGGCTTCAATAATAGTACTAGTTTTACGTATGTCATCTCATGCAAAAATAAAAATTCCAACTATCAAGTTCTCATGCACACTTGTGTCACTACTAAATTTGGATGACTCCAATAAGCTGAAATAAATGGCTCATTAAGGCCTCTAAAGCTCCCACTTGATGTGATCAAAGAGTTTTAGCAAGTAGCTAGAATGCAAATGTTTCCTAGAGGTGCAGTTGAATTGAATACCTTTTCCACATGTGCCTACAAATTCCTATCACAGCAAATGTGGATTGAAGATAAAGAAGCATGGTTGATTGCTTGAGAAGTTTTAGTTAGCTGCACATTCATACACATCTAATTAAGTAGCTCAAAGAAGGATGTGACATCTTTGCAATTAATCCCACAAAAAAGAAACAATCTTTTACAAAGCTATTTTGATAAGAGTTCTTTCACAATCTGGTACACCCAAAAAATGTTGAAATCCATCTTATAAAACGTTTGGATATCTCAATCCCTCTTGAAAAAATTCAGGTGGAAGAAGGAATTAATGGTAATCTCCATAAGAAAATGTATACTTGAGATTGCACTTGCACTTTCCAAACTCATATAACCTCTTTCATTAATGGATTATAGCTCATGTATATTCTATTGTATATAGACCTTTGTATCCTTTCTTAATTAGAAGTATAGCACATCCATTTCATTTAATTTAACCCAAGGAGAATACAAGATCTAAAATACCAAATTATGTAGGATTAACTTCTTAAACATTTTGCGATCCCAAACCCTTTGCACCTTAACTAGCTACATTGCAAATGTTATATTCTCTACATCCACGTTAAGATTGGTTGGGCAAGTGGTAATGGGAAAGATGTTAAGATAATTATCCAACAAAAAGGAAAAAAAATTATCCACAACATTCAACTAAACTATATTGTTTATGTTTTAGAGGGTTGTAATTTTAAGTAAATTGCATCTATGAGATGCATTAGGCGAGTATGAAAAGTTTAATATGTCATTAAGAATTTGTGGAAGAAGGACTAAACCAACAAAAACACTTCCTAAGAAATAAATTGCCTACAATGTTTTGCAACCCAAGCTGACTGCCAGGTAGACAAACTACAAAATTCAAGTCCCCCATAATCTTTATACACAGTTACCATTTCCTACGAAGCATAGTGTATTATGTAATTGTCATTTTATCTACTCCAAATGTGATGACAAAGAGTTCAATCAGCTCTTTAATAGTGTATTCAAGAATTAATGTGTGAGCTAATTAGTAAATAGGTACAATAATAAACACTATGTTAATCATGACAATATTACCCGTCATCAATAGTGACCTTATCAAGCATCTTGACACAATTTTAACATTATTTAAAATGAAATTAAAGCCTTTTTTTCATAGGTTTTCTTGTGGCAATTCGTATGCCTAGATTTTTTGATTGATTGGCATGATGTATATGCGAGTTTCCTACATGTTTTTTTCATTGCTTTGTAAAACATGTTGTAGAAGCTAATAAGACTAAATTGCTCAAGTTTAGATGCTCTTTGAGCTTTAAGGATGAGTATGACCAATGTGTCATTCCAACCTTTTGACATAATGTCATCTTTAAATAAATGTTTCAATACTATAGCAATGTCTACTTGTGTGATTTTCTAATAACCATACATAAACTCATATGAGATAAAATCCATGCTAAAGAATTTATTTCTTTTGATGGACACCTCGATAGATCCACTCCATCATCATTGATTGGATCCACAAGTGCTGCAAGTTTTTCACTATTTGTAATTATGAAAAGCTAGAAAGGTAAAGGAGGCTCATATTGGACATGGCTACACCACTTCTTGTTGAAAAATTAAATGAAGACTTTCCTTAATCCAAGTTTGGAGGCCACTTGTACCCTAGTGACACTTTGAGGTTTATGGATATAATTTCTCCTCAAAGAAGAGGTATCTATCACTTGGAAAAAACATTTGTTTTGGTCTCCAAGCATGGACCACTTAAGTTTAGCATGCCATCATCACCATGCTTCTTTTAAAGCCATGGCTATGTGATAAGAAGCAATACATTTTTCTGAAAGATTGTTTTCTAACTTAGTTAAGTGTTTCATAGGTTCTTTAAGTTGAAGCTCGTACATTTATTAATTCAAATGGCAAGGATACTAATAATGCTTCAAAATTTTGATACACAACATTTCATTAACACTGTCAAAGCTCTACTAAATTTAATGGGTAGACTGTTCATTGGTTTTCCCCAAATGATCCTTTTTCAAGCTACATTCAGTACACTAGTTGATTAGGGAAAGTGTGTCTAAATCCATTCAAATTATGTTCTTCTTTTAGTTTTACCTCTTAATGTTTTTTTAAATAGTATAACAAATATGCAATGGTCTAAGCGAATATAAGTGACATATGTAACTGGAGTACTAAGAAAGGCTAGCATATAATTGATATTTATGAAGTCTTTATCCAATCTTTCATTGATACAAGCATTCCTCTCCTTTTTTTGCACTAAGGAAATCAATTCCTAACAAAATACTTACCATTAGATCAAAATCATTTATAAAGCTGGAGAATTCATATTTAGGCTAGTCGTAACTGAATTATTTCTCTTTTTTATCTTCTTATGCAAGGAAGGCATTCAAGTCTCCTAGAAAAGTAGCATTCCACAAAGCTTTGTAATATTTCTAATTTTGTCCCAAATTGGTTAGCTTTTCAATAACCTTTTGATGCATACATTGCACAACACTTCCAATTCTTATTACTCCTAAATCTTAACTAGATACTAATCACCTGTGAGGAGGAATCTACAGTCTAAAGCTTGTCCCAATTCCTTTCATAATACTATAATACCTTTAGAAAACTTCATCCAAGATTGAACAAAGTAGTTCTAGTTTCTAACCAAAATTTGATCCACCTCGGGCCAATTAATGGTCTCCACATGAGTTTCCAAAAGAACAAAGACAAAGGCCCTATTGTTGCTTGCAAAATGCTTCAAGTACCTATGAGATTTCCCTACTTTGATGCCATAGAAATCCCACACTAAAAATGAAATTATAATTTATTAATAAAAATACATTGCCCCTAACAATAATGGTTCTCTTTACTGCACACCTTATCCTTTTCAAATCTATATTTTGGTGGCATAACAATTACAAAATTGCACATAGAACTAAGAAATTTCATGAAATTGATCACACTATTTTGATATGACATGCTTTCATGACCTATGTTCCTAAAGCTCATGTCAATAAGAAAGAAACTTAGCTAACTATGTGCACCCACCCTCTGTTAAACAAACACAACTTGTGATGCATCGTACCATATCATTAGTAAAATAGTACATTGAAAACCAACCATTTTAGCACCACCCATAGCCATAGCACAATAATGCCACATCTTGACTTTCAATTAGGTTAAACCTACTGGGCATATTGGAGTACCCAATCTTTCTATTTTTGGGAATGTACTAGTAACCTTTGAAAAGACTATTTGCATCGCCTATTACTTTATATTCATAGTTGCATTCCAACTCCATAGTTGAAATTGAAGTTAAGCTCTAGCACCTAACCATGTTGTAGCATTATGAAAGCATTTTACTTCTTGTATTACACAATAGTGAGTCCAAATGGAACAAATGAGAGATTCCAACTTAGTAGTCATGATAAAATTTTGTTCACCCAACCTCTAGACAAAACCTTTCCTACTTAGATTACCCCAAAGCTAATTGGTTACCACTTGGAAACACATCAAAAAGTTTCTAAACTCAAGGAAAATTATTTGTTGATTGAAAATATCACAATCTAGAGTGGTTGATTCAAACATTCTTAATTCAAGATTCCCATCAATTCTATTGAGAAAACAAAGCCACACATGATTGAAACTATATTATCTACAGTAGCTAAATATGTAAAGAAATAACTTCCAAGTGATAGATTCAACATATTTTTTTAACTCCCACTCAACCAATCTCCTTTCATACCCTACAATTAACATCATAGTAGGCAAGATTACTATGTCAATATTTACTTGAGTGCCAATTATTTTGAGATAAGAATTTACTCTAGTGCCCATTGATGCTAATCCTCATGATAACATACTCATTGTATTTACTTAGATATACATTAGGCCAGAATGAGAATGGAATACTTATCCTTATAAATAATTTAGCAAAGTTCATATAGGTCCACCATATGAATCTTTTCTCAAAGCCAACAAACTATAACATATAGTTGGAATCTTTTGCAGCAAAAAGATCCAAAAAAGCTCTTTTTTTGCACATTAGTTCTTTTAATCACTAATTTTTTGAGACTCCAAGGTGTTATTGCTATATGTGAAGTGTTCACATTAATCTATATAACAATAGCCAACCAAGTTGGCTAACCTTTCCTTAGCCAAAATGCTAAGCACATATAAGGAAATCCATAGTAGCTTATAGTTCTCAAACAAAACTCCCTAGAGTATAACACCAAAAATGGTAGTTCCTCCCTATTACATGTCCAACACTTTCCTCTATTATGAACAATGTATAAATTTGTAAGGCTATTATTAACCAGAACTCGTATGAAAGCTATCTTTTTTTCCCCTACTCACAATTATTGCAATGCTCGAGCCTTGCCTACTCCCTAACTTAAAATTACTCCCATTGTAAGCAACTTATTACATCCAAAAATCTGTGACATGTAAGCTTCATGCAACCAATGCCAAAGCAATAGTGCAAACAACTGCTTTGTCCCAACCTGCGACACTCGTAATATCCTTTATTCACTTCAAGGTGAAATGATGAGCAATTCTAAATACACTTTATAAGTGATCCTAGCAATAGCATAAGAATATAGTCATCTTCAGAATTTCTTGGATAATTGAAAAATTTTTCAATGCTTTGTCCAATCCAATATTCACTTGTCTTGCTACAATATTGGTTTTTTAATTTTCCAAATTACTCAGAAGTACCCAAACCATTTATAAATTTTTGTTTTCCTTACCTGGACAAAAATCATTCAGTAATTCCTTTGACCTTTTCAAAGGCACCAAGTAGGGCCACTTCAATGGATGGACTATAATTGCCTGAGAATTATACATACTTCTCCAAATTCATAAACTAGGCAAGCAATCGACAAAACCTTCCTCCACTCCTATGCTGCTTGATGGATTATGCTTTTTATTAGCTATAGGTTGAAACTCTCCCTACTTTTCCTACTTTTATCCCCAATTGGTCTAGAATGTACTAATATTGTACAATTCTTGCCTAGTATAGGACCAACCCCTCTACATTACCTGCATCATATCTTCATATCTGTTTTATTTTCTTACCTCTTACCCACTTATATCATTGCTTATTATAGTCCTTCTCTATTGTGTGACTACAATTAGCCTCCTTTTCATTTTCTGAACTACTATCCAAGGTCCAAGTCCTTGTATCTACTCAAAATGATCCTCTACACCCAGTTGTAGCAAAATAGGCCCTTCATTTTATCCTAATTTGGCCCTATACATAAAGGTCAAGAGTTCTCAACTGTAGCCATAATTAGTATCGATTCACTAGGTGTGCATGATGTCAAAGCATGTTCCACCATGCCACACTTGAAGCAAATAGTGGATAATATCCAAAACTCAAAGTACTAAAAAGACTAACCCAGGTGTTTATTAACAAACATTACCAATTTAAGAAATTTGCAATGTCCATTCTAACACGTACCATAATAAAGAGTGACCCTCACATATATGTTTATAGCCATCCATCAAAAGAGGATCCCTTGTAGCTTTGATAATGCATAATAGATTCTTCATGTCTCAATACAGAAGTGAGAGCATAAGAAAAAGTATCTTGATTGGAGCATAGATAATCACTATATATTGAGTTTAAATTTAGGTGTCCACATACCTAACCTTTATTTAAGGTCAATAACCAACCATGGTCCTTCAAGCCATAGATTCTCTATCTCTAATTGAATATAAGTGTAGATAGAAACTCTCAGCTATCAATTATAGGATCCAAAATCTTCTAAAATTGTCACACCTATGCTATAGTTTTTTTTATATCCTTGAAATGACAAATGATCTCCATACACTCTACCCATGAGGTTGAACTAGTGTTAGTAAATTTTTCATTCACATATGTCATTCAATATATGTATTTCATCTTTAATTATGAAAGAGCTATCCTTTTGTGCCAAGATGTTAGCATGTAAATTGGTTGGACTATATGAGTAGTTGATGAGGCGAACTACACATCAATGTCGAATTAACATAGTTCATTCTCCTTTTTTTGCACACCTTCTCAAAGTTGACTTTAAATAAGTTAAGTGATTCAAGTTTGTTATTTTGAGAATTATCTTCCATGAACACTATAGCATTTTTACAAGAACCTATGCATAGCCACAAATCACCGACATGATCAACATAAGGACATGGAGACTTCTCCTATGAGTGCAAATATAATTCAATGTGTTTATTCCAATTGAGTTCACTATTTGATGAAATTAGTTTTTTCTCTTCCTAACGTGTCCTTAATTCCTTAAGAAATTTCATTATTAATGCACCACATAACAAAAAAAACCTTTTTCATCCCTAGACATATTCAAGCCATATTAATCTTTCTTTGATTGTGACTTTTAGACTTATAGAAATACATCCCTCTATGCACTTCTCTGTATTCTATCAACAATGTTTGCAAGTGTTCTAACTACAAGGACAATTCCAAATTTTAGAATGTTCATCTAGAGCCCGTTAGGCTCATGTATTAGCAATTAGGTTCTAAATGTCATCACTAGCCATTTATGATGGGGATAATCGAACGACACTAACCATTGTTACTTTTGCAATATTATAGGATTTAGTTCCCAACATATATCATTGCACCTCATTATGTTCTCAAATGATTTTTAATTCTAAGTATATTTCAAAATTTGTTGGAACCAAAACAAAACTTTGAGATGCCCAAACTATTCTCTTAGTGACTTATAACCATTAGCAAGAAATAAACTTTGCTAAAGTGGTCTTCATCCATCACCAACCTTTCCCTTCCTTTAGTTCCCATTGTCATTGACCAACAAACTATACGTCACCTTCTATACATACAATACCATCCCCTACATTCATTATACCCATCGATCATATTCAAATGTCTCCATACATCTATACCTTTAGGTTCCTTGATAAAGAAATGATTAAAGTCTACATCATGCTCTCCTTATGGAGGGTAACATATAAAATTAGTAAAAAGACTATGTTGAAGTTGTTTAGGTAGGGAATTCCCCATTTCTAGATAACATTATAGAAAAAAGCATGATGAGTGATTGAGTTCATAGCAAACCTTGGCACTTTTTAGGAGACAATTTGAAGACTACGTATACTGAACATATACAATAGCACTACTGTAAAAACTTCTATTCTCTTTAGATAAAAGCAACCAGTTCACTACAGTAATTACTGTTCAAGAGAATAATTCAATCACCACTACCTAGACATTACAAAGTAGCATTCTAATGTGTTCCATTGCTTCAAGAATGACAATAGCCTACAAGGCAAAAGTTGCACTTGAAACCAAAGTTTTTCCTACAATAGTAATATACCTACTCATTTCATCTTAAATAATAACACCAATTCCAATAGTGAGATCATATTTCATAAATACATCAAAAATTGATTTTAACCCAACCTATTAAAGGAGGAGTCCAATAAGAGGTAACAAATAGCTCATCAAGGCCATTGGAGCTCCCATTAGATGAAGTTGGAGAGTTGCATAAGATAGTAATTGTAGTAGTAGTAATTCGAATATTTCATTCGAGTGTAGCTAGACTAAGAACATTTTCTATTTATGCTTGCAAATTATTGTTAAGCCAAATGTGAAATAATAGCAAAGTAGCAAACTTAATGATATGAGAATTAGTTTGCCCCCAACACATTCACATACATCTAGTTAAGAAGCTCGATTAATAAAGAAACAACTTTGCCATTCACCATACTAATTTTCAAACTATCACTTGTGAAGCTCCCATTTTAACCCCACTCATAAAGCCCTAACTTCTTTGTCTCATTTGCATAAATCCAAGAGTAATTAGGAAGAAGATTTAACAATAATCGCCACAAGAAGATGTTAATTGAAAGCTGCACCAACACTTTTTGAATCAGTGTGACGTCCTTCCTAATAGAATTTTGGCTTGTATGCATAGTGCTATAAGCAGTCTTTGAGCACAGCATTGTATCCTCATCTCAATTAGAAGTGCAGCACTATTGGTCCATTTGCTTTATCCTGAGGGAATTATACAATCAAAATGCTAAATTATGTACAAATAAATTCTATATTTTGTTGTGATCCAAACACCATGATGTTTAAACAACTCTATTACAACCATCAGATGGTCCACATTCATGTTAAGATACATTAGCTATGAAGCAATAAGAAGGATGGCCGACTAATCGTCAAACAAGAATGACTAACATACTTGCAAATGATGTACCATAAGAAATAAAAAATATTTTTATCATAAAGTACTTCAACCTAAAGGATTGAACCCATAAATAGACTTCCCCAGCCATAATCTTCTTATTGTAGCTTGTAATCAATGTTGACTGTCAGGTTGACAAGCTCTTAATTTTAAGAAGAGTTGCTATGTTCTCGTTCGCTTAATATATTATGTTACAAACATTTGAACTACTCCAAAGATAATGGTGCAACAATTTCTCTAACTCTATAATAATGGCACTCTTTACTAATGAGTGAGTTATATAATACACAAGAATAGTAACTAATACCATGTTCATCAAGACAATATGACTCATCATCCATGTGACATGGTCATCCATCTTGACATAGTTTTCAACACAATTAGTCCTGAATTTGTAATATTTTTCTATTGTTTAGTTGCTATAATTGGTATAAATGGATATTTCAAATTAAGTAGCTTAGCATATATCTAATTATTCATTATCATCCTCCTTTACTTAAGTCCCATCACCTTTTTATATAATATAATAGATTGTTTAGAATTCACCACCTAACCTAAGTGACGTCGATACTACTCCATAATGTCCTAAATGCTCCTTTGTATGGCACAAGTTATTGATCCATCAATTGTGATGTCATCAACATATAAAAGATGTGCTATCATAGGGGAGGATGGGCTAATCTTGAACCTAATGTGGTACCATCCTTATACTAGCATGGGATAAGAAATGTGAGATACTCAAACATAATAAAAAAAGGTGTAGTAAGAGAAGACATTCTTACCTATGACCCATAATTACATAGTCTATATCCAACTTAAGTGCCATAAGCCTTCTTTTGTTCATCATGTGTTCATATTGGCTACCATCTACTGTGCCAAATAAATATTATGTGAAATAGCTCTACCAAGAACAAATGTAGCTTGCTCATTATATTAATGTTAGAATGCACCATCTTTAATCTACCTGTCATAATCTTTGCCACAATTTTATATACCACATTGCATGAGTTAAAGGATCTAAAATGCTTAGGTTTTGAAGCACCATGAACCTTTGAATTAGTATTATCAAAGTGTCTTTCTATTTCTTTGGCATATATCTATCATGAAAAATTTATTTCATAGTATTAGCAATGTTTTCTAAGTAATCTCCAATACCCATGCATTTGATCAACTGTGATGTTATCCATTCATGGAGTCATATTTCTCTTGATAGAATTCATAGTAGAGCTAATTTCATCATCGGTGATCGATGCCTTAAGAAATGTTTCCTACTGTCTACCAATACATCTATATGCCTGCAAATATAAAAGGTAGGTGGAATATACTACTTATCACTTTGCCATTTGAACTAAAAAGCCACCCTAGTGTACCTCTAATTTACTACAAGGAACCATTAAGTCCACTTAGCATTTTAAGCTAATAAATATCGTTATTCCAAAAGATAGATGTAGCTATAACCTAAAAAAATTTTATGATCCCTCATGTATGTTTAGTGTTGCTTAACATGCTGTCACCATCATGTCTCCTCAAGGCCCACCATTCCATAGAAAGACAAAATGTGCTGAGCCAATAGCTAGTGCTCTTATTGAGTCAATCTTGGCTCAAATTCCTTGATCTGTAGAACCTGAATATCTCACTCCAACTGATTATTTCTATTAGGAAAATTTCTCGTTTCACATAAATCCGTTATCTTAGAGCTGACAGTGCTCTACAAAATTTTGTAGACAATCCATCCATCAAGTTTTGACTTATTATTGTACTCTAAACTATCTATGCAATATTCATTATAAGTGGGAAAGAAAGCCATACATTTTTAAACTAGTTGTATTTACCCATTCTTTCAAAATGCTACAATTTGAGTTGAATGTGTAATGGAAATTGAATTGAGCCAATGCAAGGATGATGTGATATGGTAATATTTTGATATAACTAAAAACCCTCAATGTTCACGATAGCGCTACCCAATCTTTCATAAATGCATGAGCTATCATCCTTGTTATTGCACCAATTATAATTATTTCAAGTGAAACCCAAGTTACTTGGCTGTATATCTTCAAAGAAGCTATAGAATTTATGCTACACTTATCGACTCAAAATTTTTCTTCCTTTCGTATTATTCTATGCAAAAAAATTTAAAATCACTAATAACAAATAGTGGGCCTCCAAGTGTTTTTATTTCTCTAAATTGATCCCATGCCACCCTATGAGTAGCAGAATCCTTGGAAGCTTACTTGACACAACATCATTGAGCTTGTTTACTTCTTGCTTGTCTGAATTAACACAACTTCTTTTTATAAGGCCTTCACAATGTCTAACTCCACCCAATTTGTCCATAGCATAATGATCTCATTAGATATGCCCAGTAATAACTAAGCATAGAACTCCTAAATCTTACCAAGAAATCTTTCTACATCTTGCTTATCGAACTTGTCCACTCTAGTCTCCAGCAAAGCAATTGCTGATACTCCATCTTGATTTACAAATGGCTATAGAAAAGCCCATAATTTTCTTTCCCTTATTCCTTACAAATTCCAAACATCTTACACAATCATATAAAATGACGTGGCACCATTATAAATACATAAATAAACACAAAGGATTTGGAAGTAGCTAATATATAATAACAAAGACAACATAACCCAACATGAGTAATAACATCACAAAGTGGATTAGATAATCAAATTACTACCATAACTCCCATAGACATGTTCTATCCTATATGTGAATCTTCCTCTATTGATTTAATGTTCTATCTTGACCATACACCATATATTCGAAGAAATCACCTCATGTCTTTGCCTTTTACAATGATTGTTTTAATAGTTAGCTGTTCTCTCATAAAATATTATCACATCATAGATCCCAAGATGTTTCTTTCTATATATGTTGTCATGCTTTTGCTTCCATGGTTTGGTGGTGAATTGCACTCTAATCTTTCGATGATAACATTTAGGTTTCATTATACCTTGCAATTGCAATAGTTTATCATCCACTACCATTTTAATTACTTCCACTTCTTGATACACTTCATGATTTAATAAATCTATTTACCAGGTTGGCCATACAATTTTGCTTAATTTTTCTCTCAATTGGCTAAACATTTCAAATTTGATAA
This sequence comes from Vanilla planifolia, assembly GCA_023846275.1. Lineage (NCBI taxonomy): Eukaryota > Viridiplantae > Streptophyta > Magnoliopsida > Asparagales > Orchidaceae > Vanilla > Vanilla planifolia. Next base: position 425,696 of record JAIUJO010000080.1, on the reverse strand, counting down.
GTACAGAGCAAACATTTGTATCATTTTTCATATATACTTTATTAAATACACTTCTACTTGTTCCTCCCACACAATAAAGCAATGTGACTTGGTTCCTCCAATAAATACAATAATTAGAAACTTGTTGTACATAATGCATTTCTAGTAGGCTCATAACTATAGAAAATTTGCATAGCAAAGCTCCCAAAATATTCAAACCTATGTGATTTGAAAGCCATAAAAACAATGATGCATGATTTATCTCCCAAGTCCTCTGCATGGAATTGCTACAATTTGAACTTCTGTCAAGCACCTTAATACATAAAATTTTGATGACAAAAGCACCTATACTTTTTGAATTTATGTAAGTTGAGTTGCTTGTGCAACAAAGATGTATCGCTAATCTATCGGTTCATCCTTAGCTTTTCTCACTACATGTAAGTAGTTCATTTCATTCATATGCATCCAAATCGTTTTTGCCTCAACTAATAACATTAAACATTTGCTCTAGTTGGCACCCTAATCTTCCCTTAAATTTTACTTTTAAGAAAATAAATCTAGATGCCCCTAATTACATTACATCTCCATTATAGTACTACACTTCTTCCATTCTACCCTTACTAAATAATACACTTAAGTTCAATATTCAATGAAGCCATCTCATGTTGTCTCCTACAATTCTACAAAATAATGCCTTTCGTAACATTCATCAATGACACTTATTAAAAAGTATCCCCAGGATTTAGGTACATAGCACTTCAAATACTTCAATTCCTTCCTGTAGTTCGAACTTGCTTATTCTCATTTTGAGAAGCCTACTACCATTTTCAAAGCTACTTTGAGGTTCTTGTAGCACGCTCTTTCTCAAAAACATACAAACATCTTTCCATTTTTTCCCAATATGTTTCAAATAAGCAACCTCCATGTGATGGTAAGTAGTGAACTATCAATGTATAACCCATCTCAATTATTTTTATAGTGGTGGTACAATAGCAATTTTCCTACAATAACAAAAATTACAACAAAATTCAATCACACCATAACATCATCAAGAATAAGAAAGTAGCAAACATTACTACACCTAATTCTCCTCAACACAGCCTTTACTATTTGGAAATTAAACATCTTAACTACTAGGGTATAACATCTTCCTTTAATCCATATCATGTGTAATGTATAACTAAAATATTCCAAGGAGCATTTACCCACATCTTGAGATATGGGTAGCTTCTTTATGGTGAATTAGCTAGCATTCTCCTCTTGTTGAACCTACCCACTTGAGAATACTCCATGCTTAATTTCCATTGTACCTTGTCCTCTCCTGCACTTTTTTGCCCATTAAGCCATTGATCTTCTTCTATATTTAGGTTTGTAATATTTTTGTTCTCTCCCATGGTCTTTGTTTTAGGAACCCACTTGAGTGTAGATGTACCACATTTTCTCCCATCAACATTGGACCTTGACCTCCTTATATATCTTGGTTTTTTAATTCTTTCCAACTTTCCCTTTTCCATATTCTTCTGCATTCTTTTGAAGTTGACATTCCCAATCCTCCTTAATTATGCTTTTTGAAATAATCATTTCTTTTCTAGGCTATACTACTATCCATTGTCTTAAACCATGACGCCTATCTTCATCACTTTCCCGCTCTCACTAGCACCTTTTTCCTCTTCCTCTAATTGCTTAGGACTTTCCTTTATAACTCGTATTTTTTTGGCATACAGAATAATAGGAGCATTTTGCATTGACATATTAGATGGAGACATATTAGATGCATGTCAAACCTTCCTAAATGTAAAGAAAATTTAGGGAATCCCCTCATACTTTTATCTTTTAAATGACTTACTCAAAAGTCTATTGAGCCACAAACCTTCTTTAAGTTGTTTTGATAAGTCAAATATTGTATGAGATCGAGTAAAGGATGTCCTCTGCATGTCAATCATCTGTTCATCTATTTGTATTAGATTCTTAGATGCCTCAACTATGTTAGGAATATTCTTCTTGTTTGGATTTCAAGGGAGGCATGGTCACAAGGTGAAACTTATATAAGTTGATGAATAGGCACCTGAAGAGTGTAGCCTATGGCTTAATTTAACTCGACACAGAAAAGCTTATTAGATCTAGATATAGCAAGAATTGATAGATTGAGAGCTTCTTTTTTATTCCATAATTGCTGATGCACAATCTTTCTTTGTTGGTGGAGAGATTTTGTCTATTTAATTTAGTGAACAAATAAGACCTCACCTTGCTAAAGTTTATGGTAACCACATGCCACCTTTGGGTTTTGAGAGAGCATGATTGCTAAGTTGAAACTTAAATAAAATGATGAAAGGAAAACATAAGGAGTAGAGAAGTTGAGCATATACCATAATTTAGCTCAACACATGCAAACTTATCAGGTCCAGACATAGCAAGGATTGATTGATTAAGAGCCCTTTGTTGATTTCATTCGTGATGGTACATTGTCATTCTCCATTTTTTGAGACATTTTTTTGGTTAAGTTTGTTAACAAACAGGTCCTCAACTTGCTAACAAGCTATGTGGGTTGCAAGTGTGACCAAAGTTTTACAGGAACTATGGCAGGTTAGGCCATACAAGTTTGAGGTAATAATTAATCTATGATGCTCTTATATATTTTATGTTGAACATACATTGCATTGATGTATTAAATTAATACATTACCTTGGTTAAAAGGTCTAGATAATCTATAAAAATTCCATTGTGATAGGGATAGATCAATGTAATTGTTACTCTTTAATGAGAAATTCCTAGTAAGTGTTAATCTTTCTCATATTGTTTAATACTTGTCTTTTAAAAATAGTACTTGTTGCTTTTACCAGTTGAATGGTCCAGTGAAGTATTCAAATTGATGTTCTGTGGGTCATCTCTCAAGACATCTAATGTTGGAATTTGTTCACTTTAATAGGGACTTGACTTTGTGCAATATTGAAGTATCACACCTTGCTTGTCAGTGTGGTCTTTGCTTTGTGCACTTTTTTCAAAAGTAATAGTGAAGCTTCAATGCTGCAAATTTTGCTTAGCAATGTTTTATTTTAACATGTTGCTGCCTCTGAATAGTTTAGCATGTGGTGTCAAGCAATGCCTCTACATTGTCTTTAAATGCATGCAGCAGGGTTGGCCCAACAAGTTGGACCTATTAGTTGTGGAATTGCAACATTTTTTAGTGATTAACATACCTTTTCTTGGTGGTTAGCTAAGTTTTGAGCTTGCAATTTTCTTGCAATATTGACATTGATATAGGACAAAGCATTTTGTAATTATATGAGTTTTCTCAACATCTTTAATTTGGCATGTGTACTAATTTTCAACTATTTTAGTTATTGTTTAAATTGTTCATGCCAATATAGATCATTTGTACAATAATATCCCCTTTCTAGAGATTGTTGATACTTATGCCATGTGTGTGCTAGCAAGGCCTTCAAACTTAGTTGATCTCTTTATGATTCTTTTTGTATACCTTTGAAGCTCTTTGGTCTAATGAAATTAAATTTGAATTAGAACCTTTTTCTCAAGCGATGTTTTTTGTGGTGTTGTATCTTATGCTTGGCTACTTTCTAGTATTGTTTGTCATTTGGTGTAGGGCTTTATCATGTATTCAAACCTTCTTAAAGAGTACGTTCATACGTTGCTTACTTTTCTATTGGATGGGTTAGTTCCATTCACATATTTCATTGACATCACACTTCTCTCGTGTTTGAACTATAGGCACTCCATTTCTCCATTGAACATATTATTTTTCTTTCTATTGTGTCGACACAGTCGAGCAAAATCACTCAATTTTAATCATCATTCTCTTCTGTGGTGGGTTGTCATCAAAGAATGCTATTGTGAAGAAGCAATGTTTAGGAACTTGGGGGATGGTATCCCAACTTGGGAGCATTCTCTCTTCCCTTATGCTATATCACCAAACATGTTAGATGTTATAACTATATGAGGTGTTGCCAAGCGCCTTATCTTTTTATTTATTCTTGTTTGATCTTCATAGTAGTACTTGTCTTACAGAGTAAGCCATGCATGTGTAATTATGAAAAATTTACAAACGTAAAACAATGAATAGCTCAACAAATCAGTTATTATCTATTTTGTGATACATGCTACTTGGATTACTATAGTAATTTTAAGGCTAATATATGCATCAAACTTGGACTTTTAGAAGGGATGCATTTGTTAGGTAAAAGCTTGATGCATCCTATCTCTCGACACCTTAATGATTCATGACACCTTATTAGGTTGCATGGCCTCTATGTTTGTGAAGCATCATTCAAATTTCTTCCCTCTACTCTGTATTGTAGGATATGGGCCTACCATGGTGGTGATGGGTGATGGAGAATTAGGATTGGATTTCATAAAGCGAGCCTATAAAATGGCAATCACATCCATGGAAGGTAGCAAGTACACCAATTACTTAATCCTAACATGAGATAATAAGAATAAATAATAATATCAAGCTCAATGAGTCTAATAATTACAATGAGTTTATAATCTAAACCCCTTAATGAGGATCCATTGGAGGGCATGTATGGTGCTAGGGATGTTTTCATTTGAAAGGTGAAACTTTGCAAAAACATTTGGCAAGGATTTTTTCATTAATCAATAATGAAAGTTTGTGGCTGAAGGGCTAATAGTTACCATCCTACTCTCACCCATAAAGAATATTAATGAAAAATTGGTACATGTCACACTTTGGAATCAATATGCACTTTATGAGAAATCAAAGTGTTTGGGTTTCTTGATGAAGTAATGGTCGAAGCCTACATTATACTCTCTTCAGAGAGGTTCATACACAATGACAAAGGTGAAATGGTTGAGGAAATGGCATTCCAAAATTCTAAGAAGAAGACAAAAGTGAGGGACCAAATCTATATTGTTGTCATGCTCACACTTTTTGTGGCATAGTTTTAAAGACTACATACCATTAATATATGTAATTTCACTATTCTATGTGCTTCTTTTAACTTAAAGCAAAAGCAATTGGTTCATTATAGTAATGGCTATAATAGAGTTTGATTCAATCTACATTATTCAGACATTAGGAAGTCACATTCTAAGCAGTTCCATTGCTTCAAGAGTAGCAATAATCTCCATGCCTAAAGCTGCATCAGAAACAAATTTCTTTCTATCAATAGTAATAAGTCTACACATGTCATCCCAAGCAACAATGCAATCTCTAGCATTGGGATCAGCCTACATAACTTCACCATTATTGATTTTAACCCAATCCATTGGAGGAAGGGTCCAATAGGTTGTAAAACTAGCTCATCAAGGCTACAAAAGCTCCTATTTAAAAAAGTTGGAGAGTTGAAACAAGTAGCAACAGTAGTAGTAATTTGAATATCTTTGAAAACATAGTTGAATTAAGAACCTTATCCACTTGTTCTTCTATATTCTTACAAAGCCAAGGGTGAAAGAATTCCAAAGCAGTGAACTTTATTGTACCATAAGCAATAACCCCTTGCACACTTAAATGAAGCTTAATTAATGAAGTAACATCCTTGTCATTTACTTTATCGAGTGTGAAACAGTCATTTATGAAGTTGTTTGACCATAATTCATTCATACTATAGCACTATCACACACAATATTGCAAATCACTATTCACATTCATTGACAAAAGCTTTGACATCTTAATCCCTCATGCATGAAGTTAGGAGCAAGTAAGAAGTAGATTTAACATTAATTTTCATAAGAAGATGCTAACCCAAGGCTACACCATCACTTTCAAAATCCACCCACTCTTTATTATCATAATTATAGCTCGTATGCATGGTCTTTGAGTTTAATGCCCTATCCTCACTCAATTGCAATCACAACACATCTCTTTCATTTCATTTTGCCCAAGGGAAATGCATAATACAAAATATCAAACAAAATGAGGGAAAACTCTTTATTTTTTATCATCCCACAAACCATGCCCCATAACCAACTCCATTATAAGTGTATGGTGGTCCATCTCCATGTTAAGATTTGTTGGACACAACAAAATTGGGAGGACGCCAAGCCAATCAACTAATAAGAATAAAATTTAATTTAAGAAGAATGCCAAGCCAAATGCCCAACAAGAATGAAAATAAATTACTCACAACAATACTCCAAATAGTATTTCTTATTATCCATGTGCTTGCAGTATTGACTAACTTACACATATGAGTGCATCACATCGAATATAAAAATATTGCTAGTCATAAAGTACTTGGACTTGAAGGACTAAATCCTCCTAAGAAATAACTAGCTCATGTTTTGTAGTCAATGCTAACTACATGTAAGAATCTCTTGTTTTTTAGTCCTTTTCAATCCTTAGGAAGATTATCAGGTCACAATAGGCATAATATATTGTGCCACAAAACTTTGGGCTACAATACAAGTAAAAGAACACCAATTTCTCCACCACTATAATAGTATCACTTTGAATAAATGAGTGAGCTAAATAATTCATAAGAATAGTAGCTAACAACAAGTTTATCATGATAATGCTTCCTGTCATGCATAGTGTCCTAATAATCCAGCTTGGCACACAATGTTAACATAATTAATAATGAAATGAAGATCTTTTTTATAGTATAGTGGCTGTAATGTTTATGCCCATATATTTTAATTAAGCAGCCTAACATGTTTGTAATTTTTTTATATCATATTCTTCACCTACATTCCATTATGGTGTTAAACAATACTCTAAATATGTTAAGATTGGCAAACGAGCTAGAGTGATGCAAATACTGCTCTATAAATCTTTGAACTGTTTGGGTTTAGGTGCATCATGAACTTTATGAATAAGAATGACTAGAATGGCTTTGAAATGTTTGGGCATAAAGCTTTGTTTAACAAATTATTTATCATCTTTGACAATATCTACTTATGTGATGTTCTAATAACCGTGCACAAACTTAGTAGACATGTTATCCACACTAGAGGATTTATTTAATTTGATGGATAATATTGCACTTCTAATATGATCAACACTGATTGAAATCATAAGTGAGGCCACATATTCATTATTTATAGTTCTCAAAGTCTAAAACGTTAAGGGAGGCACATATTGCCCATACCAAAACAACTTTTTGATTAATAGCTATATATGAAAGTATTTGATCTTAATTGGGGAGGTCACTAATTCTCCCTTCTATTTTTACATTGTTGGATATAATTGCTCACAGATGTAGAAGTTTTTTAATTCTTCAAAAAATGCATGTTTTGGTCTCCAAAGGTGGACTAATGAAGCTAGAATCACCATCATGACCATGCTTCTTCTAAAGCCATGACATTATAAGTGGAAACAATACATTGTGCAATAAGGTTATGTTTCAGTTTAGCTAAGTTTTTGACTAATTTCATAAGTTAAAGCTCCTAGATTTCTTATCCTAATTGGAGTAACTTACTAAGAATATTACCAAGTTTGGCTTCACGTCATTAATCAATGATAACAAAGCTTTCCTAAATTTAGGGGATAAAATATCCATGGAGTTACCCCTAATAGTCCTTCTCTACTCTATATACACAACATTTGTTGATTGTCAAAAGGATATTTCAAAATCGTTTCTTCTATCAACTTTACATCTAAGGATTGTCTAAAAAACATAAGTAACAGTTAGTGGTTCGAGCTAATATGGAAGGAGTGCCACAGTGCAAGGTTTGCATACCATCAATATTCGTGGAAGTTCTATCCAATACTTCATAGATATCGACATTCCCCTCCTTATTATCATACCAAGTAAACTGATTCCCATAAAAACCCAACTCATTTCGAAGCTAATCATGAATGATGTTAGAGAACTCATACTGAGACTATCCCCTACTAAATTTCTTTCCTCTTTTTTTCTCTTGTTATGCAAGGCAATGAAACCAACTACCATAATTAATGCTCCACCAAAGTTTGTAGTATTTCTACCTTCATCCCAAGTTGATTGATTGTTAATATAATCTTTTGATGCATATGAAGCACAACATAACAAAATCTCATTACTGTCCAATCTCAATGGAATAGTAGCCACCTATTAAAAGTAATCCATAATCTAAAGCTTTAACCAATTTCTCTACAATACAATAATGCCCATAGATGACCCTAACGAGCATTGCACTTAGTTATGTTCACTCCTACAGTCCAATCCACCTTACGTCAACTAAAAGTCTCCACATGAGTTTCCAGTAGTGCAACTGCAAAGGACTTATTCACCCTTACTATGTACTTCAACTGTCCATGAGATTTTGCTGCTTTAATCACCTTGATATTATGAACTAAAAAGGGATCATAATCAATTGGTAAAAATATATTTCCTCTAAGCACTAGCAATACCATTGCCACAGTTCCTATCCATGCTAAATTTGCATTTTATTAGCTTAACTATTCTAGTGCTACCCATACAGCTAAGAAAATTCATTAAATTGCTCACAAAATTTTGAAACAACAAGCCTTCATAGAGAATGTTCTAGCAGTTTGTATTCCATAAAATAGTAACCCAATTGAAAATGTGCCTTCCTTATGTGAAACAAAAATAACATATAATCCATCCCATAAACACAGTCAACAAGTAATGCATTGAAACCCATTTCATCCAATAGTCACCAAAAACCAAAGTCCAATAATGCTACATTTAGACCAATTTTACATTTAGATCAAACTTACAAGGTATATTTGAGTTCCAAATCTTCCTCTTTTGATTTAGAATGAAACTATAGCTTTGGAACTAATTATGTGTAGCCTCAATTCATATATATTCAAACCTACACTCAGTCTTGAACTTTATTACAAAGCACTCCAATTTCATACATAAACTAGTAGTTAAATTCTAGTGCCAAGCCATGTTATAGCATTTAAAAATATTTACTACAATCCATGCACATCATTGAGTCCATATGAAACAATTGAGAAGTTTTAACATAGAAACAATCATGACACAACTAATAATATATCTTAAACTTTGTACATTCAAGAAATAAACTATGCTTACCTTAGATATTGTTCTAACTGTTGAAGTTCTTTGTGCTTAAGAAAATCCCACAAGAGGAGGTGAATTGTGGTAAATAAAATTTTCTTTTGATTTTCGGTTTCAATTAAAAATTAAATCTTTTAAACACGAATAAGAAGAAATATCACACAAAAGATTTTTAAGGTGGTTCGACTCAAAATTGAGCCTACATCCACCCCCAATCTGTGTTGGGAAAAACAACACTAAAATTACAAAATTACAAGCAAAGTTTTTCATACGGTTCACCTCAAACCTATTTGGGATTTTTCCTACGACTAATCCCAAGCCTACTTGAGTTTTTTCTGGGCTCAACTCAAACCCCGGGCTTTTGCACAATGTCGGGATGCCCTTACCCCAAAGAAAAGAATACAAAGGCAAAACTTAAAATAACTTTAAGAGAAATAGGAGGCACACATGACCAAAAAATGGAGGAATATAGATAGAAAGATTGTTGAAGCACAAACCTCTAATTTTAGAATCCTTCTTGCCACTTTTTCTTTATGAAATTGGAAGCACCTTATTCGCTTGATTTTGCTCGAAATCATGATCTGAAAGCTATAGGATTTTAGCAAAAATCACCTCTAAAAGTTCTTCATTCTTCTTATTTATAGAGCTTAAATTTGAGCTCTAAAATCACTCCCGACGGCTCTTAAAATCAACTAGCCATTTGGGTAACAGATGGAAAGCAGCTACAGTCCGATTCGGGCCCAAACAGGGACGGCATGGATTGAATCTCGAATTTACCGATTGAAATATCAAGCCATAACCTAACTACAATGCTTTATTATCAGTGTTAGTTATCAGGTCAATCAACTATGGACTCTAAGTCCTCCACAATCCTTAAGAAAACTTATTGATTCCTATCAGGCATATTGCAGTGTGTTGCTAACATTAGAACTGCTCCACAACTACCCTTGCATCAATTTCTCCAACTTAGTGATAATGTCACTTAAGATTAAGTATTGGGCTAAGTAATATACTAGAATAGTAGCTAACACTAAGTTGATCATGACAATATGTCTTGCCATTGATAGAGACTTGGTCATCTACCTTAACATAAAGTTTTTAACTTAATCAATATGAAATTTGAAGTAGTTGTTTTGCCTAGATATTTTTATTTTACAACACGACTCATATGTAAATTTTCTATTATCATCTTCCTTCACTTTCATTCCATCCCCTTGCTAAATAATAACATGGATTTATTTAGATTAAGCATCTAATCAAAATTTTGCTCATATTGCTTCATAATGTCTTGAATGGTCTTTGCTATAACACAAGTTGTTGATGCATAAATCATGATGTCATCAGCATATGGAAGGTGTGTAATTATTAGGGAGAAAGGCCATTCCTAATCTCAATAGAGGTAGCTTACTCCACCTAGAATATAATAAGTTGAGAGAGATATGCATGCACAATTGTACAAAGGTAGGGTGAATGTGAAAACCTCTACCTAAGACCCCAACAGCTTCAATCCACTTAGGGTAAATACCATTAAACATATTCCCAAATCTTCATTTATTGATGCATGACTCAATCCATTAACACCAAAGATTCAGGAACCATGAATGCTTTAGCATATCAAGCAAAATTTTCTAGTTGTCCTTATCATAAATCTTGTCTTTGTCTAACTTTACTATCACTAAACCATTTCGAGATGAAGATAAATCCGATGAAGTAGCCATTTATTGTGCCAAAACTACTCAAGGTACTCATGCACATAGAGTTGGTTGATGCATGTCAACTAGCAGAAAAATTTGGAGCAACTCCAATGAGGCCCTTTTCCTAATGTTGAACAATTGACTCAGAATTAGTAAAAACATGAGGGATCTAACTATTTAGTGATAATAGCACATTGAGATGGGCTTTAAAGACGCTCATGGAATGTGATTTCTTCATAGTGCTCTAAATGTTAAAGTGAAAATATTTGACAAAGCACAGGTTAACAATGGGAGCCACTATGACTATCTTAAGGTAGAAAAATACATCATCATCTAATTTGTCATGCACATGAAAGGATTAATTGACATTTGTGCTACCCTTGTCAACTATCTAGTGAAAACAAAACCATGAGAATAGGCTATGAAGAACCAACAGGGAAAGAAATATTGCCTTGATAGGTTGAGCCAAGTAGAGCACATTGTTAAGTGGGAGATTGATTGTGATGGAACTTCTATTAAATGATAATGAAGGCATCCTAACATGATCAATGAGAAAAAAAAAATCATGCGGAACAAAAGGTTATAATCTCACGTGATTCTTATTTTTAGTGTGAATACAAACCATGAAAGTAAGGCCTATCATTCCTTTAGGCATTCAAAATTTGAAGCTAAAGGTGTCAGAAAAGTTATCATAATAGTAACTAGTTTGTGGTTGCTAGGCTTTCATAGCAATGTAGCTTTTTTATCATTTGATGTTGGCTCTTCTTATCATTGTGAAGAACAATTCATGAAATGTTGTCTTTTTCACCCTGCAATTAAGAATGTGCACTAGGTTTAGACCATAACGAGAGAAGTTAGTTTTACCTGATTGATGAATGTGTCATCATAACAACTAATCCAGTATTAGAGAAACTATTAATTCACACAATTATTTATTACACTTGGCTTAAAAGCCGATGGTGTGAAGTTGTGTTGTGTAGGATTATAACTAAAGGTCTTTAAGTCAGAATCCAATCTTAAATGTGATGCTTAGGCCCTTTGTTCACTTATTAGCAAATAGTAATGGCTTCGTAGCCCATGGGTACATGACCATGGGTTCACCCTATGTTTTAGAAAGTTAGTACTATAACAAATGGCAATTAAGTATGAACAATGGGTAGAATCCCTTGTAGATGACATAAATTTGCAAAAAGGGATTTTAAGTGGTACAACAGCCTCACTACAATGATTAATTGAGATCTTACCCTTTCTTGTAGTATATTCATCCCCTTAAAGACATCAACATCCTAAAAGGTTTCAAAACACACCTTGCTCACTTGTAGGCTCGCTTGCTTGCTTACTTTCTTACTTGCTTACTCTACATGCTCTATTTATTCTAATATTTCATGTAGAAGATCAAGTGGTAATTTCTTTGGTACTTTGCATGATACTTTTCGTGGTACTAGAAGATTCATGTCGTACCCCTTGGAGGCTTATCTAGGTGTAATGTTAAAATGCCTCACAATGTTTTCGCAAAACATAGATGGTGTAATGTAGGAATTATAGTATTTTCCCCTTTCTACAAATTGCATGTTCCACTGAGACCCAGCCTTGTGTCATAGTTGATTCATCACCACAAATCCAAAGTCATCACATAGGGTTGTAAAATTTCCCTCCATTACTCACACACTTTATTAAAGTAGCCTATTGTGGTTCTATGTGTGGGAAAAAGTTTCACTTTTTATACATTATTCATTACTTCTCATTACATGGGTATGGTTGTCGTGTCACTCTATTGGGAGATTTGTCTTCTTCCTTTATAGAATTATTGCAAATTGCAATCTACAAGGGGTAATTTTTGCCACAGTATGGCTCACAACAAACTATAACATAGATGTTGTAATATGTATAGGGTTTTGTGAATGCATGTCTATGGCCCAAGCCATGAGCTGAGGTAGTTTTGCTCATGGAAGAGTAACCTTTTTTTGGAGATTTTACATTGCCAATAGTTGGAAAAAGGATAAGGTGGTACCCTACTGGAAGAGTTTCCCTGCTTATAGAATTATTGCAATATGCAATCCACAAGGGGCAATGCATAGCAAAATTTGACCCATAATGAATTGAGAATTGGATGGTGCAATATGTGCTAGAATTTGTGCATGGTATGTATGCCACATTAGTTGCACACTACCAAAGCTACAAGTGAGGCAAAGCACTTGGTGCACTGCAACATCAACATTATTCATCTATGTGGAAGCCAATCCACTTGTACCCTATGATAACTTATTTCTATGTTGATTGGGATACTTGTTCATTTTTTAAGTTCTGCTCTTCACCCTCTACATTGTGAATTATGATGTGTAATTTTACTTATGTTGTAGTGACCTTTTTGTGCTTCCATGTGTGCAATGTAGTGTCTTTCTTATCCATGCCCCAGTCCTTTCTAGTGTTACATGTGGTGGTATTCAATTGTTTTGGTGTGGTGGCTTTCTTGACACACTTCATTTTGTGCCTGAAATGTGTTACTCTTTTCAATAGTTGTCATCGTTTATGACTACTAATAGAGGAATGAGGTGCCATTTTAATTGGGACTTGACTTGGTGTCATATCTAATTATCAAACCTTCTTTGCCACTCTGTATTTTGTTTGGTGTAATATTTGCCTGTGTCGAGTTGAAACTTTAGTGGTGCAAAGTTCACACAACCATTTGTTTGTTGTGCTTGTTGTTGCCTCTGCATTATGTGGCTTATTGTGTCAAGCCTCACTCGCATGTTGTGTCTTCCTATGCATGTGGTATGTAGGGGCCCAACAAATGTGACTTGTTAGTTCTTGAATTGCAAATTTTTAAAGTGATTAACATGATGTTTCTTTGTGGTTGGCCAAGTTTTGAGCACATAGTTTGCTTGCTTTCTTTTTGTTGCCTTTGAGAAAAAATTTTGTAGATATGTAAGTCATGATAAACATCTTCAATTAGGAAGGCATAATTTTTTTTAGTCCTTTTAATGATTGCTTAATTGGTGCATGCCATTGTGGATCATTTGTATGCCTATGCCACTTTTCTAATGCTTGTTTCATTTCAGAGCAATTGGGTGGTAGCATTGGCCTTCATCCTTAATTAGACCCTTTATGCTTCTTATTGTGTATCTTTGAAGCTCTTTGGGCTATAGAATTGGGTTGGATTGAGACCTATTTTGCACAATAGATGTCTTTTGTGATTCTACTCCTTATTACTTCATTAGCTCTTCGTATGGTCGTGCATTATGTGTAAGGCTTTGCCTTGTAATTGAACCTCCTTAAAGAGGAGGTTCATATGTTTCCTACTTTTTTATTAGATGGATTGGTTCCATTAAATTATTTTGTTAACACCACACTTCTCCTATGAGGAATTGTTAGAATTCTATAATGCTATTGAATGTGTAATCATCCCTACTATCATGTTGGTTTTTCTTTGAAATTACACTTTTTGTTATTCATTCTTCACCATGAATGGTTGACATCGAAGAATGCTATTATCAAAAGGCAATGTTTTGAAACTGAAGGTATGGCATCCCAACATTGGATCATTCACTCTTCCTTCATGGAGCATTGCCAGACATGAACATATCAATAATCACATGAAGTGTTATTACGAAATTTAATTTTGTATTGATACCTAATTGATCCTATCAATAATCATATTCTTTTCTCAAAGATTAAGCCATGCATGTGCATGTATGAATAATTTTAGACTATAAAGTTTTAATGGTCGATTAATCAATTATAGTTTTCCTAATGGTAAATTTTGCTCAAATAACCATTATAATTCTAGGGCTAATATATGCATTAAACCCTATCTTTTGGAATGGTAGCATTTATATTCCCTCATCTCATTAACATTTTAAGTTGATTTGGTAAAATGCATAACCTTTATGCTAATGTAAATCATTCAAATTTCTTGCATATCAATGTTTGATGGTTGGATTTCGGCCTTCTATAGTGGTGACATATGATAGAGAGTTTGGGTTCAATTTTATAGAGGGAGCCTAAGAGATGATTGTCACATCCAAGGAATTGTAAGCACACAAATTACCTAATTTACACATAAGAAGGTAGTGAATATATAATAATAATGGTCTCCATGAATTTGGTAATTAGAATGACTACAATATATATCCCTTAAAGAGAGTCTATTAGAGGCAAAGGCTAGTACTTGTAACAAGGGTATATTCAATTCCGGTAGTATATATTTAAGTTTTTGTATTTAAGGTCATAGTTGGACCTTTGTTTGGGTCTATTTATTAGTCCTTTTTTAATTGGACCACCCCTCCTGATCCTTTTTTTGATGATGTGTCTAGCCTTAGCTTGTTGGTCACTCCTAAAACATCATTACTTTGAGAAAATTAGGGTGCTCAAAGGAAGTCAGACTCTTAACACATTAGAATGGGATGACATCATAGAATTTTGATCCTATTGTGTTGCATTTGAGAACATAATAAAATTAAAAGTGAATGCCATGACGATTCACCTTTCATATTTGGAGATGCAATTCTTTCATTTATGTGAGATAAATCACCACGAAAGAATTTGCTAATGATGTTTTCATTAATCAAGAATGAATATTGGGTCTGAAGGTAATCAGATCTCATCCATGTGTCCACCACAAATGATGTCCGCCAAGGATAAGTAAAAGTTGTTCTTATTACTCCAATTGTACCTTATGTGAAATCAAAGTCCTTGGGTTCCTTGATAAAGTAATGGTCAAAGGCTATGTCATACAATGCTCAAGGAGGTCGATATGCAAAATAATTAAAAAGACAAAGTTAAAGTGACTTGGGAAGAGCCATTCCTAAGTCCCAAACAACATCACACAAAAGTGTGTGATCAACAACCTAATCTATAGCACAATTACATTGGTGCTTTTATGTGGGATTGTTTGAAGAAGTTCATACCCGAGACATCTGTATTGACATTATATTTAGAATATTGTTTGATTTAGACAAAACTTACTAGTTAACTATAATAATAGCTATAATTGAATCTAATTAAATCACCACTATGATGACATATGAACAAAAATTCTTAGAAGTTCCATTGCTTCAAAAAAGAAAAGATCTCCACCACAAAAGCTAAACAAGAAGCCAAGGTGTCTCCAATAATAGTACTAGGTTTATGTATGTCATCTCATGCAATGATAACAATTCCAACTTTCACTTTCTCATGCATAGCTATGTCACAACTAAATTTAATCCAACCCATTGGAGGTCTTTGATATGTTGTAATAAATGGCCCATTAATGCCTACAAAGTCCCTACTTGATGTAATCAAAGAGTTGTAGCAAGTAGTTATAATGCAAATGTTTCACAACATGTTAAGATTGGTTGACCAAGTGGTAACGAAATGATTTTAAGCTAATTTCCCAACAAAAGGAAACAAAATTATTCACAACATTCTACCAAACTATATTGTTTGTGGTCAAGAGGGTTGCAATTTTAAGTAAATTGTATCTATGAGATGCACTAGAGAGAATATGGAATGTATTATACGTCATGAAGAATTTTTGGATGAAGGACTAAACCCACACAAACTCTTCCCAAGAAATAGATCACCTACAATGTTTTGCACCCAAAGCTGACCTCCAGTTCGACAAACTATGACATTCGGGTCCCCCATAATCTTTATACACAATCACCATTTCCTATGAAGGGTAATGTGTTATCTTATTGTCATTTTATCTACTCCATAAGTGATGAGAAACAATTCCTTCAACTCTATAATAGTGTAGCTAAGAATTGATGTGTGAGCTAATTAGTAAATAGGAATAATAACAAACACTATGTTAATCATGACAATATGTTCTATCATCAATGGTGACCTTATCATGAATTTTGACACATAGTTTTAACATTATTTAAAATGAAATTAAAGCTTTTTTTAATATTTTGTTGTGGCAATTGGTATTCTTAGATTATTTGATTGAGTAGCGTGATGCATATGCAGGTTTCTTACAAATTTTTCTCATTACTTAGTAAATCTTGCTGTAGAAGCTAATAAACAAAATTGCTCAAGTTTGGATGCTCTTTGAGCTTCAAGGCTGAGTACAACCTGTGTGTCATTCCAACCTTTCGACATAATGCCATCTTTAAGAAATGTTTCACTATTTTAACAATTTCTACTTATGTGATCTTCTGATAATCATGCACAAACTCATATGAGATAACATCCATGCAAAGGAATTTTTTTTATGGACACCTCCATAGATCTATTCTATCAGAAGCTAGAAAGGTAGAGGAGGCTCACATTGGACATGGCTACACCACTACATGTTGAAAAATTACATAAGAATTTCCTTAATCTTCATTTGGAGGGCACTTGTTCTCCAATGACACTTTGAAGTTTGTGGATGTAATTGCTCCTCGAAGAAGAGGTATCTATCACTTGGAAAAAACATTTGTTTTTATCTACAAGGGTGGACCAATTAAATTTAGCATGACATCCCCACCATGCTTCTTCTTAAGCCATGGCTATGTCATAAGAAGCAATACATTTTTTTGGAAGATCATGTTCCAACTTAGTTAAGTGTTTTGTAGGTCTGTTATGTTGAAGCTCTTAGATTTATTAATGCAAATGGCGAGGATACTAAGAATGCTTCAAAATTTTTCCGCACAACATTTCTTTAATACCATCAAAGTTCTACAAAATTTAATGGTAGACTATTCATCGATTTTGCCTAATGGCCCTTTTTTATGCTACATTGTCTACACTAGTTGATTAAGGAAAGTATGACTACATTCATTCAAATTAAGTTCTTCTTTTAGTTTATCCTATTAATATTTTTTAAACAGTATAAGTAATATACAATGGTCTGAGACAATATGAACGGAGATATGTGGCAGTGGTACTCGGAAAGGCTATCATATCATGGATATTTAGAAAGTCCCTATCCAATCTTTCATGGATGCAAGCATTCCTCCCCTTTTTTTGCACCAAGTAAATTTATTCTTAACAAAACAAAGGCCATTTAGATAAAAATCATGAATAATGCGAGAAACTTCATACTGAGACTAGTCACAACTAAATTGTTTCCCTTTTTGCTCATTTTAAGCAAGGAAGGCATTGAAGGCTCCTACAAAAACTAGTATTCCACAAAGCTTTATCGTATTTTTCAATTTGTTCCAGTTGGTCTTTAGGTTTTATAGTCTTTTGAAGCATACATAACACAACACTTTTAAATCTTATTACTCTCAGATCTTACCTATATACTTACCACCTGTGAGGAGTAATCTACAATCTAAAGCTTGGCCCAATTCCTTCATAATACTACAATACCATTAGAAAACTTGGTCCAAGATTGAACAAAGTAGTTCTAGTTTCTACCAAAAATTTGATCCACCTCATACCAATTAATGGTTTCCACATGAGTTTCCAAAAGAACAACCAATCAAGACCCTATTCTTCCTTGCCAAATGCTAGAAGTAACTATGTGATTTCACTACTTTGATCCCATAGGTATCCCACACTAAAAATGAAATCATAATTTATTATTAAAAGTACATTGCCCCTATCAATAATGGCTCTCTTTTCTACACAACTAATCGTTGCCAAATCTATATTTTAAAGCTTAAAATTTTAGAATATACATAGAACTAAGAAAATTCACAAAATTGATCACAAAGTTTTGATATGACAAGCTTTCTTGACCTAAGTTCCTGAAGCTTATCTTAATAAGATAGAAACTTAGCTAACTATGTGCAATCCCCTCTAGGAAACAAACACAACATGTGATGCATCTATCATATCATTAATCAAAATATTACATTGAAAACAATCAATGTAGCAACCACATGTAGACATAGCATAATAATGTCACGTCTTGACTCTCAATTAGGTCGCACCTACTGGGCATAAAAGAAGTACCTAATCTTTCCATTTTTGAGAACATACCAGTGGCTTTTCAATGGACCATTTAAATCTATTATTACTTAATATTCATAGTTGCACACATCCTTGAAACTTATTGCAAAGCATTCCAAACACACACTTGAAATAGAAGTAAAGTTCTAGCACTTAACCATGTTGTGGCATTTAAGAAAGCATTTTACATCATGTCTTACACAATAGTGAGGCTAAATGAAAAAAACGATAGATTCCAACATTGTAATCACTGCTAAATTTTGTTCACTCAACCTCAAGACAAAGCCATTCCCCTGGAGATTACACCATAGCTAATAGGTAACCATTTAAAAACACATCAAAAAAGTTTCTAAAATCAAGATTCGAGGGGTGCTCACCACTACCCATTTTTGAGTGCTACTTTATTTGTGGCCATCGAAATAAAAATTATTTGTTGATTACCCATACTACAATCTAAAGTGGTTGATCCATACATTAGTAATTCAAGGTTCCCATCAACTGATGTTGAGAAAAGAAAGCCACACAAGATTGAAACTATATTATCTACAATAGTTATATATGTAAGGAAACAAATTCCATGTAATAGATTCAACCTATTTTGTTGAACTGCCACTTAGCCAATCTCCTTCCACACCCTAAAAATAATATCATAGTAGGCAAGTTTACTGTGTCAACATTCTCCTTAAGTGCCAATTACTTTGAGCTAAGAAATGACTCTAGTCTCCATTGATGCTAATCCTCATGATAACTTACTCATTAGATTTACTTATACATACACAAGGCCAGATTGAGGTTGGAACACTTGTCCTTATAAATAATTTAACAAAATTCATATAAGTCCACCATGTGAAGTTTTTCTCAAAGCCAACAAACCATAACATATAGTTGGAATTTGTTGTAGTAGAAAGATCCAAAAAAGCTCTAATTTTGCATAATAGTTCTTTAAATGACTAATGTTTTAAAGCTTTCATTTTCCTACTCCAAGTAAAAAATTCTTCTAGTAATCCTTGAACTTCTAAGCTTTCATTTTCCTACTTCTCTACATAACTCTTACCTCATTTTACATTTTTATTAAAAATATGTTTCCTTAATGTAGTTCCTTTTCTTTTAGGTTGGTCTACCTAACAATTTTGAAACCTTATGTTTGATTTTATCTTGTACTAAATTGACTTAGTTTGAGCTTCAAAAAGCTTTGGTTATAATTGAACCAATAAAAGCTAGTAGGAAGGAGGTGAATAACATGAAAAAACCTAAAGTAGGTTCAAGGTGAATAGTAAAGTGAACCTTAAAAAGACTAGAGGTGAACTATAATGGCCTCAGATTCTAACTCTTTTAAAAATTGAGTCATTCTCATCATCGATTAGGAGTGGATGAATGTTCTAATTTAAATGGAATAAATTTAGAATTAATAAAAAAATTTTAAAAAATAAATTTTTTTTTTGTAAAGTATTTATGAAAGATAAACACTATAACAAAGTAGAAAAAATATTTTAAAACATAAAATTCACTCGTATCATATGGGTTTTACAATGTTTCTCATTTCTTCATATTTCTTACTTTGATTTGATTGTTTTACTGTATAATTCTAAATTTGCTCTCATGTGAGCATTACAACTCATTAATTTAACATATTACATTAATTTAATCAATCCTATTTCAACTTTAATAAATATTTAGCTAAGAACAAAATAAAAATTTATTATTATTTATACTTATTTAGTTTGATAATAAATAGCAATTGTAGAGTTGGTTTAGTTAAGATGACACAAATATCATTAAACTTATCTTAATGAACTCCATCCAATAAAATATCTTTTTTATTTCTAAATGCTTCATTTTACAGGTTTTTTGCATGCTATATGAAATAGTTTTGTTCATATTTGATTTGATAATGAAGAATGTTACACTTAATCACTATTGCATCATATAATGCAGATTTCTTATACATTTTACCATATTTTTTCAAATCTATCTTTGAATTAGTATTTTATAAAGAAATTATAAAACTTCCTTCATGTGACCTTTATATCACTTAGAATTTGTTAAATAACATTACCTCAATTTATCTAATCTCAACATTAATATATATAAATAATTACTATTCAATTAATAATTTATTATTACTTATGGTACTTTACTTTTGAAATTTGTAGAAGCTTCAAATTAAGTCACATGAGACAAAAAATTATCTTTAGAAACATCTCAATGAGCTCTATCTAATTAAATGTTTTTAATATTTAAATAATTTATTTTCTTAGATTTTTGTAATTTTTATAAGATATTTTGATTCTTGCTAAATTTCATAATCAAACATATTACACTAAATCTCCTTAGAATACTAGAATGCAACTTTACCATAAATTTTATGTCATTTATTCAATGGTTTTGCTTTGACTTCGTTATAGTACTCATATTCAATTTATCGCATTTTAACTTGAATGTACATTTATTTTAACATTAATATATATATCAATTTAATTTTAAAAAGATATTTACTTTTATTTATACTTATTTTCTTTTATAATTCATAAAAATTCCAAATGAGGTTTCATAAACACTAAATCAGTGTTGCTGGACTCATTTCAATGATTCCCAATCTAATAAAATATGCTTTTTCATATATTTAAAAATATTTTGTATTCTAATGTTCCTGCATTCTTTATGAGACATTTGCTTGGACCAACTTGATAGTCAAAGATGTTACAATCCATTTTCCTTGTACTTCAAAATGCAATTTTCCTATATATTTTATCCAATTTCTTGAAATTACATTCTTTCATTTTGTTATATAACTATTAAACTCTAAATCTCCTCTAGTTTGAGCTTTCATCACATTTGTTTGGTTATATTATATTGATTCAATTTATCTAATTTCTATTATTATTTATATTTACTTAATATAATAATATTAATTTGTTATCATTTATTCTCATTTAAGTTGATAATTCATAATAATTCTAAACAAGGAGTGATAGAGATAATGGAAATATCATTAGACAGGTCTCAATAACTTTTATTATAATATGTACTTCAAATATTTTTGTATAAGGTTTTTTATTTAATGTTAAATTTTTTTCATACTTGATTTGATAATCTAGGTTTTAATGTCATATGTTCTTAAAATATTTTGTTTCCCTGATCCCTACAGTATCCCAGAAATCAACTTTCCTTTTAATTTATCTCATATGTTCAAGTTCTTTTTTTAAATTTTCTTATACTACAATATAACTTTGAATCTCATCTTGTGTGAATTTACATCACTTTGGCATTTCAATTTATTATTATTTACACTTACTTGCATTGGTAATTTATAATAAATCTAAATGAGGTCTAATATGAATGAAACAAATCTCGTTGGACTTAATATAATGTGCACCATATTTTTAACTATTTATTCTTATATTTTTAAATATTTTGTATTCAAGGGTTTTGGCATACTTTTTGAGACATTTTAAATTATTCTTAATTTGATGACTAACATCATTAAACTCGATCTCCTTAATATCTTCGAATGTAATATTCTTATATAATTTATCTTATTTCAACTTTAATATTTATTTAGTCCACATAAAAATTACAATTTAAAATTATTTATTTTTATTTATGTTGACAATTCATAGTTTTTCCAGTGAGGTTCAAATGACATAAAATAAATGTCATTTTGCCACCATTTGGGAGGCATTTTCATACTACCTAACTTGATTATTAAGAATACTAAAATTGATCTTTTTAGTATATTGTTATGCTAAGTTTCTCAATAATTTAACTTATTCAAAATTTTTTTACTTTTGTTTGGCTTTTTTAATATGTTACTCTAATCCTTCTTCTTTCATTATATTGCTTTGATTTATGCTATTTTAGTGATATTATATATTAATTACATATTAAAAAAATATTTCATTATTTTTTAAGTTTATTTACTACCATAATTTAGTGAATTTTTACAAAGTTTGATTAAGAAAAATAAATGTCATTTGACTTATGCTGATGAGTTCTATTCCATTAACTATTTTTTGTTCTCTAAATAATTTATTTTATTAAATTTTGAGATTCTATTGAAGATATGTTTATCTCATTTATTCAAGTTTTAGATTTTAATTTCATTTTAATATTATCATTCTCCAAATCTCCTTTCAAATGACCTTTGCATCGCTTTGATTCTCTTATTTAGAATTACTTCGATTTATTTCATTTTAGTTTTAATATTTTTCTACTGAGTTCTAAAAAAATATTTTATTACTATTTATGTTTACTTACCTTTGTAACTCATAGTTATTCCAAATAAGGACCAAAGAAATAAAACATATCTTTAGACTCATTAAATAACATCTTTTCTATTAAATATTTATTTTTCTTTTTATAAATATTTTTTCTGTAGTGTTTTTACTTTTCTAAGGCATTTTAATTCGTAGCTAGTTTGATCATCATGGATATTTTAATCAATCAACTTAACGTCATAGAATGCAACTTTTCTCAATATTTTATTTAATTTATTCAAATTCTTTACTTTTATTTATTCATATTATGATGTAATTCTTAATCTTCATGAATGTAACCTTTATATTTCTTTAATTTTTTATATTACATTCACTATATTTAAATAATTTTTACTTTAATAAAACTTTAACAAATTTTAAAATAACAATTTATTCTTCTTTATACTAATTTATTTTGAGATTTCGACATCAAACTTATCTCGATAACTTTGTCAAATTTAATTTTTTTAATATCTATAAGTATTTCATATTCTTGTTCCTTAACATGATTTATCTAACCTTTCATTTTCTACATGATCTGAAGCTTGATGATGTTGCAATCAATTTTTGTAAAATTTTAGAAGGAACTTTCGCATACAATTATCTCATTTATAAAAAAAATAATTTGATTTGGTGATATTAGTTCAATTTAGGTAATTTTCAATTTAGTAAAATTTCTATAAAATTAAAACAATTATTTATTTATTATTTATGCTTATTTACAATACTAATTCACAATAACTACAAAAGTGTTTTGGTGGAGAAGAAAAAAAAATGTTAGACTCATATTGATAAATATTATCAAATATTTATTATATATATTTTGTAATATTTTATTTTTCTCAAATTTTGGCACAAATTATAATATATATATATATATGATCAAATAAAATAAATTCAATTAATGTACTATACCCAAATCAAAATGATGTAAATGACACTTGAGAGACGACATAGATTTTCATTGTAATATAACAAAATAAAATTATAAAATTTTTAAAATGTTAAAAAAAATGCACAAAGACATTCATTCAAAAATATTTGGAGAATGTTTGTAAAATTCTCAGTCATCAAATTAAGTAAAGATAAAAATGTCACATAAAACTTATAAAAAAAGAGAAAAATGTTTTAAAATATAAAAATAAATATTTAATTGAAGAGAGGTCATCAATATGACTGCAGTGATGTTTGTTTAGTCTCCATCACACCTCTTTTGGAATTAACATGAATTAATAAAGAAAATAAAATAAATAATATTAAATTGTTATTTTTGTATTAAGTAATTATCAATTCAAATTAAAATGAGATAATTTGAATAAATATAATGTAACCATTTAACATTGTGAATTTGGGTTTGTTACCCTTGTGATTTTGAAAAATAAATATGGAGTGTGACAAATTTTAATAAATAATAGATTTAAGAATGATGTTCATACTTTTTATGAGATATTATGATTCATAAATGATTTAACATTAATGAATGTTACCCAAAATATCCAAATATATATTAGAATGTAATTTGATCAAAAAATTTATTACATCTTTTCAAATTCTTTCCTTTGTTTTGATAATGTTACTTAGAAATTTTAATTTTTTGCTTGTGCGACCATTATAATCTTTGATTTCCAAATTATGAAAGGGAATATACATAAATGATAACAAATTGCTATTTTAATATTAAGTATTATATAATAAAGTTAAAATGAGATAAAATGAAGTAATAAAAGATAAAAAAATCTAGCTAATGTAATGGTCACACTAATGTAAGTTTTTAATTACATAAAAATATAATAAAATAAAATAAAAATTGAAGTAATGAGAAAATATAATAAAATTTTAATCCAATGTACAAATGAGATCGAGCTTAACACATTTGATTATCAAATCATGTATGAAGAGAAAAATCTTATACAACATTAAAAAAAACATAGAAAATAACATGTTTTAAATATTAAAAAAAATTATTTTGTAATGTAAAAAAAACTTCTAAATGAGTCTAACGATATTTTTTGCTTTCAATAAAAACACATTGAAAATTACTAAAAATTTCAAATTAAATGTGCATTAATAATTATGTAATATAACCAAAACAAAGAACTATGAAGGTCACAAGAGAGTAGACTTGGGATTACGTTATAATATAAGTGAATGAAATCAAAAAATGTATAATTGAGATAAATTATGCAAAAAAGATACACAATATGATACTTAGGAGATCGAGTATAATTTCCTTGATCATCAAATTAGATAAAAAAAATTGCAAAAAGTTTGACAAAACTATAGAAAAAAATATTTAATATTTTTTAATAAATAATGAGACAGAGAAGGCTTGCCAAAATGAGTCCAATAGCATTGGTTTCATCTTAACTAGATGTCATTTGAAATTAACGTGTATTGCATAAGTAAAAAAGAATAAATAATAATATTTTATTATTTTAACATTAAGTATAGATAAATTAAAATTGAAACTGGATACATTCAGTAAACATAATATAACCAAATAAAAAACATGCCAAGGTCACATTCATAATTATGAATAGAAATATCATGCAAAGCCTGCAAAAATCATAAAATATAAATATTTAAAAATATAAAAAAAACATTAATTATATATATATATATATATATATATATATATATATATGTATACATATATATATATAAATATCCAAGATGAATCAAATGACATTTTTTGTCTTAATTGAATCTCATTTTTTAATTATTGAAATACTGAGTTAAGTAAAATATAAAATAATAAATTATTATTCTAACATTAAGTGAATATATTAATGTCATAATGGCATAAATTAAATTAGATTTTTGAAATAAATATTATGTTAAGGTCAATTGATAAGAAATTCAGAGTTACAAAGTAACAAACTAAATCAAAGCAAACAATTTGAAGAAATGAGATCAATTATATGGAAAAGATGTATTCCAAACTATTAAGGAGACAGAGCAAAACTTTATTGATCACCAAAATAGGAATCAAAATGAAATGACTCAAAATATTCTAAAACCTTAATAAACAAAAATTTTCAAATGTTAAATGTTTAATTATTTTGATAAAACTCAATAAGACAACTCTGATGACATTTGTTTCATTTTAATCAAACATTTTTTTAATTATCATGAATAAAAAATAAAATAAATAATAATAAGTTATATTTTTAACATTATATATAATATAATTAAATTTTAAATAATATAAATTTAAGAAATGTAATATAACTAAATCAAACTAATAGAAAAGACACAAGAAAAGAGATTTAAAGTTTCATTGTTATACAACTAAATCAAAAAACATTCCAAAATAATATAAATTATAAGAAAAATCTTTATTCTGAGATACTAATAACATCATGTGCAACATCTTCAATCATCAAATTAGGTACATATAAAAATTTTCATAAAATTTACAAAACACCCTAGAAAATGAAATATTTTAAAAAATAAATAGAATATTTAATTGGATAGTGCTAATTAAGATGAGTCCAATGACATTTCATTTTTTGTTGATTGGAGCTCATTTGAATTTTATAGTAATTACCAAAGCAAGAAATATAAATAATGATATAATGCATTTTTAATAAGTAAATATCTATTAAAAGAAAAAAGATACAAATTCAAGCAATGTAAGACAACCAAATCAATCTGATGTAATAGTGATATATGTGGAAATTTAGAGTTACATACTAATATAACGAAATAAAAGCTAAAGTTTATTGAATGATATAAATAATTTAAGAATGTTACATTCCAAGATATTAAAGAGATTGAGTGTAATATTCATATTCATCAAATAAGGAAAAAATTGAAATTCATTATAAAGAAAGTGAGAACCCTAGAAAATAAATAATTAAAAACATAAAAATGTATAATTAATCACATAGAGGTCATCGAGACGAATACAAAGATGTTTATTCTATCTTGATTAGTTGTTCTTTGATGCAACATAATATAACCAAATCAAAGAAAAATGTTAAAAAAGTGTGACAAATTCTATCTGAGAGTTAAATTTCAAGAAACTCACATGATTTTTTGCAAAATCCTATATCAACATGTCAAGGGTGAACAAAAATATCTCATACAACATACAAAATATAATGATATAATATATTTCAAAAATAAAATATTTAAGTGGATATAGCTTGTCAAAAATTGTCTATTAATGTTTGTTTCATCTTAAATAAGCTTCATCCAAAATTACTACAAATTATAAAAAATAATAAACAATAAAATAATAAGATATTATTTTAATATTTATTAAATATACAATGAATATAAAATGTGTTAAATTTAAGAAATATAACATTGCCAAATCAAAGCATTGTAATGGTCCCACAAGTTGATAAATAGATGTCCATAGTAATATATCCAAATCAAGGCAAAATACATGATGAAAATGAGAAGACTTATATAAGAAAGCTACATTAAAAGACACTAAGAACATAGAGTGTAGTATCCTCAATTATCAAATCAACTAAAAATTAAAATATCTCATAATGCATGCTAAAATAGAAAAAAATAAAAAAATAAATTTAGTTAAAAATGAATATTTATAGAACTCTTTAAGATAAGCCCAATGATATTTATGCCATCTTTACTAGACCATATTTCTAATTACTACTAATTATGAAAGTAAATAACATAGATAATAAGAAATGATTATTTTCATTTTATGTTAATATATGTTAAGTTTGAAATGAGATAAATTAAATTTGTACAATACCACACAAATAAATCATTATAAAGGTCATTCAAAAGGACAATTTGAGTTTCAAGTTGACAACAAAATCAAAGCAAAATAATTCGAAGTAATTAGATAAATTGTATAGAAAAATTACATCCTACGATTTTAAGAAAATCGAGCGAAACTTACTAAATCATCAAATTAATGAATTGAAATATTTCATAAAATGCACTAATTCCCTAAAAAAATAAAAACATTATAAATATACAAAATAAATATTTTTCTTTGTAAAGCTCATTGATATGCATCCAACTACACTTGCTTTTTTCTTTATCAAACCTCTTTAGGAATTATTGCAAATTATTAAAGTAAATGAATATAAATATAAAAAATTCATATTAAATAAGTATACATTAGAGTTGAAGTTATGTAAATTAAAATAATGTAATGCAACAAAACCTAGCTGATGTAAGGGTCACATAAAAGGTGAACTAGGTATATAGTAATAAATTTAATTCAAAGGAAAACATTTAAAAAAGTGAGATACACTATACATAAAAGTTGCACTCATATGTACTTTTGAGATCAAGTGTAAGATCCTCAATAGTCAAATTATGCACAAAAAAATGACTCATAAAATATGTTAATACCTTAGAAAATACAATAGTTGAAAATATAATAATGTAAACTTAATTTAAAGGAGCTTATCAATAAGAATCAAATAACATTTGTTTCATCTTTATCAAACCTTGTTTGAAAATATTACGAATTAAGAGAGGAAATATGCTTAAATAAAAAGAAAATAATATTTTAAATATTAAGTAAAAATATATTATAACATAATTAAGATAAATTAAAACAAAGCAATATAATTATTTAAAAGAGTTATAATAATCACGCAATAAAAGATTTCAAGTTACATAGTAATATAACAAAGCCAAAGAAAAGAATTTGAGAGATGAGGTAAATTTTTGTGGGAAGTATAATTCCAATATACTTTTGAGATTGATTGTGGCATCCTTTATCATTAAATCTGATACAAATTGAAATGTCTCATGAGATGAGCTAAAATTAAAATTTCATAGTAATAAAACTGAATTATTTCAAGAATTATGAGTAAATGAAATAAATTATATGAGAAAATTACATTCCAAGATGTCAATGACACAAAGTGCAACATCTTCAAGCATCAAATCATGTATGATATTCCAAAGATTATGTGAAACATTCTCAATCATGAAATTAAGTACAAATCAAAAATGTCTTGCTGATTATGCAAAAACCAGTGAAATAAAATAACTAAAAATATAAATGCAAAGGGTTAATTAATTAGAGCGCATTAAGGTCAATCAAACTACATTTGTTTCTTTTTAATCTGAACTCTTTTTGAAATACTTTGAGTTACCAAAATGAATAAATAATAATAATAATAATAATTTTTAATTAAAAAATTGATAACTAATAAAGTCGAAATAATGAAAATTGAAGTAATGTAAATGAAATCAAAGCTTTTTAAGTTTTAAACAAGACGAGTATTTGAGTTTCATAACAGTATAACCAAATCAAATCAAAAAAATTTAACAAATGAGATAAATTGAATTTGAAAGCTACATTCTAAGATATTAAAGATTTAAAGTGTAACAACTCAAACATTAAACTTTGTTTGAATCAATGTTTTAAAAAATAAAATAAATTGTTTGCAAAGGTTGCTCTACAAGATATTTAGGAGATCAATATAAATATTATCAAAAGAAGAATTAGAGTTACATAGTAAAATAACCTAACCAACGTGAAACATTTTAACAAATAAGATAATTTGTGTGGTTTGTCCTCCAAGATACATAGGAGTTTAAGAGTAATACCATTATCATCGAAATAAGATATAAATAAAATTTCTCAAATTTTATGCCAAAAAAATAATAAAATGTTAGAAAAATTAGAAATGAATATTTAATTAGATAAAGTTCGTTAACATGACTTCATTGAAATGTTTCAGTTACTATCAAACCACAAATGTAGTTACTACGAATTAGTAAAGTAACTAGACATAAATGTAAAACATTATTAGGCCAATATTTTTTAAATATATATTAAAACTAAAATATGATAAATGGAAGCAATGTAATATAACTAAATCAATGCCATATAAAGATCACATGATTTAAGATTTAGAGTTAACAATAACATAACCACTTCAAAATAAAAAGTTTTATGAAATTAGATAAATGGTTTGAGAAATTTGTATTTTAAGATACAAAATAGTTTGAGCATAAATATAAGTTGGTCGTCATTTGAAATCAATACAAATTACTAAATTAAATTAACATTAATAAATATAAATTACTATTATAATCTTAATAACTATACATTAAAATGTAAATAACATAAATTTAAAAAAAATATAATGTAACCAAAAAAAAGATAACAAGTTGAAGAGAAGAGTTGATCTTTATAAAAACGATCCATTCCAAGAAACTAAGAACATCGAATGTAACGAGCTTGATCATTAGATTGCGTACAAATAGAATTATCTAATAAAAGGAATGAAAATATTAGAAAAAAAATAATCAATATAATAAAATTAAATAACAAAATGGATAGTGGTCATTGTGTTGAGATCGACAACTTTTATTTCTCCGTTAGCAAACCTCATTTTATATAAATACAAATTTTCAAAGTGAAAAATCATAAATAATAAAAAATTATTATTATATAATTAAGAAAATATATATTAAATCTAAAATGAAATAAACTAAGATAATGTAACATAACAAAATCAATTCAAGATAAAGGCAAAGCAAGGGAAAGTTGGAGTTGCATTGTAATATAAGAAATTTAAAGTAAATATTTTGAGGAAAGAAGACAAATTATATAGGGAATTTGCTTTCCAAGGTGCTTAGTAGGCTGATTGTAACATCCTTGATCCTCAAATTAGGTATCAAAAAATTACTCATAAAGCATGCCAAAATCATGGAAAATAATATATATATATATATATATATATATATATATATATTTTGATTAAGATTAGCGAGAGCTTAATAATGTTTTTTTTGTCTCCATCAGACCAAGAATCGAATTATGATTAATTAACAAATAAATAAGCATACTAAAAATTTAATTATTAATTTAAAATTAAAAAATTAAAACAAAAGTTTAAATGAGATAAATTAAAGCAATAAAAACCAAACCAATGTGACGTAGAAGCAACATTGATATACATAGAATAATAGCCAAATTAAAGCCAAAAGTTTGAACAAATTACATAAATTGTATGATGTGGCTTCATTACATGATTCTAACTTGATTAAGGGTAACATCCTTGATCATAAAATCATGTATTAATAAAAATATCTTCTAACTATGCAAAAACTATAGAAAAAAAAATATTTAAAAATATGAAAAATATATGTAATCAGATAGAATGTGTCAAAATGAAACCAATGATACCCTTTCATCTCCATTATTCCTTACTTTGAATTAATATGAATTACAAAAAAATGACCATTAGCAACAACAAATTATTTTTCTTAAATTAAATAAATATTTATTAAATCTAAACTGATTAAAATGAAATTAATGTACTTAACCAAATTAAAGCAATGTAAAGGTGACAACAGAGGAGATTTAGAGTTACAAAGTAAAATAACAAATAAAAGAGAAAAATTGTATAATAATGAGAAAAGTTATACAAGAATATTGAATTCCGCAAAACTCAAGAGATCAAAGGTCAAATCCATGTTTATCAATTCAACCACAAATCTAAATTTGTCTTAAAATAGGCAAAAATACTAGAAAATAAAATATTTGAAAAATAACATTTTTGATAATTAATTGGAAAGTGGTTTTTGACACAAGTCTAATGACTTTTATTTTAGCTCTGTTGGCCCTCGTTTAGAACATGAGCAATGTAATGAATTAAATGCATAAATAAGAATAAATTGTTATTTCAATACTAATTAGACATATATTAAAGCTAAGATGAGATAAATTGAAGAACTAAGATAAGTTCTATGAGAAAGTTGCATTCAAAGATAATTAGGTAATTAATGCAGCATCCTCGATCTCCAAATTAGGTATGAATAAAAATATGTTATAAAACATGAAAGACCATAGAAAATAAATTGTTTCAACCAATAAAATTATTACTTTACTTCATCAAGCTCGTCAACACAAGTCGTTTGACATTTGCCTCTTGTCGATCAAACCTCCATTAGAACAAACATGAATCACAAAGGTAATTAAACAAAAGTAAGAGTAAATTCTTTTTTTAATATTAAATAAATATATATTGAGGATAAAATGACATTAGTTGAAGCAAAATAACACAACAAAATCAAAACAAATAGTTTCAATATGATAAAATATAGTAGAATGTTAGATTTGAAGATAATAAGAATATTGGTAGTAACATTTTTATAATAAAGTCATATAGAAACGAAATTAACACATAATACATGCAAAACTTTTTGAAATAATACATTTAGTAGTAAAAAATTAAATATTTAATTTGATAGAGAATTTCAAGGTAAGTCCAACAACAATTATTTTTTTCTTAATCAGACTTTGTTTAGAGTTAATATGAATACCCTAATAAATAAGCATAATTAATAGTATGTTTTTATTATAATGTTTGGTGAATTGTAGTAAAGCTAAATTAAGACAAATTGAGTTTACGTAATATAAAAAAATAAAACAATATCAAGAAAACACAATAGTTGAATTATAGTATCGTAGCAATAGATACAGATCAATCTAAAGTAAGATAAATTGTATGAGAAAATTCTATTCTAAGATACTTAGGAGATCAAGTCTAACATTCTCAATCATCAAATCAACAACAAATCGAGATATTCTATAAAGCATTCCAAAATGGTAAAAAAATAAAATATTTAAAAATAAACAAGTGTTATTTAATTAAGTAAAGCTCATCAAGATGATATTAATGATATCTATTTCAACTCTAACAAACTTTGTTTGAAATTATGATAAATAACTAAAGTAAATAACTATAAATAATAATAAAGTAATACTTTAAGCCAATATGTACTAAAGCTAAAAAGTGATAACTCAAAGTAATGTAATATGAATAAATAAAAGAGATTATACTTTCATTGGTTTATAACTAAATAAAATAAAAGACATTGAAAAAAAATGAGAAAAGCTTTTAGAAAGGTTGCATTGAAAAGTACTAAGGGGATTAAGTGTAATAAATTTAATCATCAAATCAAAAACGAATAGAAATATCTCATGAAATATACTCAAACAATAATAAATAAAATATAGAATTTTTTTATTAGATGGAGCTAGTTAAGATGGATCCAATTACATTAGTTTTGTCTGAATTAGACCTCATTTAACATTCCTAAAAACTACCGAATTGATTATGCTTAAATAATAAAAAATTATTATTGTAGTATATGATAAATAAATAATAAAGTTAAAATAAAATAAATTGAATGAATATAATATAATAAAATAAAAATTATGTAAAGATCATATGAGAAGAAATTAGAGTTTCATCGAAACATAACCAAATAAAAGCAAAACATTTGAACAAATTATAAAAATTTTATGTCATAGTTGTTTTCAAAGTTACTAAAGAGCTCAAGTTAACATCCTCAATAATCAATTTATGTTCAATTCAAAATGTCGTATAAAATGTCTACAAAATGAAAAATAAGAACATAAAAATGTAAAAATTAGTATTTATTAGAAGAAACTTGATGAGACTAGTCAACTGATGTTTATTTTATCTTGAATAGACCACATTTAGATTTGTTGTGATAAAAAGAACATAAGTTGAAATAAATAGTATTATGTAATGTATGGTAAACAAAATTAAGATAAATTTAAACAACATAATATAACAAAATCAAAGTGATTTAAACGTCTTAATGGAGAAAACTTTTAGTTTCATAGTAATATAGCAAAATATAATCAAAAAATTTGGAAAAATGAGGTCAATTCTACAAGAAAGTTTCATTTGAAAATCGATAGGGATCAAGGGCAACTTCCTTGATTATCATATAATGTAAGAATAAAGCTAACTCTGAAAAAATGCAAACTTCTTAAAAATAAAATACTTCAAAATATAGAAATGAGTAATTAATTTGATAGAGCTTGCCATAACTATCCCAATGTTATTTGTTTTGTCAATAGCACAACATGTTGGAAACTTCTACTAATTACCAAAATAAGTAGGCATAAATAATATTAGATTATTATTTTAATATTAAGTAATATATGTATTATTTGAAGTAAGATAAACTAAAAATAATGTAATAATGGCATGAGAGGATAATTATAGAATCATAGTAGTAAAACAAAATCAAATAAGAAAACTCAAGAAGAAAAAGATAAAAAAAATATGCATGAAAGTTGCATTCAAAGATACTAAAGCTATCAAGTGTAACTTTATCGAACATCAAATTAAGCATGAATTAGAAAAGAATTTAATGTGAGCCAAAGTCTTGAAAGATATTTCCAAAAAAATAAAAATAATAATTTTATTTTAAAGGGCTCGTTTACACATGTCCAACTATGTCTATTTCACCTCTAATCGACATCTTTTAGAAATTATTTGGAATTATAAAACTAAATAAGAATTAATACTAAAAAAGTTTATTTCAATACTATCAAAATATTTCCAAAATTTGAAATAAGAGAAATTGAAGCAATGTAGCATATCTAACTCAAAATGATGTAAATAATGAAATCAATGTGAAAAATTTAGATAAATGAGAAAACGTTTATAAGAAATTTACATTCAATAATAATAATGAGATCAAGCATAAAAGCCTCAATGAAAATCTAGACAACTAACGTTTGTTATAGAGCATATTCGAAAGGGCGACTAGATCTTGAAAAAGATAATAATTTGAAAAATTCAAAAAAAATTCAATTGATAAGGCTAACAAACATGCGTCCAATGATGTCTATTTCCTATCTATTAGGAAACTTTTAAGAATTATGTGTAATTACCAAAGTAAATATGAATATATGTTAAAATTTGCATTTTTTTAATATTAACTAAATATTTATTAAAATCAAATTTTGAGAAATTCAAGTAATGTAATATAACCAAATCAAAACAATATAAAAGTGACATGAAATGAGAATCAAAATTTCATCATAATATAGCTAATCAATGTGAAACAATTAGATAAAAGAGAAAAATATTATAGGAAATTTTTATTCAAAGATACTAAGGAGATCAAGCATAACATCGTCGATTATCAAATCAAGCGTGAATCAAAAATTAATAAATTTAAAAAATAAAAAGTTAATATTTGATTTCATTGAGCATGCTAAGTTGAGTTCAATATTATTGTTTCACCTTGATCGCAATTCCTTTTGAAATTTTGCAAATTGCAAAAGTTGTTAAACATAAATAATAATAATTTTTTATTTTACCATTAAGTATATACATTAATGCTAAAATTATTCAAATTTAGAAATATAATATAACTAAATAAAAGAGGAAAGTTTGAAGAAATAAGACAATTTGTATGCAAAAAGCTTTGTTTGGTCATTCCAAGGAAATCAAGTGCAAAATCCTCAATCACCAAATAAGGTATAAATAGAAATGCCTTATAAAGAATGCATAGTAATGACGAAATGTGAAAAAACCAAAAAAATAAAATTCTTAAAAGTGAAAAATTAGAACAAATGATACAAATTATATGCTAAAGTTGCATTAACACAGACAAAGTTGATGGAGTCTAACATCCTTAGTGGTTGAATCAGGTATCGTTTTAAATGTCTGTAAAGTATACTAAAATCCTAGAAAATAATATATTTCAAAAAATATTATTAAATAATTTGTTACGTCGAATTATTCTTAACAATTTTAATGATATTTTCTTTCCTCTCAATTAGATCTCATTTGAATTTAATAAAAATTACCAAGAACATAATAAAACATTATGATAATTATTATGTTAATGTTAATCACATATACACATATATATATATACATATATATATCTATATATATATATATATATATATATATATATATATATATATATATGTATATATTAAGAATTAACTCAGTTAAATTGAAGTAATATATTATAACTAAATGATGGTGTCATAAAGAAATTGTGTATTTGCAATTGTGTACTTGAGCCTATGCATGTAGGTTCCTATGTGTCTATACATTTGTGCATGTGTGGACATGTGTGTGTATCTACAAGCATATGCATGGGTGGGTGTACGCATATGCGTGTGTGTTCTTATGTGTAGGTTTGTGTGTGCATGCATTTATTTGTGTGTGAGTGTGTGTGTTACTTGCTCCAAACTTTTACAGCCATGAAGTAGCACCATGTTAATCACAAAAAATGTTATAATTACGCAACTAACAAATCATGCTTGTAGCACCCTACCAAACTACAAGCATATGCAGACATAACATGAGAGTGAGGCTTTACACAATGCACCACATTATTGCATGCCAGCAACACACTTAACCAACTGAAGGACTAGTTCAATTTGCATCATAGAAGTTTGACAGTGACATAAGCAAAAATCACACCCCTGAGAGGTTAGAACGTATCACAATTTCAAATTAACCATGTCAAGTTCCAATTAGACAAATACCTCATTCTTGCTTCAATTATCTTAAGAAATGATAATGGTTAGAAAGAGCCATGTGCTTTAGGAAAAAATATTGCACTTGAAGAATTCCGATACAAGGGACATAGGGGATGTTGTCATGTGTCATACCAGAAGATAAGGGTATGGTTGACAATGACATTTGCTAAGAGCACATGGCATCACCAGCCTTTCACTACAAAATGAGTAAAAATAAACCTCGTAGTGTCCTACATATAAAAAAACGAGTGATATTTTCAACATGCACAATGACAAGCCTCCTAATAGGGCATCACCTTATGCGTGTACAAACACATTGTAGTGCTAAAAATCCAAAAAAATGTTGCACCACAAGTCACATGCATAGGATGTCACAAGAAACACTTGAGAATAATGGACTATCATAGTGATTAATGATTAAGCACAACATGCACAAACCCTAATGTATATTGCACCATCAAACTTTTTCTTCATTATAAGCTACATCATGCCACACATTAATACTTGAAAATTGCATTTTGTGATAATTTTATCAATGTTGAAGACAAGTCTTCTAATAAAACATCACCTTATCAATGTGGTAGTAGTCCATAGCAAAACATCCAAAAAGAAGTTGCACTTTGCAAGCCATAATATACACATGCATTGGATATCAAGGGATTATTCATACTTGCTATCGAATGTGCTAAATATACAATATTAATGTTGCAGTATGCCCAAGGTTCTACTACATGTGTAGCCTAAGCAGCATGAAGCAAGGGCTACAATTAAGCTTGCACAAACCTTATTGCATAGTGCACCATCTAATTGTCACTTCACTATTGGAAGCACTACATTGTACATTGCCTCTAGGGGATTGTTTGTTGAGAAAATATTGTCAACAAATGAAAGCATCCTCATAGACCATCACCTTATCTAACCTCTAGTAGTCTACAACACAAAAAAATTCTAAATAACAATTATACTTTGTGGGCAACACTAGTCATGGGTAAAGGATTTTGTTAGATGCATGTGAACTTGCTTTTAGAAGTGGACATGATGTTCTAGCACCTGTAGTTCTCTATAATGTGTAATTAAGGGTCTAGCTTTGCACGTACAAACCATAATGCATATTGCACCATTCAACTTCTTCTTTATTACAAGCCACACCACCCAGCACATTTCCTATTATGGATTGAACATTATCACAATTCAATCATGAAGGAATAAGTCACCCATTAGTGCATCACCTTATCCATGTGCCAATAACTTGTAGTGCTAAATATCTTAAAATAAGTTACACTTTTAGGGCCCCACAAACCATGCACAAACCATGCCATAAGTAAAGACCTTTTCTATGCATGTACATGGTCACCTACCATGCATGTAGCTACAACAGTGTGTTCCTAGGGTCATACTAGAACATGCACAAACATTAGATATATTGCAACATCTAACATCCACTTCACCACTGGTCACACAAAGTCACATATTGCCACCTACAGATTGCTAATTATTATGATTTCATTGATGAAATATTTGTTTCTCTTAATAGTGCAACACCTTATCCAAGTACCAAAACCCAAGGCACAAAAAAATTCTAAAAAAGGTCACACTTTGTGGGCCCCATTAACCACAAACACAAGTTGACCTTAGAATGTAACAAAGTGCATGCAGTCTAGTGTTGCGAACATACAACTTTAACTTCACAGTGGGTCACACCATAGCCCACATTTCCCATTGTGGACTATGTCATATGCAAATTTTCTTAAGGAATAAGGACATTATCGCAATAAAGTGGCTCTAATTTCATTCCCAAGTAAACATATTCCTTTCAACTATTTCCCATGCACATGGAGCTACTATAGATAACTTATTAACAGTTGATGCAAGCAAGCAAGCATGCAAAAATTTTGAAACATATGTCACGCCTTTGAGTTTTTGGGGACAAATCTACTATGACGTATTGTTTGATATCAGTGGATCATGATACTTTACAGAGAACAAAAAATGAAAATAATTCTCACATTTCACTATCTAACCTCTATGTGAGACAATTCAACTTTGCACACTGGCAAGCCCATAGGGTGCGTGATTTGATTCACACATTATCACATAATGCACCATACAAAGTATCTAATGAAGTATCACATGAAGTATCTCAATAAGTATCACAATAAGTATCATAATAAGTAGTTTAAACGAAGCAAGTTGACTAAGTTAAGTAGGTGAGCAAGTGGTGTTTTGAAACTTTCTTGATGTATATGTCTTCAAAGGGACAAATTTATTATGACTTATGACTGTATTTCAATAGATCATGATAGTAGAGCCACTCTGTCACTTACAATGCTGCATCAAAAATTTATTCATCAACAAAGTATTGAGTCCACCTTTTGTTCTTAATGGCCGTTCCATACAGTGCCCATGCCATTCAACTTTTTATGGCACTAAGATAGCTAATGGTGGTGCACCCCTGTGGCACAAAGTCCCTACTATAGGCCAATAGGTGAATGATAGGCCAACGTGGTGAATCCTTGCATAGATTTTGATTTAGAGGTGTTTAACAGAAATCCTGCACCAGATAGATTTGCAACACTAGCTCTTCAACCAAGCACAATGACAAATTATGTGAATCAATAGTTTCTCTTTTACTAGGTTGAATTACTCTTATGACACATTGATCAATATGGCAAAACTAATCTACCTTGTGAGAATCTAAACCCAGCTCACATTCACAATTGGTGGGAAAACAATCCAACACCAAATGAGTTCTTCTTGACTATAATAGAAAGAGTTAACATTGAAGGATCACAAAGCAATGTTGCTAGTTTGGCTACCAAAAGCCTATTATCTCTTTGATAACTTTTCTTACATCTCTACTTCATATTCTAAAACTTTAAAGCGCCAATAAGTCATGCTTTCATAATTCATGTTAATGATAAAAATTAGAATCAAATGACTTTTTACACTTTTGCTCCTAATGAAATTTATATACTTGTCGGACTCATCTAGGAACAACTGTGTTATATTTTAATAGATATGCCACCCTAGATAAATTCACTATTAACAATGTCCTCTATAAGGATTGACCTCTTTAGGTTTGACTTGGAGACAAATAAAAAGGTTTAGCTCCCATTTA
Source organism: Vanilla planifolia (assembly GCA_023846275.1). Lineage (NCBI taxonomy): Eukaryota > Viridiplantae > Streptophyta > Magnoliopsida > Asparagales > Orchidaceae > Vanilla > Vanilla planifolia. The sequence continues at coordinate 386,541 of JAIUJO010000080.1, read as the reverse complement.
CCCTACAAAATAAGTAAAATAGCATTAAAAGTAGTGGTATTTCAAATCTATTGGCACACTAACTTCTAGTTATGCTAAACCTCTCAAGTCATTTCACAATGTCGGGCTAGGTTCAACATCAATAGTTCTTCCTTCCTACACTGATTCCATTGGGCCTATTTGATTTAGTGAGGTTTCTCTAGATTATGGATAAGAATAGTGGAAATCTCATTAATCCATTCATACAGATCTCTATCTAGTTGATGAGGTATTTGGCTACCTTAAGAGTCATAACTATTCATGTCATTTAATTGTGCACGACTTAATTTCTTCACTTTTTCATTTGAGGAAATGGATAGAAATAACAAAGTTTTAAAATGCTTGAGGACAATTGCAATTCTTTGTTTTAATAATACAGATAGATTCCCAATGTATTTATCAATTTGGTGTTGATTTCTCACCACATAAGTTAGCTTGTAGTTTGACATCATAACCTAACCTTTGGTTCATCCCACATCACCAATTATGTTTACAAAAAGTGGTCCACTTAAGCTTAGAATTCTTAGCTCAACTAATGAAAGTAGTTGAGCATTCCTACTTATTTAAAGTTTGAGAATAAGTTTAGGGGTCTTTGATCAAATGACTTACTCTATAAAACTTTGACTATGGCTCCAATAAATTGAGTGAAACATTTAAGAGAACTACCAACTACATTGTTCGAATAGTCTTTCTACCCCATACCCAAGTTAGAAAAATGATTTGCATGTTAGAATCTTTGTAGACCTTTACTAGATCTTGAGCTGGCTACACCTTACTTAGGAATAGTTCATTATCTTTTGGGCCTTGACAAAAATGCTCTCACTCAAACCCTTTATAGAACAGCTAGGTCAGTTGATGGATCACATTTCAAATTAGAATCCCACCAATAAGTTTCTTTACACTTTTTAAAGCCTGTTAGTCTCCTTGGCCTTTGTTTTGGGATGGGTCAGATAGGGTTCCTACTGGTGTCTCCAATACACATAGTTCCCACATGGACTCCATGGCATGCCTTGATTGTGCTAGCATTGTGAATGACCATGATGATGAGCTTTCCATATGAGACATCTGCTTGAGCCCTTACCATCGTGTTAGCCAAAGATAGTCCACTCCTCAAGCCATGTAATAGACCACCATATGACATTCCACATCTAGTTGAGGTGCATTGGTATTTCATCTACTTCCATCCTAGTAATACCAGACACTCTTTCTATATTTTAAAAGTCCTTTTCGTTTTTCCCTTGTGGTACCTGTTGCCAATCAATCTCTTATAACTATTTCTCCTTGGATGGAATTTACCACCACATTTGGGTTGCATTTACAAACTACCCAACGTTTTTATAATGCTTCGTGTAGAAGAAAGGCACAAGTTGAATGGGGCTCCCTCTTTCACCACTACGTGCTTCTTGGGCACTTAATTCTAATCTATCATTAAGGATGCCACTCTAAACAACAAGTGAGGCTTCAGGCTATCCAATTTCCACTCTAGGTTGGTCCTACTTTTCTCATTGTTACTATAAGTAGCCTCATAAATTTATATGCTCAAACTTAGCATGAAACCTCACCAAACATGGGCTCATAATTCCACACCATGTAGCATATAGTTGGATTAAAGAGGGGCATTTTATTTTCACATTGCAACATCAATTCCTATTGCGCAACAACATAACACACAATGGCATAGAAGACTTACCATATCAACAATTGACTATAACCCAACCCATCATGTCATGTGACAGCATAGGGTGCCAATGATCACTTCTAAAAGGAGTAGAAAATTAAACTAGCAATTCTAAGTTTTCTCAAGGAGTGATAGATCACATTCCAGAAAAGTAAGCAAGCATTTTGCTTACATCCTCTGGTATTATTTGCATTAAAAAAATCCATGGTTTCTAAGAATCTATAATTCACAACATAGATCACATTTTGTTTCATTCTTCATTAATCGAATAGCCATGATATTCATTATTGGGAGTAACTTAGTGATACCTCCTTACACGTAAAATTAGGAACAAATTAGAATGTGTCATAAACCAGCCAAAATTGTTAGAAAATAAAATATTAGAAAATGTAATGTTATTTAGTTGGATAGAGCTTTTGTAGTGGAGTCCCTTGAATTTTTGTTTTATCTCGACGAAGATTAGTTCGGAATTACTGTTAATTTAAAAAATTAAAAAAATATTTAGTAAATTATTATCTTTATTATAATAAAATATTTGTTTAAAAAATGCGATATATTAAAGTAATGTCATATAACTAAATAAAATAAGAAAATTTGAGGAAATGAGACAAATTCTATACAAAACTTAGATTCCAAAATAATTTATGGATAGAGTCTAACCTAACAAATTTGTAGAAAGTTAAATATTTAAAAATATAAAAAATAGATTTAGTTGGATAAAGCACATCGAAAGAGTTATTGAGATCTGCATGATCCCGATCAATCATAGTTTGGAATTACTATAAAATTACCAAATTAAAAAACATAAATAATAATAAATTATTATTATTGAACTAAATAATTATGTATGCTAAAAATAAAATGAAATAAATTGAAAGAATATAATTAACCAAATAAAATTGTAAACTTTATTGAAATAAGATAAATTTTCTAAAAAAGTTGAGAGAAGAATTAGAGTTTCACAATAATATAAGTAAATAAAAGTAAAATTTTTGGTGGATTAATTATATGAAAATGATGCATTATAACATAATATGATATTGTGTAATTTTCTCGATCATCAAATAAGGTATGAATTATAATATCTCAAAAAAACTAAAAAAATTAAAAAAAACAAACGAAAAGTTAAAATATAAAAATCTATATTAAATTTGATGAAGATCATCATGATGAGTTTAATGATTTTTGCTTCTTCTTGATCCTCTTTTGAAATTACTATGAACTACAAAATTAAAAAAAGCATGAATATTGATAACCTCTTCTTTAAATATTAAGAAAATATATATTATAACTTAAATAACATTAATTGAGGTAATATAATATAACCAAATGAAAGCAATGTAAAGGTCACAAAAGAAGAGACTTAGAGATTCGTGATAACATAACAAAATCAAAGTATAAAAGTTTAAGAAATGAGATGAATTGTATAAGAGATTTACATTCCAAAATACTAATAAGATTTGGTGTAACATAATTGATTGTTAAATAAAAAGCAAATAAAAATATCTTCTAAATGGTTTCAAAGTCATAAAAGTATATTATAATATATAAAACTAAAGATCTGATATTTCTTGTCAAGATGAGTCCAATGACTTTTTTTAACTTGAATAGAACTCATTTGTAAATACAACGAATTACTAAATTAAACAAGCAAAAATATAATCAGTTAGCAATAACTAAAAATATACTAAACCTAAAATAAGATTAAAAATAATGCAACACAACCAAACAAAATGATGTAAATATCGAATAAGAGATGATTTAGAGTTACGTACTAATATAACCAAGTGAAAGTGAAAAGTTTGAATTAAAAGGAAATTATATTAAAAATTTACATTCCAAGAGGCCAAAAAGATTTAGTGTAACATCCTTAATTGTCAAAAGTGGTACAAATTGCAATATCTCATAAAACATGAAAATTCCTAAGAAATAAAATATTTAAAAATAATTAAATAAACTTTTTATTAGATAGACATTGACATAGAGTGTGATTTAAACGGGTTTTGAATTTTTGCAATCCAACAAAGAAAATAAACATACATAAAAAATATTCTTTTAATATTAAATAAATAAATGTTGAGGTCAAAAGGAGATATATTGAAGTGATTTAATGGATCCACATGGATGACATGTAAATGTCATACATGATGAATTTTAGAGTTGTAAAGTAATATAACTAAATTAAAGCAAATAATATAAACAAATGAGATAAATTGTGAGATAAAGGTTCATTCTATGGTACTAAAAAGATGGAGTGTAACATTGCCGATCATGAAATCATGTGTGTTTTCAAATTTCTCATAAGGCATACCATAATCATAACAAATGAAATATTTCAAATTTTATATTATATTTCATAGTGTTTGTCAAGGTGAATCAAACAATGTTTTTTTCGTGTTGAATTTTAATAAACTAAATAAGTGTAAATAAATTTTTTTAAAAATTAAAATAAATATATAAAAAACTAAAATGAGATAAATTGAAGCATTGTAATAGAACAAAATTAAAGTGAAACTTTTAATGAAATAAGTTAAATTATGTAGGAAAGTTTTATGCCAAGCTATTAAGGAGGTCAAACATAACATCCTCTATAATCATATTAGTTACGAAACAAAATACCCAACAAAATACACCAAAATTATGAAAAAGATAAAAATGTTCTAAAATTATAAAAATATATATCTAATTGGACAAATCAAGTCGAGAAGAGTCTAATGAGTTTAGATTCATCTCGATTACATCATGTTTTTTGAGTTACTAAAGTAAATAAATAAAATTAATAATAAACTATTATTTCAATGTTAACAATATATTTATAAAATCTAAAGTTTGACAAATTGAAGTGATGAAATATCCACAAATCAAAGATCTTTAAAGGTCACATAATAGGAGGTTTAGAGTTACATTGTAATATAACCAATTTGAAGAAAACATTTTAAGAAAAAGAAAATTGCCAACACTCATTAAGACATCTCAAAGAATATTTGTTTTGTGTTGATTAAGTATGCTTGAAATTATTATGAATTAGTAAATTAAATAACCTTCCATAATAATAAACTATTGGTTGAATAATAAATAAATTTATATATTAAAGCTAAAATAAGATAAATTAAAGAAATATAGTAATTCAAATCCAAGAAACGTAAAAGCAGATGAGAGAGCATTAAAATTTACGTATAAAAATTGCCAAAATAAAGCAAAACATTTGAAAAAATTAGTTAAATAATAGAGAAAAGTTAGTCTACAAAATACCAAGAAGTTTGATAATAGTAATCTCAATCACCAGATCAATTATGAATAAAAATATCTCATACATCATGAAAAAATAGAAATTAATAAAACTATAATATGCAAAAATTGACGTTTTATTGGATAAACCTCAATGAGGGGAGAAGAACGATGCTTCTTTCATTCTTAATGGATTGTTGCTTTGAATTAATGCAAATTACCAAAGTAAATGAACATAAGTAATTATAAATTATTATTTTTTAACATTAAATAAATTTATATTACATATAAAATTAGAGAAATTACATAGAAAAATTATATTCTAAGATATTAATGAGATCAAGAATAATACCCTTTATCATCAAGCTATGCATCAATCAAAATATATCTTAAAGAACGAAAAAACAATTAAAAAATATTTGAAAATGTAAAAATATATATTCAATTGGATAGAACTTCTCAAGACATGTGCAATAAAGTTTGTTTCATTTAGATTGATTATTGTTTGGAATTATTATAAATTACAAAATTAAAAAATATAAATAATAATTAATTTCTATTTTAATAGTAATTAGATATACTTTAAATTTGAAATAAGAAAAATTAAAGAAATATAATTAAAAAAAAGGTGATTTAAATAACACATAAGTTGAATAATATAATGTATAATATAATATTATCAAATCAAAGTTAAAATTTTGAATAAATGAGGTAATTTATATTAGAATGTTGCATTGCAAGTTGCAAAGATTATTGAGTGTGACATACTTGATCATCAAATTATGTCCAAGTAAAAACATCAACTAAATTGTGCCAAAACCATAAAAGATAAAATACTTTAAAATTAATATTTATTGGATACAACACATTGGGTTGACTCCGATGATGTCAATTTCATCTTAACCTAACTCTGCTTAAAATTTCTTTGAACTAAAGAAGTAAATAAAAATAAATAATAATAAATTATTGATTTTATATTATGTTAATATACATTAAAGATGGAATAAGGTAAATTGTATAGGATCATTAAATTAAACTTATTTTTTAAAATCAAATGCAACATCCTTGGTGGTCAAATTATATGTGAATAAAAATGCCTCATCCATAATGCCAAATCCATTGAATATAAAATATTTATGAATATTTAAAATTATATTTAATTGGATGGGTCACATCAAGGAGAGTTAACAGCTTTTGGATCATCTCAATAAAGCCTCATAATGATTTACTATAGATTAGTAATGTAAATAAACATAAATGAAAACAAATAATTATTTAACTATTGATTGTATTTTTGTTAATAGTAAACTATGATTAATTGAGCAATATAATATAATCAAACATTGCGATATAATGGCCATGCGAACAAAGAACCGGACTATCATAATATTATAACAAAATCAAAGTTGAATTTTAAGATACTAAGAAAATCAAGTGTAACAAACTTGATCATTAAATCAAGTACATATGAAAATATCTCATAAAACTTGTCATAATCATATAAATAAAATTTTAAGAAGTATAAAAATTAATATTTAATTAGATAGACTAGTGGAGACGAGCTCAATGACATTGTTTCATGTCGATCTAAAGTTCGTTATAATTACATTGAAATGACAAAGTAAACAAAAATAAATAAAAAAGGAAATATCATTTTAGCATTAAGTAAAAATTTGTTAAAATTCACATGAGATAAATTGAATAATATAATATTTTTAAATCAAAGAGACGTAACACTCATGTGAGAGGAGATTTAGAGTTACATTTTAATATAAGAAAATCAAAGCAAAAACTTGCAAAAAAAGGCAACTTGCAAGGGAATATGCATTCGAAAATACTAAATAAATTTAGTGTGACATACACAATAGCAAAATCTACTATAAATAAAATTAACTCATCAATCATAATAGAATCCTATAACATAAAATATCAAAAAATATAGAAATAAACATTTAAATTGATAGTGCTCATCTTGGTGAGTCAATAAGTTTTATTTTTCCTCAATCTAAAATGTTTTGCAATTTGTTTGAATTGAAAAATTTGAAAAAATAAATAATGCATGATTATTTTAATATTACATATGTATGTATGTGTGTATGTATGTATGTATACATATATATATATATGAAAGCTACAATGTGATAAATTTATTGATTTTATTATAACCAAGTTAAAATGATCAAGAGGTCACTTGAGAGGAGACTAATTGTTAAATAGTAGTATAACAAAATAAATGTAAATACATTTAAAGAAATGAGATAAATTGCATAGAAAAATTGAATTGCAAGTGATCAATTCATGATTATTAAAATATGTAAAAACAAAATATCTAAAAAATCTTACTAAAAAAAAGAAAAGAAAATATTTAAAATATAATAATAAAAATTTATTTTAGTAGAGCTTATACTAAAAGCTTCAATAGTATTTGTTTTACCCCAATAAGACCTTTTTTAGAATTATTGTGAATTAAAAAAATTATAAAAAATAATTATGATTTTAATATTAAGTAAATAAATTTTAAATATAAAATAAGATAAATTGAAGCAAGGTAGTTCGAAAAACTAAAAGTAATGTAAAAATTAGTTGTGAAGAGATTTGGAGTAACATAATAATATAACCAAAAAAGAAAACAATATTTCAAGAAATAAGGCAAATTGTATGGTAAAGTTTATTTCAATATGTTAAAGAAATTGAGTGTAACATCCTCGATCTTCAAATTTACAAAACAATATCTTACAAAGCATGCCAAAGTCTAGAAAAATAAAATATTGAAAAATTATAATTGAATATTTAACATGATAATGCTCTTTAAGGTGTGTCCAAGGATTCTTGTTTTGTCTTGATTGAACCTCATTTGAAAGAAGCATAAATCACATAAGTAAATAAGTATAAATAAAAAATATGTTATTATTTAATATTATGTAGATATACATTAAATTTAAAATGCATTAAATTTAGGCAATGTAATATAACTAACTTATACCAATGTAGTTTCGCAATAATAAATGTTTAAAGCTTTGTAATAATATAAACATGCACACATATGTACTCATACACACATATACCCATATGCATGCACACAAATATGAATGAACACAAAGACGCATGAGTACCTACACATACATTGGCAGACACACACATACACACACACACACACCTGTATGCTCGCTTACACGTATGCAACCATATACATACAAACTAACAAAATCTCAAACATATGTGCATGTGTATACACACATGCACACACACATTCACAACCACTTACACACACAAACACACATGCATGAACACACACACATGGATAGTATTGCATACATGAAGAATCATAGAAACATAAACATACACAGTCACACACATACTCACATGCATGCACGCATGCACACATGCAAAGACATGCACACCCACACATACATAGGCACACACACACAAACACAAGCACCGATATCCTCACTCATGGATATGAATACACATGCAAACACTCACACACACATACACCTATTTGCACACATGCATATGCACATAACAACACAAACAAACAAACATGCACACACATACATGAACACAGACACATATGCACCTACATAGATGAACAGACACACACAAACACACACATAGAGTAATACACATGTACATGTACTAGCACATTCAAGCATGCACACACACATAGTAACAAAGTTGCAGACACGAACACACACACACACATACACACATTCATGTGTATGCACATGCACACACACACACACACATCTGCACACCTACATGAACCGCACACACACTTGCTTGCACATAGACATGTGCACATAGATGTACACACACTTGTACCAACAGCAATGAAAACATAATCACATGCACATGCACACAAACACACACTTGTTGACACACACATAGTGACATGCACTCAAACAAGCACTACACACTTAGACGAATGTACACACACATGTGCACCCACATACACAGACAAGCATTAACACACACAAACCCACACACGTGAACGTGTATGCACATAAAGACAGAACATACCCACTCACAAATATGAAAATTGATAAACATGCACAAGTGCACGTACATACAAAAACAAACTCACACCTACACACACTCGCTTGCACCTAGATGCATACATATCTAGGCACACAAACAACCACACGCATGCACATGCACAAATAGATGCACAAAAAATACACACATGTATTTGTAGTCACACACATGCACTCATGTGTGCATGTAGACACATGAACATGTGCTCCCATGCCAAGATATGCACATGCAAATACATGCCAACATAGAGGTACACAAACACACACGCACATACCCACACACATGCTTACATGCATATGTACCCACACACATGCACATACACACTCATAACCACACCCACATGCATGCAAACACATGCACACACAAAATGTACACATAAATAAAGCCACACACATGTACACTAATACATAACACACACATTTACATGCAAAAGCAAAAAACACACGAATATCCAAACATTTGTGTATTCACACACACACACACAAATTCATATACACCCACTCACCCACATATACATGCCCACACATACATGCCCACACGCACAAGCATGTACAAAAACACTTCCACACAAAATCACACATATGCATATGCACATACATGCTCATACACACATACATGTGCATGCACACAACCAAGCATGCACGCACCAATGCACACATGCAGAAACATTCGCATGAACACACATGCATGCAAGCATGAACGCAAGCACGCACTCACACGCATGTACACACAGATGTGCATACACTCATGCACACACATACAAGCACAAGATATCATGCATGCACACACATGCCTAAACATGCACAATCTTGCAGTCACTCATAGACACACACGTAGATACACATGCACATGCATAGCCCGCACACAAACATGCTTGCACACATGCATAAAATGATAGACATTCACGCACGCACACACATATGTGCATGATGACACAAATGCATGTGTATGCACACATAGAAACATACAGGCACACACATTGCCACAAACATAGACACAACTACAAATGTATATGCACCTATAGACACACATGTGCAACCACTCACCCACACTTGCACATGAACATAAACTCACACATGTGTACAAAAACATACACAAGCACATGCACAAACACACAAGCACACACCTATGTACTAACATACATAGATGCATAAGCATGTGTAAGCACACACACATGAAAAAATATAGGCATACATATAAGTACACAAACACACAAGTATAGGAACACACCCACATGCACACGCACAAACACTTGCACACTTGCATACACACATATGCATGCAAGCATAGAAACACACACATGCAAGCAAGCACATAAAAACACATATATGCAACCAAACACACATATGCACACAATTAAAAGCACACACACATAAATACACACACACACATACATTCACACACACCCGAACACAAACATGCACTCACTCACACACACTTACATACACAAAGACACATGCATATTCTAGTACATACAAACACATACACAAATGCATACACATGCACCCACGTGCACACATACTTCCACACAAACATATACACACACATACATATACATCCCCGATAACATGCAAACACATTTACACAGACTTGCATTTGCACGCAAATAGTTCTACATACACACAAACACACAAACACACAAACACATCCACAGACATGCACTCACAAAATCCAACATATGCGCTCACAAACACACACAATCACATGTACACAAAATCACACACACACACTTGCACATGCATAAACTCATGCATATAGGCACACATGCACATGCATAGACATATGTACACACATAAACTCACAGACACACAAGCATAAACACACACACATGCATGCAAGAGTGCACAAAAGCACTCACACACATGAACACACATTTAGAAATACACATGCACTTGCACGCACATGCACACACTCACAAATACACACATAAGCACACACACACATGCACATGTAAGAACACACACTCACACGAACACACGAGTGTACACACGTACAAGCGTAGAGAAGCAACCACATATGCCCAATCACACAAATCTGCATGCACATAGATGTACACCCACACGCACCAAAACATACACACCCACAAAGGCACACACACATTTATTTAAAAAACAACAAAAAGACACACACACATGTTTGGATCGACACACAAACATGCTTGCACTAGTACTAGCACCCAAACATAGATGCACATGAGAAACACACACATGTTTCCATTTGTACTTAATTTGATGATAAAAAATGTCACTCTCAATCTCTATAGTATCTTCAAATATAGTCTCTCAAATAATTCATCTTGTTTATTGAAATTGTTCTCTTTGATTTTTCAATTTTCCAATAAAACTCTAATTCTCCTCAAATGTGATCATTATATTAGTTTCACTTTGTTCTATTATATTTGATTAATTTATCTCATTACAACTTATCATATGTTTACTTGATATTACAACAATAAACAATAATTTTTTTATTTGGTAAATAGTAGGAATTCCAAACTACATTTGTTTAAGACAAAACAGATGCCCTCAAACTAGTACCATTGAGCTCCAATGGAGTGTTTCTATATTTTTAAATATTTTTTTTCATCTATTTGCATGTTTTACAACTATATTACTTATTAACTTAATATTAAAATATAAATATATTAATATTTACCTTTATTTTCTTTGGTAATTAGTGGTAATTTTAAACAAGGTTTCATCAAAAAAAGCGACTGCATTTGGAGTTGCCTCCATAAGCTCTATCAAATGAAATTTTAATTTTCATCCTTTTAAATATTTTCTTCAAGCTTTGTTATGTTTTATGAGGCATTTTTAATATTACAAGATTTAATGATATGGGAAGTATCACTGGATGTTTATTTTATCTAAGATTGTAACTTTTCCATACAATTTTCTTATTTCTAAAACTTTTTTAATATACTTTTATTTTTTTAAATAAATCATTTTCTAAGATTTTGTCTTGCATGATGAGAGATTATGATTTGTACATAACTTGTTGATTGAGAGTGTCACACTTGATCTCAATAGTATCATGAAATATTACTTTTCCATACATTTTGTCTTATTTTCTTTAAATGTTTTACTTTAATTTGATTATATTTCTATAAAACTCTAATTCTCATGTCATGTAAAATAGAAATAACTTTTATTTTATTACATTAGATTTCGTCAATTTATTTTATTATAGTAGTACTATATATAAATTTTGTACTAAAATAATAAATTATTATTAGATATTTTTCTATTTTGGTCATTAATAGTAATTCTAATTAAGGTTTGATTAAATTGAGGCATATGCCATTAGGTTGGTCTTTGAAACCTCTATCCTATTAAGTATTAATTTCTAATTTTTAAAAATTATTTTCTTAATTTTTTACTAGACCTTTCAAAATTTCCCAGAATTTACAATCAAGAATGTTGCACATATTTCCTTAATATATTGGAATGCAGCTATTTGACTCAATTTATCCAAATTTTTTATACTTTTTTCTTTGATTTTGTTATATTACCAGGTAACTAAAAATCTTTTCTTATGTAGCCTTCACATCGCTTTCATTTTACTTTATTACATTTCTTTAAGTTTTATCATTTTTATTTTATTTCATATTTACTTAATCTTAAAGAAATAATTGATGATTATTTAGACATATTTTTTTTGTAATGCAAGATAATTTGATATTGGGTCATTGTGAGATGAATTAACCAATGTTGGACTTATCTAAATGAGCTATGTATAATTAGTTTTTTTTTTATATTTTGAAATATTTTCTTTTCTTATAGCTTGGCTTTTTTATTTGATACTTGCATTATATTTTATTTGATAATTAGGAATATTACACTAAATATTGTCAATGTCTAGGAATAAAACTTTTTAGTACAATTTATCACATTTTATAAGTTGTTTTTTTGTTTGCTTATGTTATTTTGAAACAATAAATCTTCTATCATGTAACTTTTAAATATCTTTGATTTTGTTACATTACAACATTAAAATTTTCTTTTTTAAAATTTTACATATATTTACTTTGTAAATATAAAATAAATTAGTTCTATTTGTGCTTACTTAGATTGATAATTCATAGTTTTTATATATGGAATATGATAAAGATGAAACAATTACCTTAGGAGTTATCTAAATGAACTTTATACTCTTAAAAATTCCTTTATTATGTAATTTCTTTTAAGTTTTTTTGCTTCCATTTGGTTACATTTCTTTAAAACTATAAATCTCCTCATGTGTGACCCTTACATTGCTTTAATTTTGTTATACTATATTGCTCCAATTTTTCTAATTTTAGCGTTCAGATTTATTTACTTAAATTTAATATAATAACTTTCTTTTATTATGGTTTATTAAACTTGAAAATTTGTAGTAATTTTAAATGAGATCTAATCAAGAGAAAATAAACATCATTACACCCATCTTGAAAATACACTATCGAATTATATATTAAATTTTACATTTTCAAAAAGGTTTTTCGTAGTTTTCCATGAATGATGTCACATGTGCATATGTACCTAATAAAATCTACTTATTGTTCAATGTGGCTTCCTAACACTATGTTTGTAATTTAATTGAATATTTAACTTTGATTCAGTTATATTACAATCAAGCCATAATTCTTTAATTATATGACATTTACATTACTTTATCTTGGTTGTACTATATTATTTTAATTTATCTCATCTAGATATATATATATATATATATATATATATAATATTAAAATAGTAATTTTTTTTCTTTTTGCATTTTAATTTTGTTAAATTTGAAAAATTCCACATAAGATTTGATCAAGTTGAAATAAACTCATTAGACTTATCTTGATGAGCTTTATCCAATTAAGCATTTGCTTTTTAAGGTTTTAATAGGTTTTATAACTCATTCTGAGTTGTATTTCATTTGATGATCAAGCATGTTGCACTTAATCTACTTAGTACCTTTGAGTTCAACATTCCTAAAAATTTAACTAATCTCTTTATGTTTTTTCTTCTTATTTCATTATTTAATTTTTAACTCTATATACTCTCTTATGCGGCTTTATAATTCTTTAATTTAGTTATCTTACTTCCTCCAATTTACATAATTTTAACTTTAATTTTTTATTTACATACTATTAAAAAATATCTTATTACTATTTATTTTATTTAATTAATTAATTCATAATAATTCTAAATGCAGCTAAGTTAAGATGAAGCAAACGTTGTTGACCTAGCATTGAAAAGCTCGAATAAAGTAAGAATTTATTTCAATATTTTTAAATGTATTATATTCAAATGATTTGAAATGACTTATAAGGAATTTTTATTTCTACTTTATTTGATCATGAATATTGCACTTGATCATTTTAGTATGTTGGAATTGAACTTTCTTATACATTTTATCATATTTAATTAAACTTTTTATTTTGATTTGGTTACATTTCTATTCTAGTCTAAGTATCCTTTCATTTGACATTTACTTTGGTAGTTTATAATGAATGTCAATGCTGTTTTATTAGATGTAGCAAATCCTTTTGCACTCAGCCAAATGAACTCTATAAAATTAAACATTCTTCTTTTATTTTAAGCAAATTTCAGATTTTGGTATGGTTTATGAAACTATTGAAGTCATACCTAACTTGTTCATCGAGAAAGTTCTACTGGACAACCCCTGTATTTTGGAATGAAACTTTCTCATGAAATGTATCTTATTTCTTATCGTTTTTCTCTTAAATTTTGTTGTAGTATAATGAAATAATAATTCTCCACTTACGTGATCTTTAGATTGCAATACTTTGGTTAAATTATATTATTTTTGTTAACGTTATTTCAATTTTATCATTAATTTTTCTTATTTTTAAAATAATGAATTTTTTATTTAAAATCATTTAATTTTATAATTCATAGTAATTCCGATGTGGTTAAATGGAGTAGAAAAAAATGTTGTTGCACTCATATCGATGACCCCTATTAATAATATTTTTCTATTTTTGAATATCTTATTTTCTAGGATTTTGGCATACTTTATGCGTAATTTTGGTTCATAGTAATTTGATGATCTAAAATGTTACCCTTAATGTACTCGATGTCTTGGAAAAGAAGTTTCCTATACATTTTACTTAATTTCATCAATTTTGTTCTTTTATTTAGTTATATTGGATTGCTTAAATTTATTTCATTTCAATTTTATAATATATTTTCATGTTATTTAAATACTAATTTATTCTAATTGAAGTAAGATCATTGTGAAAAATATTAAAACTAGTACAAATATTAATTTTCATAATATTTATTCTTTGATTTTCAAATGCTTCAATAAGTTTGTGAAAGGATTTTTTTTTATATAAAATTTGATGATTAATTATGTTACATTTGATCGCTTTTCTATCTTGGAATGCAACATTTTATGCAATTTGTTTCATTTCCATAAATGTTTCACTTAGATTTGGGTGTATTATAATGAAACTCTAATTCTCTTTTCATGTGACCTTAACATTAGTTTTCTTCAGTTATATTATATTGATTTAAAATATCTTTCACTTTGATATGTAAATTTATTTAATATTATAATAATTATATTTTTTATGTTTTTTAAATTTGTGATTCTTTATAATTCCAAACAAGATCACACATACAGAAACCAAACATTATCAGAGTCATGTTGATGAGGACTATGCAATTAAATATTTATTTGTAACTTTTTTAAATATTTTTTATATTCTTTTAACATGTTTTGGGAGACTTTTTATTAATAAAGAAATTAATGATTAAGAATATTATACCTTATCTCCATTGTGTCATGGAATGCAACATTAACATATTGTTTATATCATTTCTTCAAATGTTTCGCTTTCAACTTTTTTATATTGCAATGTCACACAAAATCTCTTTATGATCTAATATTTACATGACTATTATTTAGTTACATTAAATATCTTCAATATATCTCATTTCATCTTTAATATCATTTTCTTTTTTATTAAAACTATAATATTACATTATTTATCCTTATTTACTTTGGTAATGTTAATTTTTATAAACTAGATTCAAACAAGAAAGAACAAACATCGTTGCACTCATCCTGATAAGAAATTTTTCTTTATTAGTTATTTCTTTTCATATTTTTAAATATTTGCTTAAGAATTTTGTTAAAATTTATAGAGCTCTTTTCATTCATATATGATTTGACTATTGATTATGTCACCCTTGACATCATGACTATCTTGGCAAGCAACTTTGGTATAAAATTTATGTAATTTTTTGAAAATTTCACTTAGATTTTCATATATTGCATTGATAATCTAAATATCCCTTGTAGGACATCTACATTATTTTTTTTTATTGTATAATATTGCTTTAACTTCTTTAATTTTAGCTATTACATATATGCATACATTAAACATTAAAATTTATAAATTTTGTTATTATTTTATTTTATTTTCTTTTTTAATTTCTTCGTAATTCGAAATAAGTAATAATCGATTTGAATAAAGGTCATTATAATTGTTTAAACAAGCTCTATCAATTTAACTAATAATTTTATTAATTTTAAATTTTTTTTGCTTGGTATCTTTGTATGTCTAACAAAATAATATGATCCATACCTTGTCTAATAATCATTTATGTTACACTAGTTCTCTTGAGTATATTTGAATGCAACATTATGATAAACTTTATCTCTCATGTTGCCATTGTAATGTGATTATTTGCTAATGTTATATTCCATTAATTTAGATCATTTTTTATTAATAATTATTAAATTAATAATAAAATAATACTTTGTCATCATTTATGTTGATTTACATTGATAATTGTTAGTAATAAAATTTGAGGTTATATAAATATGAAACAAAAAACTTTAAACTTGGCTATATGGGAACTATATAATTAAAAATTCTCCTTTTATCTTTAAATGTTTTATTTTCAACCACTTTGGCACACTTTAAAAGGCATTTTGTTTCGTTGCTAATTTAACCTTTGTTGATGTTACACTTGACCCCCTAATCATCTTGGAATTAATTGGTTATTTATTATTAATCTCAATTTTTAAAATAATCCTTACATCATTTTGGTATAGTTGTACTACATTTATTTTATGCGAACATACTTTTGTTTTAATGTATATTTGCATAATATTTCAAGAATTAATATATGTAATTTATTTTAAATTAATTTGTAATTTTTCGTCTTGAACAGTTCCACTCAATTAAAATTTCATTTCTAATATTTTAAACGATTATTTTCAAATTTGTTTACTACCTTTACAAGGAATTTTTATTCATGCTACATGTGATGGTTAGTGATATAATAGTCGATCTTCTTAGAACCTTGCACAACAATTTTCATATAATATTTGTCAAATTTCTTTTTTTTATTATTTCCCACTTGGTTATATTATTTATTAATTGATCTACTCTAATGTTGGGCTTCAATCACTTTTATTAGTTCTACTATATTGTTTCAATTTATCTTATTTCAACTTTAGTATATATTTACTTGTTATTAGGATATTAATTTATTATTATAAATGGTTATTTATTTTTTTAATTCATATTTTCTAAAAACTAGTTTTGATCAAGATGAAACAAATATAGTTGTACTTGCCTCAACATGCTCTATCAAATTAAATATTCATTTTTAATATTTTTTTCTATTTTTTTGTTATTTTATAAGATATTTTGTATATTACTTGAATTCATCATTAAGAATGTTACAATTGATCTCATAATTATCGTTGATGGCAACTTTACCAAACATGTTTTCTTTTTCATTCAAAATTTTCTCTTTCAATTTTTATCTTACAATGCAATTATGAATCTCCTCTCATGTGACATTTATAGGTGTTTTATTTGGTTATATTACATTTTTTTATCTTATTTCAACCTTAATATTTTGTAATTAATACAAGAAGGATAATTTGATATTAATTTTTCTTATTTATTTTTATAATTTGCAAAAAAACATAATGAGATGTGATTGAAACAAAATAAACATTGTTAGATCCATCTCAATGACACCAATCAAATAAAAAATTCATTTTAATATCCATAGATACTTTATTTTAGACCTTAGGCGCTCTTCAAGGGATATTTTGACTCAAACATAATTTAACAATTAAGATATTGCATGTAATTGACAAAAACATTATCTTATTTCTACATTGTACCTTAAAATATAGTTTTCCTATGCACCTTATTTCATTTTTAAAAATGTGTTGTTTTGAGTTAATTATATTACTTATTAACTCTAAATGTCATCTCACATGAACTATACATCACTTTGATTTATTATACTAAATTATCTCAATTTATCTCATTTTAGTTTTAAAATCTATTTGCATAATAATATAATTTTAATATAATATTATTTATGTTGATTTATTTTAGTAATTTGTAGACACATAAACCAACCTTCAATTTAGTCAAAAGAAACTTAGTTGCATTCATCGTGACATGCCCTATCAAATAAAGTATTTATTTTATTAGTTTTTCTTAAATTTTTTTTACATGTTTTCAAGATATTTTCTTTTGTTCCTGAGTTGATGATCAAAATATTATACTCAATTTCTTCACTAGAATGCAACTTTATGTTGAAATTTACCTTGTTTTTTGTCAAATGTTTTTCTTTTATTTAGTTGTATCACTATGTAACTTTAAATACCATTCAATGTAACCTTTAAATGTGTTGGATTTCATTACATTAAATTATTTCAATTTATCTCATTATAATTCGAAAATTGATTTAATTAATATAAAATAATATTTTATTGTTATTTTTGCATATTTTATTTCATAATTCATAGTAATTGAGAATGAGATCTATACAGAAAAACAAATATAATTAGACTGATGTTTATCAGCTTTATTAAATTAAATATACATGCTTACATTTTTAAAAAAAATACTTCTACTAAAATTTTGAATACTTTATGACATATTTCAATTGTTATTTACATTACTTCTATAACTTTTTTATTTGATATTGTTATATCACTATGAAACCATAACTCTTCTGTTACGTGGCCTTCATATTGCTATTGTTTAGGTAAGTTAAATTGCTTTAAATATTCTTATTTCTATCTTATAATGTATTTAATTAGTATTAAAATAGCAATTTATTACTATCTGCAGTTATAAAAATTTTTAATTCGATGTAATGAAAAACTAGGTTTGATCGATATGAAATAAACAATGTCATAGTCATTTCAATGAGCATCATCTAGTTAATTATTCCCTTTGTTTTGAAAATATTTTATTTTGGAGGGTTTTAGTATTCTTTGTCACATTTCCAGATCTACTTAGTTTTACTATTAAGGTTGTTACCCTTATCCTTTTTAGCATTGTGCAAATGAACATTCTTAAAACATTTGTACCATATTTGGCAGATGATGTTGCTATTCACAATCTTATTTGCGTTATGGAATGCAGCTTTCTCAAAAAATTTTCTCAATTCTTAAATCTTTTTCCTTCAAATATATCATATTATTTATTAATTTCAAATATCTTTTGTGTCTCAATTACATCATTTTTATTTGTTTTGGTGCACTAAAATAATTTATCACATTTTTCTAATAATACATATATTTCATTAATATTAAAATAATAATTTGTTTATTATTTTTACTCACTTAGTTAGGAAATTTGAAATTCTTTAAAATATGGTTTGTTTGACATAAAAGTTTTTATTTAACTCAAATTAGTGAGCTCTATATAATTATATATTCAATTTTACTTTTTTAAAAGTTTTATTTCCAAAAATTTTGGTACATTTTATATTCATTTCTATCTATACCAAATTTGATGATGGAGGATGTCACAACTGAACTCCATTGTATCATGCAATTTAGCTTTGCTATACAACATATCTCATTTTTATATTTTTTTCATTCTTTATGTTATATTAAAATGAAAAATATAGTTTCTAATGTTAACTTCACGTCACTTTTATTGGAGTATATTAATTGATTCAATTTACCTCATTTCAATAGCATTATATATTTATTTAATAGTAAATTTGTAATTCATTTACTATTTATTTTAATTTAATTTTGTAATTTACAATAATTCAAATGATAACTTATTGAGATGAAATTGACATTATCGATTTGTTTGGATGAACTCCAACCAATGAAATAATCAATTTTATTTTTAAAAATATTTGATTTTCATAGTTTTGGCATACATTTTGAAATTTTTTTATTTGTGCTTGATTCAAAAATTGTTTAGGTTATGGTCAATCATCTTAGTGGCTTAGAAGTTAATATTCTTAAACAATTTATCTCATTTCAGCATATTTTTTATTTAGAGATATTACCATGAAAATTTATTTCATCTACCATGTGAAATTTGGATCTCTTTGGTTATGTTTTTATTTCATTGGTTAATTTATCTACTTTTTGTGTTAATGTTTAATTACTTTATTTTAAAAGAACCCTTTTTAATTTTTTTTATCTTTAAGTAACTTTTTAATACTAAATAATTCAAAATTAGGTCTAATGGGTTTGAAAAAGTTTCATTAGACTATTTTAGGTGAGCTTTATCAAATAAATATTCATTATTATATGATTAAATATTTTATTTTCTAACGTGTTGATATGGTTTAAAAGGTATTTTTATGTATACCTAATTTGATAATCAAGGATATTACACTTACTATTTGAAGTATCTTGTAATGATGCTATATAAAAAATTTATCTCACTTCATGACAATTTTTTTTTTGATATTTTTGTTATTCACTCCAAATTTCCCCTAATGTAAACTTTACATCATTTTCAAATATTTCTTTTAAATTTTAAATAACAATTTACTTTTATTTATGATTCTTTACATTTATAATTCTCAATATTTTTTAAACAAGATCGGTTCAAATGAGTCATGTTTCATTAGACTAATCTCAATGTGCTCCATCTAATTAAAAATTTATTTTTATTATTTAAAATATTTGATTTTTAATATTTTTAAAACTCTTTTTCAAAATTTTGTTCTTTGTACCTTTTTTAACATTCAATAATGGTACACTCGACAACCTTTGTTAATTTGAATATAACTCTTCTATGTAATTTATGTGATTTATTTAGAATTATCACTTTGATTTGGACATATTGTTATGAAACTTTAATTCTTCACTCTTGTGACCCTTACATCATTAGGGTTTAGTAATGTTACATTATTTCAATTTATCCTATATCAACTTTAATAAAAATTAAATTAATAATAAATAGGAATTTAATATTATTTATGGCTATTTAATTTTGGAATTTACTATAATTCCAAATGAAGCATGATGTTGACCAAATTACACATCATTAAACTTGTCTTATTGAGTTGTATCAAATTTATAGATTTATTTATATTTTCAAATATTTTGACGTCTACCTTATTATACTAGTCAAGGTTACATTTGATATCTTTTGTATCTTGGAATATGTTTTTCTTACAAAATTAATATGTTACTCTAAATTAACCTTTCTTTGACCTTTATATCACTTTGATTTTTTTATATTATATTGTTTCAATTTATCTTATTTTTAGAATTGATATATATTTATAAATTATTCAAATACTAATTTTTGCCTATGTTAGCTCATTTAACTACATAATTTGCAATTCGCCATTATTGTTTGATTGGGACAAAGAAAAAGTGATTGGACAAATCTAAATAAGCTTTATCTAGTTAAATATTTATTTACAAATATATAACTCATTCTATATTGATTTTTTTTTATGAGATATTACATTTGATATTTTGTTTAATTTGAGAACGTAACACTCAATCTCCTTAGCATTATGTTGTGCAACTTTCTTAGATAGTTAGTATATTTTCTTTAATTCTCTTTTTTTGGTTATGTTATTGTGGAACTAAATCTTCCTTACTTTGATATTTAAATTAGCATGATTTTGATACACTACATTTTATAATTTCCTTAATTTCGTTAGTAACATATAATTATTTAATTGAAAATAATAACTCAATATTATTTTTGAATATGTACTTTGGTAACATGAATTAACTCTTTGTGACGAATTATTAGGTGAAATAAGCATCATTGCAACACGCCCAATGAAATGTTTTTTTATTAAAAACGAGTTTTTATATTTTCAAACTTTTATTTTTGGGGATGTTGACATGCATTATGAAATTTTTTGATTTATACATTTTTTGACAATTAAGAAAGTTATAGTAGATCTATTTAGTAACTTGAATGCAACATTTGCATATATTTTACACCATTTATGGAAATACTTCATCGAGATATCATTAAAATATAGTGAAACTCAAATTCTCCTCTTTTTTTACCCCTACGTTAGTCTTAGTTGGTTACATTATGTTACATATATTTATTTCAAATTTCATATATACTTGTTTAATAATGCAATGATAATTTAAGAATATTTATGCTCATGTAACTCAGTAATCTGTACTTAATCCAAACAAGTTTTAATCAAGATTAATCAACTATCCTTAGATTCATCCTAACAAGCTTCATCCTATTAAATATTTGTTTGTATATTTTAAACATATTTTGTTTTCCAGAGTGCTAGCATTATGAAATATTTTAATTGATTTATGATTTGACGATCGTGACATTACACTCGTTTTTCTTAAAACCATCAAAAGGAAAATAATCATATAATTTATCTTTTCTATAAAAGCTTCACTTTGGTGTACATATATTACTATATGGCTCTAAGTTAGTCCTCATGGTATCTTTATGTCACATTATTAAGTTTTGTTACAATTCTTTAACTAAGAATGTTTTAGCTTTAACATATGTTTACTTAATATTAAAATAATTTTTTAGTGTTTATACACACATACATTGATAAATTTTGTTAATTCCTAGTGAGATTTGATCTATGAAAATAAATATCATTAGACTTATCAACAAAAGCTCTATTTTAATCAATGATTCTTGCCTATATGTTTTAAATAATTTATTTTCTAAGATTTTTCATGTTGTATCAAATATGTTGACTTGTACTAATTTTAAAAATCAAAGATGTCCCATTTCATATCTTTAGTATCATGGAATGGAGGTTTATCACATATTTAATCCCATTTCTACAAATATTTTTCTCATATTTTATTATACCACAATGAAATTCTAATACTCTTCTTATGTCACCTTTATGCTGTTTTTAAATTGTTATATTATATTGTTTCAGTTTAAATCATTTTTTCCTTAGTATATTTTCACATTTTATTAAAACAATTATTATTTATTATTTATTCATTATTTTTTTGTAATTTCTAGCAATCATAAATGTGGTGTGATGAAAATAAAAAATATCATTAGATTTGTCTTAATGAGCTTTATAAAAAAAATAATTTTGAAGTTTTTAAATATTTTTTTATGAATCATTTCAATTCATAATTTATTTTAGATCAAGGATGTTATAGTTGACCTCTTAATTATATTGGAATGTAGCTTTTATGGGTAATTTGTCACTTATTCAAAGCATTGTTTTTTTTGTAGCAATGTAACTCTAAATCTACTTTCCTATAATTTCTCAATTGCTTTGACTTGATTATAGAACAATTCCTCAATTTATCACATTATAGCTTTAATATATATTTGTTTGATAATAAAGCAATAGTGTCTTCATATTTATCACTATTTTTTCTTTGTTTTTCAATCTTACCATATCTCTCTAATTATGTGACCTTATCAATTTGATTTGGTTATATTTCATTACTTTAATTTATCTTATTTTATTTTTATTATGTATTTCCTTTGCAACAAAAATACATTTTTTATTTTTTATGATTATTATTTTTGAAGTTTAGAGTTTTTAAAAAAAATATCCAATTGGCACAAAACAAACATTGTTGTCATCTCAACAAGCTCTATCGAGCATGTTAAACTTGATCATGTTAGTATCTTTGAATGTAGCTTTCATGTAAAATCTATCTAATATCTTCAAGGCTATATTAATATATAACTCTAAATATCCCATCATTTGGCTTTTGAATTGGCATTGATTTACTTATATGATATTGCCTTACTTTATCAAATTTTAGCTTTATTATATTTTTGCTTCACATTAAAATAACAAATAATAATAGTTTTATTTAGTTGCTTTGTAGTTATTAATATTAAAAAATTTTCTAGCCAAGGCATATGAAATATCATTGGTCTCATCTCAACCAATTTTGTTAATTCATGTTTAGAGTTTGTAGAATTTAAAAATATTTCTTAGGGCTTTTGCAATTTTAAGATTCATTTTGATTTATCTCTAGTTTGATAATTGAGGATGTTAGACTCTATATCCTTTGTAACTTCAACTGCAACTTTCTTACATAATTTATCTTATTTTGTAAATATTTTCGCTTACAGTTTGCTATCTTAAGACGTAAATTTAAATTTCCTCTAATGTAACATTGACATCACTTTGATATAGGCATATTACATTACAAAAAGTTGTTTTGTAAAAGTGCTCTAAAATATTTGCTTAATATTAAAATAAAAATTTATGATTACTTGTGTTTATCGATATTTATAATTCATAATAAATCTAAATGAGGTCTAATCTTAATGAAACAAACATCATTGGACCTGTCTCTAAGAGATCCATATAGTTAAATAATTTTTTTTATAATTTTCATTCTCATATAATTATATTTCTAGCTAGTACTAAATCTCTAATCTTGTAATCGTCAATGCCTTTCATTTGGTCATACTACTTTGTTTCAATTTATCTCATTTCAATTTGAACATATGCTTACTTAAAATTAAAATAATAGTTTATTATTATTACTTTAGTTTTTTGTAATTCTTAGTACTTCTTAATAAGCTCAAATCAAGATGGAATAAAAGTTGTTGGTCTGTTCTTCAAAGCACTAACTAATTAAATATATATTTTTAATTTTTGAATATTTTTGTAGCTTTTGGGCATGTTTTATGAAAAAATTTTATTTAAACCTCATTTGATGATCTATGACTGATACTTGATCTCATTAGTTTTTTTGAATGCAACATTACTAAATTTTTTTCTTAAAATTTAGCACTTTGAGTTAGTTATTTGTTTATAGTACTTTGAATCTCCTTTCATGTCACCATTACATTGCTTTGATTTTGATATATTGTATTCATTCTATTTATCTCATTTTAGTTTTAGTATGGATTTACTTAATAATAAAATAATATTTATTTTATTATTTAGGCTCATTTATTTTGATAATTGAGTGCAATCCCCAAAGTGGTCAAACCTACATGATACAAAAGTTGTTGCATTTGGCTCATCTGTCTTTATCCCAATAAATATTCCTTTTTATCTTTTTTATTTAATATTTTATTTTGTAGGATTTTGTTATAGATTATAATGCATTTATATTCATACCTAATTTCATGATCAAAGAAGTTACCCTAAACCTTGTTAGTATCATTGAATGTATGTTTGTACAATAATTTATCTACATTCTTCAAATGCTTTTTTGCCTTTATTTTGTTATATTATTACTTTGCTCTAAATTTCCACACATGTGGATGTTGTATTGCCTTGATTTCGTTATATAAAATTGTTTCAATTTATCAAATTTCAACCATAATATATATATACTTCAAATAAAAATAATATTTCGTCGATATTTTTTATTTACTTTGGAATTCGTAATAACATAAAAAAATCAAATTGAAGGAAAAGAAATTTTGTTAGACTCATGTAAATGGGCTATCAAATAAGGTGTTCAATTGTTTATGATTTTAGGACTTCTTAAGTGTCATTTTCGTTTGTCTCTTATTTCATAATTGAGGATGTTAGACTCTAAATAACAATTGATTCTTTTCAAACTATACGTAAATAAATGTTAAAGCTAAAATGGGGCAAACAAATTAATGAACATGTTGTAATTAAATCAAACACATTTAAAGTGACATGAGAGTAGATTTGAAGTCACATAATAGTCTAACAAAATCAAATGAAAACTATTAATTAATGTGATAATTTGTAATAGAACTTTGTATGCCATGTTACTAAGGAGACCTAGTACAATATCATTAATTCTCAAATAGGGTCTGTATCGAAATACCTCATATCCATGCAAAATTACAAAAAATAAATTATTTAAAAAAATAAAATGTTTACATGGGAAGGGCATGTCAATACAAGTCCAATGAAGCTTCATGTGACTAAATTAAACCTTGTTCAAAATTATGATGAATTAACATTATACATTGGAAAATGTAATAATGAATTGTGATATTAAAATTAATTAAACAAATGTTGATGATTAAATGGGGTAATTTCATTCAATTTATGATAACTAAATTGAAGACCTACAAATGCCCCATGGAAGGTTATTTAGAGTTACAAACTAATACTGCCAAATCAAAGCAAAAATTTTAAGTAATAAGGTAAATAATAATGGAAATTTTAATTCCATGACATTAAGATGACTGAGCATAACATTCTCGATCAGAAAGCTTGAAAAAAACTTAGAAAATTAGAAATTTTAAAAATGTTGCAAATAAATTTTTAATTTGTTATACGTTGTCATGATAAGTACAACAACCTTTACATCATCTTAATTGGAGCTAGTTAAAAATTGCTATGAATTAAAAAGAATAAGTAAGCATGCATAATAGTATTTTACTATTTTAATATTAAGGAAATACATATTAAACTTAAAATTAGATAAATTGAAGCAATGTAAAACTATGAAATTAATGCGTTGTAAGAA
Organism: Vanilla planifolia; assembly: GCA_023846275.1. Lineage (NCBI taxonomy): Eukaryota > Viridiplantae > Streptophyta > Magnoliopsida > Asparagales > Orchidaceae > Vanilla > Vanilla planifolia. The sequence goes on along the minus strand of JAIUJO010000080.1, from coordinate 359,918 downwards.
TCACGATAGAGAAGTCTTAGACATCCTTTCCAAGATATAAATAATATCAAGTGTTATAGCTTAGATCTCCAATTGAGATGAGAATGAGAACCTACCATAAGGAATTTGAAAAGTCATAAAAAATATAAAAATAAATATTTAATGAGATAGATTTTTATGGTGAGTCAAGTGACACATACTTCATCCTCTTTAAACGTGATTTCAATTTAATATGAATTATGGAGGTAAATAAGCATAAACTATATGAACTTATTATTTTAAACTTAAGTAATTATTTATTAAAGCTAAATGGTGATAAATCAAAATTTATTAAATAACCAAATCTAATTTATGTATTGGTTACATGATAAGTCAATTAGAGTTACATAGTATTATAACTAAATAAAAATAAGAAATTTGAAGAAATGAGATTAACAATATTGTAAAGTTGCATTCCAATACTAACAAAATCAAATTTGACATTCTTGATACTCAAATCTAGTACAAATCAAAATACATCATAAAGCCTATTAAAATCATACAAAATACAAAATTTAAATTTATAAAAAAATAATATCTAATAGGATAAAGATAATTAAGGTAACTATAATGTAATTTGTTTTATCCAAATCAGAGGTCATTTAGAGTTGCAAGGAATTACAAAGATAAATAAGCATAAACAATAGGATAGAGCTCATAGATGAGTTTAATGATGTTTGTTTCATCACAATTTGATATACTAAAACTAAAAAGATATAAATTGAAATGTTATAATATAACAAACTAAAGGTGATGCAAGCATTACATGAGAAAAGAATTTATGGTTCATAATAATATTAAAAAGTCAAAGAGAAGCATTTGAAGAGATGAAATTAGTTGTTTGAGAAAGTTGAATTCCAAAGTAGTAAGCAGATTACGTATGACATTCATAATTATCATAAGTAGTAGAAATCAAAATATCTAAAAAGCTTTTCAAAATGAAAGAACATTAAATATATATAATAGAGAAAAATGAATACATAGTTTGATAGAGCTCAGTTAGACATATCAACTCGAATATGCTTTATCGTGATTAAACCACAATTTTTGAATTATTATATTGATATTAAGCGAAAATAAATTTTACTTAAAATAATATAAATTTATGTAATATAACATAGTCGAATGATAGAAATATAATTTACACATGAGATGAGAGTTAGATTTTTCATACTAGCACATCCAAATGAAAGTGAAAAAGATGAAAAACTGACATAAAATGTTTAGGAAATTTACATTCCTTTACACCAAGGAGACCTAGCACAACATTCTTGACTATTAAATCTAATATGAACTAAAATATCTTGTAGATAGTGTCACTGTCCTAGAATGCAAAACATTTTAAAATAATAAAATGAATATCTAGTCGGTAGACCTTGATGAGTCGAATAAAAAAATACTTTCTCATCTCGATCATACCTCATGCAAAACTGCTAAAAATTAACAAAAGAAAATTAATACCACAAATAATATGTTATTATTTAAATGTTAAGCAAATATTTGTTGCTATTGAAAAAAGAAAAATTAACGAGAAGTTATTTAGCACAATAAACAACACATATAGGCTAATGTTGTAATATAATGAAATCAAGGTGAAAATTTTAAAGAAATGAGATTAACTGTACAAAAAAGTTAAATTCCAAAGTACTATGGAGTTCAAAGGTAAAATGAGTTACAAATCAAAATGCTTCAAAAAGCATGTCAAACCTTAAAAAATATAATATATTAAAATATATAAAGAAATATATTATTATGTCGATTACATATTAAGTGTCCAACAATGCTTGCTTTGCCATGATTAGAACAAGCTTAATTTTGTTACGAATTAACAAGTTAAATAATCATAAGTAATAAAAACTTCTTAAATTAACATTAAGCAAATAGATACTAAAGTAAAAATGATATAACTTGAAACAATATATATAACCATTTTAAATAGATATAAAAATTGCATGAGTGAAAATTTAGTTTCTCATCGATATATAACTAAATTATGGAAATAACTTTATAGAAATAAGAAATATTGTATTAGTAAATCGTATTCTAGGATACTAAAGAGATTGAATCTAGCATTCTCAATTATCAAATCATCTATGAATCAAAATGCCTCATTCAGCTTGCCAACAATACTAAAAAGTCAGTCTAACAACACTTGTTTTGTAATAATCAGTGCTTGTTTTGAATAATATGAATTATAAAAGTAAATAAACATAAAAAATAATAAATTATTAATTAAAAATTAAATAAATATATGTTCAATTTAAAATAGAACAAATTAATGAAATGCAACATAACCAAACAAAATGCATTTAAAGTCACATAAAAAAGGAGTTAGAGTTGTGCAATAGTACTACAAAATAAATGTAAACTTTTTAAACATTTGATAAATTATTCTATAAAGTTGCATTCAAATATATTAAGGAGATCATGTCTTTCAACCTCAATGACCAAGTCTAGTAGGAATCCAATTTTCTTGCTATTTGTCCCAAAATGCCAAAAAAGAAACTAGTTTGAAAAAATTAAAGAAGAATATTTAGTTAAAAAAAGGCTAATTGAGATGGTTCCATTTGAACATATTTAATCTCCTTGAAATATTGTTTTTAATTACTATAGATTTCAAAAATAATTATTAATTAATACTAAGTAAATTTACTATAATGTTAAAATGAGATAAATTAAAGCAATGAAATAATACTAAATCAAATTGATGAAAAGTTCATACTAGAGAGATTATTATCGTAAAACTATCAAATCAAAGAAAAAAATTGAAGTCACTAACAAAAATTGAATGAAAAAATAATAATTTAAAATAATTAAATAGTTTTAACATAACAAAACTTAAAAAAAAAAGGTATGAATTGAAATAGTTCTTAAGAAATTAAAAAAAATTTGAATATTTGTAAATTTAAAATTGATAGTTTAATGTTATAAAGTTCATGGAGAAGATTACATCAATGTTTGTTTCATCATGATCCACTTTATTTTGAATTAATAAAAATTTTAAATTAAATAAGCATAAATATAGATAAAATTATTATCCTAATATTGCGTAAATATATGTTGAAGCTCAAATTTGATAAACTTAAGTAGTGCAATGTACCAAAAAAATTAATCAAGGTCAAAAAAATTGTGATTTTCAGTTACATTATAATGTAACCAAATAAATGTCAAACATGTTTTTTAATGGCACAGATTGTTATAAAATTAAACAAAAAGAAAAATATATAATAAAATATTCATAAAGTCTAGAAATTAATAAAATTAATATCTAAAACGTTATACTTTCTTGGATAAAGCCCATTAGTGAGTGTTCAACAATGATTGACTCATCCGGATCAGACAAGATTTGAAGTATTTATGAATTAGCTTTGTAAGTATGCACAAATAGTAATAAATTAATGTTATACTATTGAGAAAATATATACTAAAGATAAAATGATATGAATTGAATACTTGCAATAAAGGTAAATGAAAGCAATGTAAAGCCAACTCAGATGAAGTTTTTTAATAGATAATAATTTAAATAGATAAAAAACATTTTTGAAAATGGCATAAAACGTATGAAAATTTTGAATTGCAAGTTATATTGGTGATCGAGTATAATATCGACAATCATCAAATCATATATGAATTAAATCATCCCATCTGACATTCCAAAATCACAAAAAAAAAAATTGTTTGAAAATACAAAATTTGGCACTTAATTGGATACATCCCATTAAGGAATGTCCGATGTTACATTTTCTTCAAGATTGGACCATGTTTAGAATTAAGAAAGTAAAATAACAAAACAAATAATAAATTATTATTTTAATATTAAGTGAAAATATATTACAGTTTATTTGAGATAAATTTAAGTGCTATAACATAATAAAATCAAGGATAAGTGAGGGAGGGTTACATTGTAATGACACAAAATTAAAGAAAAATATTTAAAATGAGATATTTATAGAAAAAATGCCTTCTAGGATAATATGAAAATCAAATGTAGCTACCTTGTTAACAAAATTATGCATGAATTAAATTTTTTTGACAAATGTTGCTCGATAATGAATGTAAATGTTTAAAATTACGCAAAATAAGTGCTTAATTGGATAGAGCTCATCAAAATGAATATAACAATTTTTCGTCACATTGATGAGACCCTGTTATAAATCACTACAAATTATAAAGAAAATATGAATAGATAAAATTTCTTAATATTTAGTAAATATGTTGAAGCTAAAATTAGTTAAATTGAAATAAAATAATTTTTTAGAATAAAAGAAATTAATAGTTTCATTAGATAAAACCTTTATTTACATAGTAATATAAAGATTTTGAAGGAAAGCATTTGAAGATATGGAATAAAGTTTATGAAAAGTTTTATTTCAAGATACTAAGAAGATTAATGAAGAGAGCATTAATCATGAAATTAGGAATGAGTCAAATTTTCTCACAAAACTCATTAAGACAAGATTAGTGAAATTTGTTCCATTTAAGTTGCACATCATTTTTGAGTTACTAGTAATTATGAAATAAATAGGCATTAAAATATTAATTAATTATTATCAGATTAGGTAAATTTATCATAAAATGAGACAAATTGATGCATCATAGTATAACCAACTAAAAGTGATGCAAAGGTTTCATGAGAGGAAAATTAAAGTTTCATACTAATAATACAAAATAAATGTGAACAATTTAAGGAAGTATGATAAGTTTCATGAGAAAGTTATTTTCGAAGGTATTAAGGAGATCAAGTGTAACATTTTCTCTCATTAAATAAGTTAGAAGTCAAAATATCTTGAAAATCATAACAAAACCCTATAAATAATTATATATTTTAATGCAATGTGATACAACTTGTGCAGACAAGTGCGATAATGTTTGCATCATTCTGATGGAACCTCATTTTTTATTACTGTGAAATAACAAAGTAGGTACACAATAAAAATAATAATATGTTATTTTTTAAAGAAATATTAAAGCTTAAATAAAACAAATTTAAAAAATTTAATATAACAAAATATGAGAAATATAATTGTCAAAAGGGAGGAGAATTAACATTTCATTATAATAAAAGTAAATAAAAGAAAAAAAATTTAAAATGCTAAATAAATCGTAAAAAAATACTTTCATTAAAATATACTATGGAAATTGAGGGTACACTTCGTATTTATCAAACCTTATGTTGACTGCAATGCCGTATAAAAGACTACAAAACCTACAAAAGTAAAATATTTAAATATTACAAAAAAAAATATCTGGTTACATAGACCTAGCAATGTTAAGTTGGATGATGTTTTTTTCATGTCTTTTGGACCATGTTATAAATAATGAATTATTACCAAAGAAAATAATTAGTTTAAAAATATTGTTTTTATAATAAGTATATTTTAATGTTTAAATACAATAAATTAATCGAGTGCTTATAACCAAATAAATGTGATATTGTTATAACACATGAGAAGATTTAGAGTACATTAAAATATAATCAATTCAAAGGAACATATTTAAAGGATGAGATCAAACATAAAATCATTTTAAATCAAATAGATATGACTCAAACTACTTTGTAAAGTGTATTACAAAGCTAGAAAAAATATTCAAAAATATGAAAAAGAATGCATAATTTTGTTGTGATCATCATGATGAGTCCAACAACATCTATGTTATCTCAATGTAATACTATTGAATAAAAAGAAATATAAAAGCACAAGATTAGATATTTAGATTTTCAAAGTAGTACATCCAAATAAAATTCCAATATGAAAATAAATACATAATTTGATAAATATCATCAAAGCATGTCGAACAATCTTTGTTTCATCATAATTGGAACTTATTAAGAATTTTAATGAACTAAAAAAAATAAGTATAAACAGTAATGAATTATTTTTTTAATATTAAATAAATATATATTACAGTTGACATGAGAAAAACTAAAGTATTATAACATAATGATACCAAGGATATGGGTTACACAAGAGGTGATTATTACAAATGAGATAAATTATAAAGGAAAGTTTTATTCAACAACACTAACAAAATTAAGTACAATAACCTTGACTTTCAAATAAGATATGAATTAAAAGTTCCTAGAAAATTCAATAAATAAATAAAGAAATAATATCTAAAAATTTAAATATAAATGCATAATTGGATAGAAATCATCTAAATTTTCCTTATAATAATTGTTTCATCATGATCAATTTTCAATATTACTATTGATTAGAAAGACAATAAGCATAAATATTTTTTAATATTTAGTAGATATATATATGAAAGTTGAAATTAGACAACATAATCCAATGTTATGGAAAAAAATATAGGAAATATAATTATTACTTTATAGAAGATTTAGAGTTATTTAGCAGTATGATAATTTCAAAAAAGAATTTGACGAAATGTGAAAAATTTTCAAGATAGTTGCATTCTACGATTAAAGGAAGCCCAAGCATACGATGTCTGATCATGAAATTTAGAACGAGTCGAAATGTCTCATAAAATGCTCATCATAGCTAGATTTAGTTTAAGGAATATAAAACTAAATATTTAAATTTGAGATGGGTCCAACAACATTTGTTTCAGCTTGATCAAACCATGATTTAATTTACTATAAATTACAAAGTTAAATAGGCTTAGAAAAAATAAATTATTATGTTAAAACTAAGAAATTTTTTTTTAAAGGTGAAATTAGATAAATTTAAGCATCATAATATAACCAACTAAAAGTGATGCAAAGGTCACAAGAGAAGAAAGTTAGAGTGTCATAGTTATAATATGAAATCAATGTAAAAAAGATTAAAGAAATGAGATAACTATTATTGGAATTTTTTATTTAAAGGCACTAAAGAAATTAAGTGCAACATTATTTGAGTATACTTTGTATTGGAAACTTTCTAATATCAAAATCTAGATTCATGAGCCTAATTCTTATCAAATGTGCCAAAATATTAGAAATGTTTTTATGAAAAATAAAAAAATGAATATTTAATTGATTAGGCTTATCAAGATGAGTACAATAAATGATGTTCCACCTCCTTTACATAACAATTTTAATCACTATGAATTACAAAATTAAATAAAAATAAATACTGCTAAATTAATATTTTAATATTAAGTAAATTTATAGGGAAGCTAAATTGAGATAATTATGCAATGAAGGATAACAAAATCAAAGTGATGAAAAAAGCAAAAAAAAAAAAAGAGGAGAATTAGGTTATTATAATAAAAAAATAAAAATAAAGGAAAAAATCAAATTAATTATTTAAAGTGCACAAAAAGGCTCACTTGATTGTATAAAAATGATCAATTTTAACAACCATAATCTTCAAGTCGTGTGCAAATTGAAATATTTCATAATGTAAGAAAAACCATAAAATATAAATTACATAAAAAACAAAGCTTAATATTTAATTATATAAAGTTGTTATAGGTGATTTATAGTGTTTGTTTCATCTCCATTTGACACAGAAATTTCAACGAATAATGAAATAAATAGGCATAAATATTAAAAAAATATTATTATAATATTATATAAATAAATATTATCGAAAAAATTTGTAAAAATGATGCATTAAAACTTATCCAAATAAAAAAAAGGTCACAATGAAATGGATTTCAATTTACATTACTATATGTGTAAATAATAGGAAAAAATATTACCCAATGGTGTAAATTAAGAAAAAAAGAGTTTCATTCCTTGATAATAAAGAGATCTTGAGTAATATTATTGCTCATCAATTAAGGTATGAATTAAAATATCCCATAATTTTTTAAAGAACTCTATAAAATAAAATATTTGAAATTATGAAACAAAATACTTTATTTGGATGTGCACATCGTGGTGAGTCCAACAATGTTTGATTCACAATGATTGTACCTCCTTTAAAATTACTACAAATTATTATATTAAATAACCATTAAAATAAAAATTAACATTTTAACTTTAGGAATGCAACTATTAAAGTTGAAATAAGATAATTTGACGCATGCTAATACAACCAACATCACACTTGAGGATAATTAAAGTTAAATTATGATAATAACAAGTGAAAGACAAAAAGTTTAAAAAATGAGATCAGTTGTCCTAGAAAGTTGTATTGCAAGCTACTATGGAGGTAAAGTTTAGCAATCCTTATCATCAAATTTTGAAAAAATAAGAATCTCTCAAAACAATTATCAAAATTCTAGAAAATTAAATATTTATAATAAAACAAAAATAAGACCTTGTTTGATAGTGCTTACTAAGACAAGTCGATTGACGTTTGCTTCGTCTAATCAAAACTAATTTGACATAAGTACAAAATACCAAAGTAAATATGCAAACTGATAATAAATTCTTATTCTAATAATTAGTAAATATATATTGAAGTTGAAAAACATTTAATTAGTGTAACAAAAGAAAATCAAAGAAATATAAATTTCACAAAGATGAGAATCATATTTTTGTATTGATATAAGAAATTCAAAAAAAAATTTATTAAAAAACATAAACTATATATGAAAGTTCATTCCAAGAAACTAAAAAAATTCATAATTAAATCATGAACAAATAGAAAATTTTTGTAAAAGTTCATAATTTAAGAAAGAAAAATATTTAAAAATAATAGGATGAGTATCAAGCAAGATAAAGCTCACCAAAATTTGTTTAATAATATTTGTTTCATCTCAATGTGACCACATTTGGAATTACAATAAATTACAAAGAAAATATGCATAAATAATTTATTAATATTCAGTTAGTATAGTTTAATGCTTAAATTAATTAAATTGAATCAGTAAAATATATCGATAAAAAACAAGTATATTGGTTAGTTAGAAATATAAAAATTTTAAAGAAAAATGCTAGAAGAAATAAGAAACATTTTATAAGAAAGTTGTATTCCATAAATTATTGTAGATAATAAAAGTCACTCTTGATGATGAAATAAGAAGTGAGTCAAAATGCCCCACAAAATGTTCTCAATTCCTAAAAAAGCTCTTAAAATATAGAAGTTAATATATAACAAAATGGAGCTGATTCAGATGACTCTAATGACATTTATTCCATGTTAAAGAAAGCTTATATGAAGCAATAATTTATTTAAAAATATGTATCCATAATAAATAATAAATTACTATTATAAAATTAGGTAAATATTTCTTAAACAAGAAATAAGATAAAATGAAGTATCATAATATAGCCAATGAAAGTGATCCAAATATCTCACGAGAAGACAGTTTGAGCTTCATAGTCAAAAGAAAAATCAATGTAAAAATTTTAAAGAAAGGGGATAATTTTTATGAGAAAGCTTTATTGCATGGATTTAAGGGGATCAAGTGGAATATTCTCTATCATCAAAGAAGTTATAAACAACAATATCACCAAAATCATGACAATACCCTAGTAATATAAATATATAATAATGCAAATGATTAACTAATTTGACAAAACTTGCTGAGACAAGTATGACATTGTTTGCCATTTTTATTATTACGAAACAACAAAGTAATATATAAATAAATAATAACTAATTATTTATTTAATATTTAGTAAATAAGTTGTAAATCCCAATTAAGAACATAATCCAATCTAAGAAATATAATGCTCATATTATAGGAGAGTTAGCTTTTCATATTAATATAACAAAGTGAAAGGAAACAATTTTAAATCATGGAGTAAATTTTATGAGAAAGCTTCATTCCAAGTTAGTAAGGAGTTTGTGTGTAATATTCATAATTGTCAATTCAGGTATTAATTGAAAATCCTTATGAAGATAACTACAACCATTGACAGTAAAATATTTTAAAATAATAAAATGAATATCTTGCTGGGTAGAGCTCGCCATGCCATGTTCAATGACCTTTTTTATCATCTAATTTGGACATTGTCAAGAATAACTAACAATTACCAACGTGGGTACAATTAAAAGTAACATTTTTTAGTATGAAGTAAATATAAGTTAATCTTGAAAGGAACAAGTTGATTAAATGTTTTATAACGTAAACCAAGTGTTATAGTGGACACAAAAGAAAAGATTTAGAGTTACAATGTAATTTAACAAAATCTAAACAGAATATTTAATGAATGAGATTAATTTTATGCAAAAGTTGCACTCCAAATTACTAGGGAGTTTGTGCATAAATAATCATTCATTAAATCAGGTACTTGTCAAATTTTTTTTAAGCCATGCAAAAATAAAAGAAATTAAAAAAATTAAAGAATATAAAATAAATTTATAATTTCATTATGGCTTGATGAGATGTGCCCAACAACATTTGTTTTCTCTCGATTAGTCATATTGTAGATTTATTATGAATTCCTAATCTAAACAACCTTTAGTAAAAAATCATTTTAAGGTTATGTAAATATATACTAAAATATCAATGAGATTATCTGAAGTAATGTAATATGATTAAATAAAAAATAATATAAAACTCATTAAAGTGGAGATTTAAATCTTCTAAGTAATATATTAAATGAAAATAAAAATATAAAAATGAACACCTAATTGGATACACCTGTTCCAAAGATGCCCAATAATCTTTGTGTCATCTCGATTACAACTCACTAAGAATTTGTATGAATTGCCAATAGAAAAAGGAAAAGATAATAAAAAATTAACATTTTTATACTATGTAAACATATATTAAAGCTGATATAAGAGAAATTCTTGTGAAAACGAAATCTATGAAAAGTAAGGTTCACATGAAAGAAGATGTAGAGTTTCATAGTAATTTAATGAAATCAAATTAAAAGATTTGAAATGAGATAAATTATTTAAGAAAATTGCTTTTAATATATTAAGAAACTCAAATGCAATAACCTTGACAGTAAAATAAGGTATGGATTAAAATTTCTTTAAAACTTAAAAGAGTTAACTTGAAATAAAATAATATACCCAAATAAAAAGTAGTTTAAAAGTCACATGATTAGATATTTAGATTTTTTAAGTTTTATATCTAACTTAAAGTGGAAAAAAATGAATACTTTATTAGATACATATTATCAAAGTATGTCCAATGATCTTTGTTTTACCTTAATTAGATTTTTTAAGAATTTATATGAATTAAAAAAATAAATTGAACAAATAATAAGCATTTATCATTTTAATATGAAGCAAATATTTGTTAAAATTGATGTGAGATCAAATAAAGCATTATAATATAAATGGAAGATGAATAGAAATGAGACAAATTTAATGATACAAAGAAAGAAAAATACAATAACCTTGACTATTAAATCAGGTATGAATTAAAAGTTCTTGAATCACTTTCCTAATTAAATAAAAATAAAATTTGTAAATATATAAAAATAAAGGCTTAATTTAATAGAAAACATTAAAATTTGTAAAATAATAATTATTTTTCTTGATTAGACATCATTTAAAATTTGCACAAATTACAAAGAAAGTATGCATAAAAAAGCTTTTTAATATTTAGTAGATATATATCAAATTTGAAATGTGTTAAAATAAACAAACATAAAATAAAAAAAAGAAATTTAATGGTGACATTAGAGGAGATTTAGAGTTTGTTAGTAATATAATAATTCAAAGAAAAACATTTGAAGAAATGAGATAATTTTTTTGATATAGTTACATTCTAAGAAAAAATAGAAAGTGAAGCGTACGATCCTTGATCTTGAAATTTAGAATGAGGCGAAAGGTCTCCAAAAAAGTACCTAATAGCTATAAAACTTTTTTGAAATATAAAAATGAATATATAAATAGATAGAGGTAATCGAGATGGGTCCATTAACAATTCTTTCATCTTAATCGGACAACGTTTCGAGTTACAACTAACTACAATGGTAAAAAGGGTTAAAAATTAAAAAAAATAATTATTTTGAAATTAAGTAAATATGTATTGAAGGTGAAAAGAGATATATTGAAGCATCATAATATAGGAAACTAAAGGTCATGCGAAGGCCACACAAGATGAGACTTAGAATTTCACATCAATAGTCAAAATCAATTGAAAAACTTTCCAGAAATGAAATAGGTTCTATTCGAAGGCACTACAGACATCAGGTATAACATTTCTAAAGCTACTTTATGTAGAAAAGTTTCTTATAGAAAATTCTAGGATTTTATGTATTAATCAAAATATTTCATTAAATATTTCAAAACTCTCAAAATAAAATATTATTTTGGAAAATTAAAGCTGAATTCTATATTTGAATGTTGAATTATTAGATACTAAGGAGATCTTATGCAACATATAAAATCTTCAAGTGTTGTTTGAATAAAAATATTTTTTATAAAATTAAAAAATAACAAAAAATAATATTTAAAAATAAAATGAAGTAATATTCAATTAGGTAGTGCTCATAAAGGTGATCCTATAAAACAATTTTTTTGTGAATTAGTTCTTATTTAGAGTTATTACAAATTTCCAAGATAAATGAATATTAATAAAAGAAAATTATTAAAATATTAATAAGAAAAAATATATTAAAAATAAAATTGTTTTATAGGAATCACTATGAATTACAAAAAACATTTGGAATCACTATGAATTACAAATAAATAGATATATAAGATACAATGACTTATACTTTTCCTGAGTGAACCTCATTTCGGAGTACTTTAAAAACATAGAAAATATTGAGAAGCAGTAATAAATTATTTATTTATTGTTAAGTTAACATATATCAAAGCTTAAATAAGGTTAAGCTAGGTAATTTAGCATAACAAATCTAAGAAATATAAATGTCATTAAAAATAATTAAGAATTAGCAAAATAAGCGCAATAAAAAAAATTATTATTTTAATAAGAAGTAAATATATGTTAATGTTGAAGTAAATGTATGCTAAAACTTTAGTGAGAAAACTTGATGCAATGTACTATAACAAAATCAAAAGTGATATTAAATCCATGCAAGTGGAGAGTTACATCTTCAGAGTAATATATTCAAATTAAAATGGAAATATGAAAATAAAAACTTAATTGGATACGTGTATCCAAGGATGTCCTGCAATCTTTTCTTCACCTTGATTACACCTCATTCAGAATTTCTATGAATTACCATCCAAAATAAGCATAAATAACATGAAATTCTTATTTTACTATTAAGTAAATATATTTATTAAAATTGATACGAGATTAATTTAAGTATTGTAATATAGTCAAATCCTAGAACAGTAAGGTTGACATGAGAGAAGCTGTAGAGTTACATTGTAATATAACTTTTCAAAGAAAAATATTTGAAATGTGAAATTATATATGAAACATGCATTCAATTATACTAAGAAACTCAAACACAATAACGTTGACTAGAAATTAAGTTATGGATTAAAATTTTTTAAAGCTAAAATGATTTAACATAATGAATGTAAAATATCCAAATAAAATGTAATATAGGTACCATGATTAGATATTTAGATTTTTTAACGTATTATGTAGAAATTAATGCAGAAATATAAAAATGAATACATAATTTGATAAATATGAACAAAGCATGCCCAACGATCTTTGTTTCATCGAACTAAGATCTTGTTAAGAATTTCTATTAATTATAGAAAAAACATAAATAATAATCAGTAATTATTTTAATATTAAGAAAATATATGTTAAATTTAACTTGTGATAAAAGTATATATTATAACACAATGAATATATAAATGTATAGAGTTTATCAAGATGGGTTCATCGACATTTTTTTCAGCTTGATCGAACCACATTTCAAGTTACTCGTGATCACAATGGTAAATAGGGATAACAGTAAAGAATTTATTAATTCAAAATCAAGTAAATATATATATTAAAGATTAATTGAGATAAATTGAAGCATCATAATATATCCAACTAAATGTAATGCAATGGTAATATGAGAGGAGAATTATAGTTTTGTAATAATAATACCAAATTACTGAAAAAAATAAAAGAAATGAGATAAGTTTTATAGGAAAGTTTTTAAAACACACTAAGAAATCAACACTAACATCCAAAGAATATTTTTTTTGGAAGCTTTCTAATATCAAGTTTTCTAGGTATGAATCAAAATATTTCGTTAAATGTTTAAAAACTAAAGGAACAAAATGCTACTTTTGATAATTAAATTTTAAATTCTACATTAGAATGTGTAATTCCTAGATACTAAGGAGATAATGCATAACACCCTAAGTAATCAAATCTTGTATGAAAAATATCTATTATAACATTAAAAAAATAAAATAAATTGTTTAAAACAATAATAAATTAATACTCACTAAATGTAGCTTATTTAGTTGAGTCAATCCAAATGTTTTTTTGCTTGATCAGTTGTTATTTAGAATTATTGGGAATTATCAATTTAAATAAGAATTAATAGTAGAAAATTATTACATATTATGGAGCAAATATATGATAAAATTGAAATGGTACAATTTAAGGAAATTAAATTTATTTAATAAAAAATATTTAAATGTTACATTACGAAAGATTTAGTGAAATGTAGTAATATAACAACAACAGAGGATAATATTTTAAAAATTCACATTAATTTTTCTTGAAAAAACATTCAATTATATTAAGATGATGTGGCGTAGCAGCCCTGTTCATCAAATCCATAATGAATTATAATATCTTATAAAGTTTGCCAATAGATTAAAATTTTTTCTAAAAGAAAAGACATGAACATTTAATTTATGGTTCTTATCGAGATGGGTACAATTAATGCTATTCAGTCTCCATTAGATAACATTTGGAATCACTTTTAATTACAAAATTAATTAAAAATTAATAAAAATAAATTATTATTTTAATATTAATTAAATTTACAATGAAGTAGAATTGTGGCAAATTAAGCAATAAGAGATAACAAAAACATAGTGATGAAAAAGTACAATTGAGAAGAATTATATTTTTGTAGTAAAATATAAAAATCATAGCAAAACATCGAATTAACTTTTTGAAGTGCAGAAAAAACGTTCATTCGAATTTGCTAGAAGGTTCATTCCTATCAACCATGATCATCGATTCATGTACGAATTGAAATATTTCATAATGTAAATAAAACCATAGAAAATAAATTATTTAATTAAAAAACCTACAGATTTAGTTATATCGAATTGTTTGAGATGATTTATCTAAGTTTATTTAATTTTTATTGCAAATTGTGTGGATGTCCTACGAATTATGAAATAAAAAGACATAAATTTTTAAAAATTAATTTTCTAATATCATGTAAATTAATGCAATATAATCTAACAAAATCAAAGCAGTACAAGGTCATAATAAAGTGGATTTCAATTTACATTATACTATGACAAAACAATAGTGAAAAAAATTAACCAGCAATATAAATTATATAAAAGGTTTCTATCCCAATATAATGAAGTGATTGAGAATAACATCCTTAATCATTAAATTAGGTATGATTCAAAAAATTTCATAAATTATTCAAAAACTACATTAAATTAAATATGTAAAAATATGAAAATAAAGACTTTATTTTATAGAGCACAATAGGGTGTGTCCAACAATGTTGGATTTGCCTTACTGCCACATTCACAATTTATAATAATTAAAATAGTAAATTGGTTTAAAAATTAGAAATTATTTTTTTAACTTTAAGAACATATTTAGTAAACCCAAAATGAGATAATTTCAGGCATTGTAATCTAAACGAATATCATAATGGGGGATAGGTAGTGTCTAATTATAAAAATAACAAATCAAAGAGAAACGTTCTCAAAAATACAATCACTTTTATTGGAAAGTTTTGTTCAAAATTAGAAAGGAGATGAAGTACTAAATTCTTGATCATCAA
Source organism: Vanilla planifolia (assembly GCA_023846275.1). Lineage (NCBI taxonomy): Eukaryota > Viridiplantae > Streptophyta > Magnoliopsida > Asparagales > Orchidaceae > Vanilla > Vanilla planifolia. The sequence goes on along the minus strand of JAIUJO010000080.1, from coordinate 344,179 downwards.
ATATAGTATGAATTATAATGTCTGAAAAGGAATGACAAGACAAAAGAAAATAAAATCTATATAGCAAAAAATTTAGGATCTTATTTGATAAGGCTCACAATGGCAAGTAAATTTTTGTTTGCCTCATCTCGATCAAACCTCATTTGAAAAGTGTATAATATATAAAAGTAAAAAATAATAATTAATAATAGATTGCTATTGTGATATTAAGAAACTATAAATTAAAAAATAATTAAAATAAATTTGATAAATGAACTATAAGATAATTTAAGAAATAGAAATTTCACAAAAGTAGAGAACTAGATCTTCATTTTAATATAACAAAATAAAACCAAAAGTTTCTAAAAGATAACATAAATTACATATGAAAGTTGTATTCCATGAATTTAAGAAGATCTAAAATAACATTATATGTTTTTAAACTAGGTATGAAAGGAAAAGTTTTGTAAAGATTGCCAAAACATAGGAATTTCAAATATTTTAAAAAATAAATTTAAATGTCTAGTGGAAGAAAGCTCACCCAAATGGTTCCAATGATGTTTGTTTGATCTCGATTGGAGCTCACTTAGAATTATAATCAATTACAAAATAAAAAAATTCATAAATAAATTTTTAAATATTTAGTAAGTATATTTTGAAAGCTAATATTAGTTAATTTTGAATAAAATAATATAAATAAATAAATTGAATGAAATGGTGTTTAGATAAGATTATTGAAATACTTAGTAATAAGACAATTTTAAAAAAATATTAGAAGTAGTAAGACAAAATTTATGGAAAGTTTTATTCCAATATTTAAAGAGGATAAGGCATGCCACCCTGGATGATGAAATTAGAAATAAGTGAAATTATCTTGTAAAAAGTATTCAATTCCTAAAAAGCATTTTAAAAATATATTAATGCTTAAATAAGATAAAATTAAGTAATTTAATATAATCAAATAGAGGAAATCGAAGTGTTATAGGAAATGAGAACCAAGTTTTTTATGTTAACAGAAAAAAATGAAAGAAAAAAAATTTAAAACTTAAAATAGATTGCATGAAAAAGCTTCATTCCAAGGCTTTATGGTGTTCGAAGGTAATATTTTCAATTGTAAAATCAAGTATTATTTGAAATGCTTTGTTAAAAGTTCAAGGACCTTGAAAGTATGATATTTTAAAATAATAAAAAGAATATCTTGTTTGATGTAGCTCAGCAAGTTGACTTCAATGTCAATTTGAACATCTCAATTGGACCTCAACAAGAATTTCTAAGAATTATTAACGTGGCATAACTAGAAATATCTTATTATTTTAATAGCGAAATATATTTTTAATTTGAAAGAAAAAAAATTCATTATATCCTATTTAACTAAATTGAGGTCCACATAAGAGAAGATTTAGAGTTACATTCTGACCTAATAACATCTAAGAAAACTATTTAATTAATTATGTTAATAACATGAAAAAGTTTGATACCAAAATACTAACGTGATTTGGCGTAAAATTATCATTCACAAAATTTGGTACTAATCAATTTTTTTGAAAAGAATGTAAAAAATTTATAAATGAAAAAATATAACTAAATTAAAATTTCTTTAAACTTTTAATAAATAAATTAATTAAATTTAATTATTATTTCATAGAAAAATAAGGTAGGGATTAACATTTCTTTAAAATTTTCTTAAATAAGGAAAATAAATTGTCTAAAATATAAAAATTATTTGTTAATTCGGAATAGTTATTTAAATCTATCCAATGATATTGGTTTCATCTAAATTAGACCTCGTTTAAATTTACAACAAATTTTAAAGAAAATATGCATAAATAATTTTTTTAATGAAATATAAATAATTGTGAGAAATGTAATGGTTTCTTTATACAATATTTGGAGTTATTTAGTGAAACAAACATTTTAATGAAAATCATTCTATGAAATGGGAAATTTTATGGGATAGTTGAATTCAATTATATTAAGGAGATCATGCATACCTTTCTTGATCATGAAAATTAGAAGAGTAAAAATTCCTAAAAAATATTCCAAATTTCTAAAAGCAGTTTTTATACATATAAAAATAAATATAAAATTAGATAGTGCTAATTGAGGTTAGTTAATTGATATTTGTTTCATCTCTATAAGACCAAATTTTAAGTTACTATTAACTACAAAAGTAGATTTAAATAAAACTAATAAATTAATGTTTTAAATTAAAGTAATTATATATTATAGATCTAATGAGATATTTTGGTGCATCATAGTGAAAAATTTATGCAAAACGTTTAAGAATTGTTATATGTTTTGAGGGAATGTTTTATTCCAAGGTACTAGGGGATCACATGTAGCATTGTCGGGCATACCTTTCTTGGAAACTTTCCAACACTAAAGTCGAGATTTTCATGTATGAATCAAAATATAACATAAATTGTTCAACCAAATCTAGAAAACAAAATATTACTTTGGATGATTGAAGTGGAAATTATTATGGAAAGTTTAATTTCTAGATACAAAGGAGATTGAGCGTAATATCCTCAATCATCAAATCTTATTTGAAACAAAATATATAATATAAAATGAAAAAAATAACAAAAATAATATATTTAAAAATATAGTAAATTAATGCATAATTAGATTGAGCTCATTAGCGTAAGTTCATTAACCATTTTTTTGTGTTGATTGATTCTTGTTTAGAATTATTACAATTTATTTATGTAAATAAGAATAAAAATAAAAAAATAATTAAAATATTATTAAGTAAATATTTTTGAAATAAGGTAAATTGAATTAATGCAATATATCTAATGTAAAAAAATTTATAAGTTACACACTATAAAATTTAGATTTATATAATAAAATAAAAAAATAAAGAAAAATATTTGAAGAAATGTCATACATTATTCTAAAACGATGCAATCAAATATAGTAAAAAGGTCAGGTGTAAAAACCTTGATAACCAAATATGTAATTGTAAAATAAATAAGCATGAATATTAAAAAAATGGTTGTTCTAGTATTGCTTAAATATATCTTAAACAAAAAATTAGATAAATTTAAGTCATAATTATCCAAATCAAAGCAATACAAATACAAAGCTCGTAATAAAGTTGACTTTGATTTATAGTTTTATATGACCAAATAATATTGAAAAATATTAATTAATAAGATAAATTCTACAAAATAATTTTCATTGTAGGATAATAAAGAGATTAAGATATTAAGTACAACATAATCGATTTTGGAATATAAATATATAATCGTGTTATAAATTGTCTAGACGAGTTATATGATATGTTCTTCAATAATCTAACTTTAGATTTACTATTAATTATCAAGTTCAAAAAGCAAAAATAATAGTAAATTACTTTTAATATTAATTAAATAAACACAAAATTTAACAAGTGAAAACTTCATCAACAAAATTCAACCATGTCAAAATGATATAAAAGTCACACAAGTTTTGATTTAGATTTTTAAATATAATATATCAAATTAAACTCAAAATTTTTCAAAAACATTTTGTTATAGAGTAGAAATTTAAGGTACTAACAAGATTGAGCATAACATCTTTGATCATCAAAATAAGTATGAATCAAAATGACTCCTATTGCTTTCTAAAATATAAAAAATAGAGTATTTAAAAATAAAACAAACTAATTTTTTAATTAGATAAAACTCATTAGGATGAGTCCAACAATATTTGTTTCATGTGGAAGAGTCTTTAACTACATTTATTATAAATTACTAAAATAAGGATAAATAATAATTAATTGTTATTTGATTATTAGGTAAATATATATTAAAGTTGAAATAGGATAAGTTGAAGGAACGTAATATAACAAAATTAAACAGCTGAAGCTTTCATGATAGAAGGTTTAAAGTTACATAGTAATATCATAAAAATAAAACGAAAAATTTGAAAAAACTTGACAAATTATTCTAAATAATTGTATTTAAATTTATTTTGAAGATGACTCATAACATCTCCTATTTTCAAGTCTTATATGAAACACAATAACTACTATAGTGTTTGAAAAGCCTATAAAATAATTTTTAAAAAATAGAAAAATTAATGTTTAATTTATAGTATTCATTGAGATGTGTCTAAAAAAATATGTCTCATATCTTTTAAAAATCGTTTGTAATTATTTCTTATTATTAAAATAAAAATGTATATGTAAAAAAATATTACTTCAATATAAAGTAAATTTAAAATAAAATTCCAATTGGGAAAATTGTTGCAATGTATTGTAACAAAATTCGAGTAATGATCAGTCACACAAATTGCATAAAAAATGCTTGTACCAAGATATTATACAGACCAAACATAACAACCTCAATCATCAAATTTAGTATGAACTAAAACAATTCACAAAGCAAGCAAAACTAAAGAAAATAAAATATTTTAAAAAAAAATTTGAATATCTAATTGTATAAAGTTCATTGAGATAGTTACAGTGATGTATGCTTCTTGTCCATGAAATCTTTTTGTAATTATTTTGAATGACTAAATAACTAAGCTTAAATATTAGAAAATTATTATTCTAATACAACATAAATAAATTTTAAAGCTAAATTTATGCAAATTTAGACAATGTAATATATCCAAAAAAAGCGATGTAAAAGGTCATAGGAAAGGGCATTTCGAGTTACTTTGAAATATAACTAAATAAATGATAAAAAGTTTTTTTAATAAGATAAATTATAAAAAAGTTGCATTTCAACATAACGAGAAGATGGAGTACAACACCATATGTCACCAAATTATGTATGAATCAAAATATCCTATATAATGTTAAAACATTTGAGAAAGTAAAATTTTTAAAAATATAAATGTTGATACTTTATTAAATGGTCCTTGTTTCACACTTTTTAGAAGGACGTTTTTTGAATTTTTTTAATTAATTAAAAATGCAAATAAGCAAATATCATAAAAATTAATTTTTGAAGTGCGAAGAAAATATAGATTAATGTTGAAATAAGTTAAATTGAATCATTATTATATACTCAAATTAAGGCAATTTAAAGACCATAAAAATCGACGGTATTAATATGAAGTTACATTGTAAGAGACTAATAAATTTTACCATAGAAACTTTCATCATCAAATGAAGTACAAGTTAAATTGTCCTTAAAAAGTTTCATAATAAAAGAAAATAAACATTCTTAATATATAAAAATAATTATTCAATTGGATGTAGCCTACTGAAGTGACTCCAAAGATATTCTCATCATCTATATCACACCACATCCAAAATTATTAAGAATTTCAAAGAAAACAATCATAAATAAGGTAAGATATTTTTTGAAGAAATGTGATAACTTAAAAATAGTCAAAATGAAAATTAAAAACAAGATGGTCACATTAAAAATAATTTTTAATTATATACTAATATTAAACAAATAAAAATTTTAAAGATACAAGATAAATTATTTTGGAAACTAGAATTCCAAGATATGATGGAGTTCAAGCACAACATGTTTGATCATCAAATTAGGAAAAATATATTGTCTTATATGATGTGCCTAAGCACAAGAGAATGTTTTCTTAAAAAATATAAATGAATGTATGATTGGATATAGGTCATCAAGTTATGTCCAGTGACGTTCGTTTCATCTCAATGAAACAGAATTTTTAGTTCTTGTAAATATAAAAAAGTAAGTATGCATAAATAAAAAAAAATTTTAACATTAGTATTAAGCATAATTTTTAAAGGAATTAAATAAGTTATTTGAATAGTTGCATTCCCAGATATTAATGAGATGAGTAATAATATAATAATACCAACCAAGATTTCCCAAAAATAATAATAAAACCTTTGAAAATTAAATACATAATAGTAAAAATTGAATATATACATTGATAGTTCTTGATGGCACAAGTCAAATGACATTTCCTTCATCCATATCGAACGTCTTTTTGATAATGTAAATAAGCGTAGGTAGTAATAACTTATTTTTTTAACTTAATGTAAAAATATATAAATGCTAAAAAAGATAAATTTAGATAATATAATTTAAACAAATTAAAGAAATATAAGTTTTATAGAAGCAAATAACTGTATTTTCATATTAATAAAGATTTTATAGGTAAGTTGCTTTCAATGTTACTATTACGATCAAGTAAAACATTCTTTATTGTGAAATCATATATAAATTGAAATGCCTTGTAAAGAGTATCACAGTCCAAAAAAGAAATACATTTAAAAAATAAGAAAAGAATATGTTGTTAGATAGACCATGTAAAGATGAGTCCAATGATCTTTAATTAATCTCGCTCGAACATTTCTTAGAATTGAGGATAAATTTTGAAATAAATGGAATAATTAATGATAATTTCTAATTTTAATATTAGGTAAATATATATTAATGTTCAAATAGAAAGAATTTATGAAATATTATAAGACCAAATCACGACAACATAATTGTCGCACAACAGAAGAGTTCTCGTTAAATAGTAATATAATCAAATCAATGTGAAAAAGTTACTCAAATTTGATTAATTGTATTAAAAACTTTATTTCCAAAATGTCAATGAGATTGAGTGTAAAATCAACAACTATAAAATTGGGCATGAATCTTATTGTTTCATAAGTTCCATAAAATTTTAAAAAAAAAATAGTTACAAATATAGAACAAAGTTATTATTAGGAAGTATGTCATTAAGATGATTACAATGGTATTTATTTTTTCTTAATTGAACTAGTTTATATTTATACAAATTTCTGAGTTAAATAATTAAAAAATGTTATTGCAATTTCTAGTAAATATATACCAAAAAAATGAGATAACTTAAAACAATGTAATAATGACAAATCAAAGGGGATATAAAAGTCGAACAAGTGGAGATTATATTTTAAATAAGTGAGAAAATTTATATTCAAATTTTTTAATTCCATGATACTTAGGAGATTACAACATAATTAATAATCAAATCAAATAGAAATCTAAATGTCTAACAGAACATAAGATAATACAAAAAATAAAATATTTTAAATATAACAAATAAATAATTAATTATACATAACTTTTCAAGACAAGTTTGGCAACAATTGATTCATGTTGTTCGACCTTCGATTAGAGTTATTTGGATTTGTCAAGTTAAATATGAAACAAATAACAAATTATTGTATTGTTTTTAACTAAATATATGTTAATGTTGAAACAAGATAAGTTTAGATAATAAAAGTTAACAAAATTAAAGATACTTAAAAGTTACATGATTGAAGATGTAGAGTTATATAGTAATATGACAAAATCATAATAATCTTGATTATCAAACATAGAATTAATCAAAATGTCCAATAAAATGTAAAACAACTAAGAAAATAAAAGTTTAAAGAAAAAATATCTGGTATAAAACAGCTGATAGAGCCTATTGAGACTCTAATGAGGCATGGTTCCTTTCCTTTGGATCTTTTTATACTTCAATATAGTTACTTTAATTTTGAAAAACTTTAAAATAAAGGAAAAGTAAGATAAAATAAAGCAATGAAAACAAAAAATCCAACGAATAAAAATTCACATCATAGAAGAATTAGATTTTTATAGTAAACAAAATAAACCTAACGAAAAAAAAATTCAATTAATGCTGTAAAATATGCGAAAAACATTAATTTTAAGACACTAAGGAGATCAAAAGTAATAACATCAATCACCAATTTTGGAATGAATTAAAAAACATCATTAAGAGAGCCAAACTAGTAGAAATAAAATATATAAAAATATAAAACTTTATATTTAATTGTTTAATATTTGGTTAGGCAATTAAATCAATGTTAAACTCATCGCAATTGGACATTTTTAAGACTTAATAAAATTTTTCAAATAAATAAGAAAATATTAAAAGTATTTAATTCTTGCTTTATGTAATTATATAATATTGCTAAAATTGGACAAATTGAAGCAATATATTATGTTCAAATCAATGCAATGTGAATGTCACTAGAAAGGCAATTTTTCAGTTACATTGTAACATAACAAAAAAAGTGAAAAATTGTAGATAATCTTATAAATTACACAAACAATTTACATTCCAATATAGAAAGGACACAGAGTAAAAAAAGATGCATTCCAAGAGAATACGGAGGTTGGACTTTGTTCTAAATTACTACAAATTATACAAAAAATTTATATAAAAAATATATTACTTTAGTACTAAATAAACATATACTAAAGCTAAAATGAGATAAATTAAAATAATATAAAATCCCAAAATAAAAAATGTAATAGTCATGTTAGAGAGGTATTTCGATTATACAGAAAGATAAAAAATTAATGAAAACAAAAATAATGACGTAAATTGTACAAAACAAAAGCATTCGAAGATATTAATGAGATTGAGCATAACAAACTTGCATGTTAAAATAGGAAAATTTAAAAATATCTACCAAATTTTTTTAATCCATAAAAAAAGTTTTTGAAAAATATTAAAATGAATAAAATAAAACGATAATTCTCATTGAGATAAGTCTACAGATGTTTGTTTTATCTTAATCAAATATAGTCCAGAGTTATTATGAATTACCCAAATAAATTTGCTTAAAAATTTAAATTTATTATTTTATAACTGTAAAAAATATTTAAAACTTGAATAAGTTCAATTGAGGTAGCATAATTAAACTCCATAAAAGTCATGTTAAGCTCAGTCAAGAGGAGAATTAGTGTTTTAAAGTAATATTGCCAAATTGAAGAAAACATTTGAAGAGATAAGCTTAGTTGTATGAGGAAGTTGAATGCAATGTACTAAGGAAAGTAAGCATAACCTTGTTGATACCAAATAAGATAAAAATTAAAATATCTCCAAAGGCATGAAAAATCAAAAGATAAAATATATAATATTTCAAAAATGAATATATAGTTTTATAGAGCTCACGCAAACAACTCCAATGACATTTTCTTCATCTCAAGGAAACCATATTTGAAATTTCTATGAATTTAAAAAGTAAATAAGCACAACTAATAATTGAGTATTATTCTAATATTAAGTAAATATATATCAAATTAAAATAAAATAAATTTATATCATTTAATACAACCAAATCAGAGAAACATAAATATCATAAGAGAGGAGAATTTGATTCTCATATTAACAAAACAAATCAAAGAGAACATTTTGAAAATTGACATACATTGTATAAGATAGTTAGTTTTTAAGATAATAAGGACATTGAGTGTAATATTATTGATTGTTAAATCTAGTATTAATTGAAATTGCTTATAACGTGATCAACAACCATAGAAAGTAAAATATCTAAAAAACTTATCGATTGATAGAGCTCACAAAGATGAGTCCAATGACCTATTTGTCATAAATTCATCACTCAAAATATCTACGAAATATAAAAATAAGAAATGTTAATAATATAGAATTATTTCTATATAAAGTAAACATATATTAAGGTTCAAATGTTAAAAATTGAGATATGTTATTTAAATAATTCTATGTTATGTAATGGTCACAGAGAGAAGATCTAAGGTTACATATTAAGATAATGAAATCAAAGAAAAATATTTAAGAAATGAGATTGATTCTACAAAAAAGTTACATTCTAAAATTTTATGAAGATTAAGCGTAAAGTCATTATTTGTCTTATTAATATTAGTTGAAATGCTTCATCAATTTTATAAAATTGTTGGAAAATAAAATACTAAAAAAATTTTAAAACTAAATGTAAATTTGTTATAGTTTATTTAGAGAAGTAGAGTAAAATTTATTTTATCTGGATCTAGATTATGTTAGATTTATTAAAAATTCTTAAGGAAAAAAGTACTAAAAATAAATAAATTTTATCTTAATATTAAGAAAATAAATGCAAAAGCTAAACTAAAGAGATGAAAACGTCACAAAAAACAAGTATTATATTTTCTTATAAAATACCTTCACTCAAAGTAATGTGAGGAACAAACATAACAACAACATTACTTTAATTACACGTTGAAATAGCACATAAAATAAGCCCAACAATAGACAATATAGTAGATAAATATATTAAAATAAGTATTTAATTCTATAGAGTTCATTGAGAGGATTCCTACAAGATTTGTATTGTTTTTACAATACTTTGTTTAGAATTAATAAGAATTAAATGAATTGAATTAATTTAATATATAAAAATTCAAGTGTTGCAAAAGTTAAAAAAGGATGATTAACTTACCATATAACATATCCCACTAAAACAGAAACATGTTAAATAATTAGATAATTTACAAAAAATGTTTCATTCTAACATATTAGGAGATCGAGTAAAACTTTCTTTATCATAAAATAAGGCATAAATAAAAATAATGCATAAAATAGAAAAAAAATCGAGTGAATAAAATATTGAGATATAAAAATTAAATAATTTAATTAATAGAGCTCATCAGGGAGACTCCAATAATGTTTGATTCATCTAAATGAAATGTCATTTGAAGTTTCTATTAACTAACACAAAACCATAATAAATAATAACAAATTATAATTTTAAATTAAGAAAACATATTTTATTATGGAAATGAGATGAATTAAGGCATTGTAATATTAGTAAATCATAGATATGTAATGGACGCATGAATTGAGATTCATTGTTAGTAAAATAACCAAATAAAAAAATTTTAAAGAAATGTCATAAATTGTATAGAAAAGTTGCATTCAAAGATACTACTGAGATTGAGTGTGACAGCTTAGATTGTTAAATATTTGGAAGAGCTCTATTGCTATTTCTCTAGGTAAGCCACCTTAATGTAATGAAAGCAAAGGACCCATGACAATGACGAAACGCCGCAAATAATCGAACCATTTACGAAGTAGAGTCTCATGAAATCTTCTTTCCTTTTCTTCGATTATATCAGAAAATTACATGTAAACATTATTATGAAAATCCCTTATGGGCTGTTCACAAATCCCATTATCGAGAAGTGTATCCACAGCCTTCTGTAGCAATCTCTCCTGACACGTTACTAATTCCCCTAGTGTAGATCGACTTATTGCAGATCCACTTGTTACTAATAGAGTAGTAAGAATATTGTTGCGATAGATGACTCTTCTATAGTGTTCATTAAGATCCAAACTCTTTAGTTTACCCTCATCAACATGAATTATTGGTCTCAATTCAGGAGGAAGAATAGGAATCATCTGATTCTGATTGCTCAGAAAATAGGAATAATCATAATAATTATTTGAATAATTCAATTCTGATTGATCGGAATTATTATATCTATCGAAATCATCTAATTTCAATTGATCGAAACAATAATTTGATTGATCGGAATAAGAATAATACTTTTGAATGGAATTGGAATCAAATAATAATAATTCAAATTAAAATTATTTGGTGACTCGCAAAAAAGTTGATTGATCAGAATAAGGATAATAAATTGTATTGGTAGAAGAATAAGAATAAGAATTCAAAAAATTCAATGAATAGAAATAATTTGATTGATTGGAATAAGAATTTGATGAATTGGAATCATTTGATTGATTGTACTCTTTTGATTCAATGTAAATGGAATCATCATCATCATCATACAATGGATCGAATTCACTTTCACTATACAAAATATCAAATTCACTTTCATCATACAATTCATCAAATTCGAATTCATATAATTCATCTTTATATGGACCTTCCAATTCTTTTCATTTTTTCTTTATCCCATCATTTTATTTTTTCTTTTTCCGTTTTTTTCTTTCTTCCATCTTTTTCTTTTTCCTTTATCCAATATTTTTTCTTCTTTATCCCATCTTTTTTTCCAATTCTTTCTAGTATGGAATGAGTTAACCATCTGCTTTGGTATCTTTTGAAAAAGGATGGCAATATTGTTCTTTCATTGATCAATAATTTCGGTCTTTGGGAAGTATCACGATCATCCAAGTAGATGGGTTTCCATTTCTTCAAATGAACGAATTAAACACCTATGTATTCTTGCAAATGATTGTAGAGTTGATCATTCGGACCTTTCAATTCATAGATGTGGATCTCAGAGCTACGAATTGAGATATTTCCAACACTAACAAATAAAATGGGAAGTAACTTGGATAACTTGGATTATAACTTGGATAAAAGCAACTTGGATAACTTGGATGAAAAGACACAAAGTGACTTAAAAAAATCTTTTTTCTCGATAGCCTCGTACCAATCAATTGAATATTTACTTAGACGTAATCGGTCAAACACTACTTTCACTACTTGAAAAGGATTCTTCTATTTAGAAATGAAATGTTCCAAATGTTCCTAAAAATTATTGGTCCCATTGGACTGTTTGTATCTACATACATTAGGATCCCGATTCATGGATCTCTCAATTCGAGAAATAAAAGGATCAAACCATTTCTTCTAATTCTTTTTCAAATTTGATAAATGTTGGTTGAATATATATTTCATTATAGTTATTTGATTTAGAGTCTCATTTCCTATTTTATCCCTTGGAATTCCATATTCAAAGTTGCGATCGGATCTATTCATTAAAAAGAAAAAGAATCGATTGGATAAGTTTCTGATAAAACAAGCTAAACATTATAAAAAAAATACTTAAAAGAATAAGAAATCAATACTTAATGGGATAAAGCTTACTGTGCTCTATCCAATGACAATTATTTTGTCTTGATCTAACAAAGTATAGAATTTTGGTTAATTATAAAAGTACATAAGCATAAATACATATAAATTATTATTTAAATTTTAAATAACAATAAATTAATATAATTATTGTATTAATTGAAGCAATATAATATAATAAAATAAAAAAATATTTATATTTTGCATTAGTAAAGACATAGAATATTGAGTAATATAACCAAATCTATGAAAAAATTTGAAATGATATAAACTACATGTTTACAATTTTCTAAACATTTATATGATTTTTGCAACATTTTTACTTGATTTGGTTATTTGTGTAACTCAAAATCTTCTCTCATCTAACATTAAAAATCATTTATTTTGTTGTATCATATTACTTGAATTTATTAATTTCAATCTTGAGTATCAATGTATTTACTGTTGAAGTTATAATATTTTCTATATTTTATTTACTTCTATGATTCATAGAAATTCTAGGCATGGTCAAGATAAAAAGAAACTTCATTTGACTAATCTTGAAGTGCATTATGCATTTAAATGTCCATTTTCCCTTTTTTTTATAATTATTTCTATGGTTTCTGCATGTCTCATGAACCTTTTTCATGTGTCCCTGATTTCATACTCGATGATCTTGCCTTTCAGCCATTTATCATCTTGGTTCCCAAATTCTTTCTACAATTCATCTAATTTCTTCAAATGTGGCGTACTTATGTCAATAATGTTGCCTTTCGACAATTTAGTTTCTTGGTTTCCAAATTCATCGTACAATTCATTTTATTTCTTTAAATGTATCATATTTATTATGTTATATTACTATGAGAAATGAAATTTGCACTTTGTTTGCACTTACATTATTCAAATTTTGTTAGATTTTGATGCTTCAATTTATCACATTTCAACTTTATTATATACTTCATATTTAAACATTAAAGTATAGTTTTCTTTTTTATTTACTTTAATAGTTCATAGTAATTATGAATGAGTTTTAATAAAGACTAAACAAAAAACATTGGGCTCATGAAATGAGCTTTATAAATGTAATTATTTGCATTTAATTTTTTTTAAAAGTTTCTTGAAACCTTATCTGAAGATTAAGGATGTGATCTTAATATCCTAAGTTTCTTGGAAACCAACTTTGATGTAAAATTTCCATGATTTATCCAAATTTTTCAATTTCATTTAGTTTTATATTTGTTGTTCTTCCAAATGAAATATGGTTCAGAAAAAAATAAAGGACATTCCGCTAGTCAATTTTATATTTGTTGTACATTTAAAAATTTTAATTCTTAGACTTTTTGAATTCTTTATGAATGATTTTTATTTATATATGTTTTAAAAATTTATTAACATATATTTCTTCTCCTTATTTTCTTAAATTATATTTTTCATTTCCATAGAATTGTGGAATACAAAGTTCCTACATATTTTTCCCATTTCTTCAAGGTCTTTGCTAGCATTTAGTTCTATTACTGTTAAACCATAAATATCCTCTAATGTGACATATACACATCTTTGATTTGGTTACATTATATTACTACAATTTATCTTGTTCAAACTTTATATATGTATTCTTTAATATCAAAATAATAATTTATTATTATTCATGATCATTTACATTGCTAATTGTAGTAGTTAAAAATGAAACCCATCGAGACAAATTTAATTACATTATTTATTTCATAATAAGGTCTACCCAATCAAATATTAATTTTAAATATTTTAATATTTTGTTTCTAGGGTTATTGTGTGCTTTATGGTATATTTTTATTTATACTTGATTTCATGATTGATGATCTTACAGTTGATCTCCTTTTCACATTGGAAGGCAACTTTACTTTGCAGCTTAGCTCACTTATAATTTTTCATGTAGCTCTTAATTAAATGTTATTTTTCCATTAAAAGTATTTTATTTGATTATATCATATGGCTTCAATTTTTTGTATTTTAGCTTTAAAATAATTTCACTTAATATACGAATAATTTTTTATTTGATATTTTTCATTGAAAATTCGTGGTAATCTAATAGTGGTTCGATCAATATAGAATTAGCATAGCTACACTTAGCATGATCTGCTCCATTTTATTAACTATTCCTTTTTCTTTTTTTAAGTTATTTATTTTCTTTTATTTATGCAATCTTTATGAGATACAATAATTAATACATTATTTTAAAGTAGAGCATGTTATACTAGATCTCTTGAATATATTTGGATGAAATATTTTAATGCAATATTTAATAATTTTACCATCAAACACCATATGTACATTCTTGTGACTTTTGTTTATCTCATTTCAACATTAACATATGTTTACCAAATACTAAAATTATCAACTATTATTATTTATGATTATTTACTTTATTAATTCAAAAAGAGATTCTATGGAGATGAAATAGATATTATTGCATTTGACTCGATGAGCTCTATCTAACTAATTATTCATTTTTGATATTTTCAATATTTAGATTTATATAAGTTTGTCTTACCTTTTGAGATGTTTTTATTTGTACTTTATTTGATGTTAGAGGATCTTGTGCTTGGTCTTCCTAGATTCTTAGAAACCGACTTTCGCTTACATTTTACATCTTTTATTCTACTTTTTGCATTAATTTAACCATAATACTTTGAAAATATAATCCTCCTCTAATGTGTGCTTTATATTACTTTGATTGGGTTATTTTATATTACTCTAATTTATCTTATCTCAATTTTAGTACTTACAAATGATGTTCCATGAGAAAAAATAAATGTCACTAGGCTTGTGTCCATTGTCTCTATATAATTAAACTTTCATTTTTAATATTTTTTGATATATTATTTTTTAGGCTTTTACACACTTTATATGAAATTTTTATTCATGCCTAATTTTAAGATTGAAGGTGCTACAATTGATTTTTTTAGCATTTTGAAATGAAATTTTCTCAAATAATTTGTCTTATTTCATCTAATTTTTTAATTTCCATTTGTTACAAAACTATGTAACTCTTAATTTAATTTCATATAGCCATTAAATTACAATGACTTGGCTTTATTACGCAACATCATTTAAACATATTTTTTTATTAAATATTGATTAATATAAAAATAATTATTTATGGTTATTTATAAATTTCAATTTAGTAATTTATAGAAATCCAAATGAGTTTCGATTAAAAAATCTAACATCAATGAACTAAATACATTATGATATTGCTTTTAATATTTTTAAATATTTTATTTTTCTAGGAATTTGTTAGATTTATATGATATTTCAACTCTTAACATGATGATCAAAGACACTATGCTTTAACTCCTTCATACTTTAAAATGCAACTATCGATTACAATTTTGTCACTTTTCTTCAAAGTTTTCACCTTGTTTTTATTGCACGATGATGTAATGCAAATTTTCCCTGGAGTGGCCTTTGAATTTGTTTGATTTGGTTGGATTATGTTGGTTCAATTTATCCCATTTTAGCTTTAATATTTACTTGTATGATATTAAAATAATAACATTTTTATATATGTTTTTTAACTTAAGTATTTCTCAATAGTTCTAAACAAGGTCCAATCAATCAAACAAAAAATCATTAAACACTTACCAATCAGCTCCCTTAAATTCAGTATGAATTTTTAAAATAATTTTGTTTAAACTTTTGCCATTCTTTATGAGACATTTTGACACATACATTATCTGACTATCAAGGATGTTACACTCAATCCATTATGCATCTTGTAATGCTATTTTTTCATACCATTTCTCTAATTTCTTCATAAGTTCTACTTCAATTTGGTTGTATTGCAATACAAGCCTTACTTAACTCTTATGTGACCATTATACTACTATTATTTTGTTTCATTATAGTGTTATAATTTATCCAATTTAAACTTTAATGTATATTATCTTAATGTAAAAAAAATAATTTATTATTATTTATTTGTATTGAATTTGGAAATTTGTGGCTATAACAAATGATTTCTGATTTGGATAAAAGAAACATCATTGGACTTGTGTCGAGCTCTATACAATTAAATATTCATTTTTATAGTTTTACATATTCTTTTTCTAAGGTTTTAGATTGCTTTATAGATCATTTTGATTCATACCATATTTGATGATCGAGGATGTCACACACGATATTTGTGTTATCTTGAAATTCCACATTCTCAAAAAATTTATCTCATTTTTTCAAATAGGTTTTTGTGATTTGCTTGTTTTACTATGAAACTCTAACTCTTTTCATGTGTGGTCAGAATGCTACTTTGATTTTTTTATGTTACATTCCTAAATTTTTTCTTTCATATTTTGATGATTAACAAAAATTATAAATGTGGTCTAACTAAGGTTGTAAAAAGATTGTTAGACACATATTAAGAAGAGTTATTAAATGAAATATTTATTTTATTACTTTAAAAATTTATTTAATACTAATTTGAAATGTCACTCTTGTGCTTCATTTATTATAAAGAAACTCTCTCGTACAGTTTTTCTCATTTCATTAATTTTTTGCTATCATTTAGTTATGTTAGTAACGTTAATGATCTCTTATGTGACATCTACATGTCAATGTTTTTTTTATATTACATTTCTTCAAATTGTCATATTTGATCTCCAAGTAATATATATACATACATACATAAATATATATGTGTGTATATATATATATATATATATATTGATATATATAGATATATATATATGTATATATAAAATAAAATAAAAATTAATTATTCTTTATTCTAATTTAATTTTTGAATTCATTGCGATTTAGTGGGATGTCAAATCGACAAAGAAATCGCCATCGGAAAAGACTTCATAAGCTCTATAAAATTTAAAGTTCATTTTCATGTTTTGAAATTTTTCCATTCCTAGCATTTTGGCATGTCTTACGAGAAAATCTCATTTGTGCCAAATTTTATGATTAATGATGTTGTGGCTAATCTCCTTTGTATCTTGTAATGTAAATTCCTAAAAAATTTGTTTAATTTCTTCCATTTTTTTCTTTAATTTTATAATACTAAATTGCTTGAATATATTTAGTTATTGCTTTAACATAAAGGTACTTAATATTTAAATGATAATGTTGTATTGTTTAGATTTATTTACTTTGGTAAGTCATAATAACAACAAATGAGGTTCATAAAGGCAAAATAAAGCTTGTTGCAGTTGTCTCGATGGACATAATCCTATATAACATTTATTTATATTTTTTAAAAATATTTGCAGTGTTTTTGAATTATTTAATAGATATTATGATTCTTACCTAATTTGATAGTAAAAACTTTTGCACTCAATTTTGACATCATATTTCAATTCATACCTTAGTTTCTTCGAATGTATCTTTCCAATAAAGTTTATCTCATTTTCTTAAAAGTTTTTCTTTGAGTTTGTTATATTACTATCAAACGAAAAATATGTTATTATGTTAATATTGCGTTGCATTATTTTTTTTATGTTATGTTTCTTCCATTTGTATAATTTTAGATTTATCATATTTAAATAGAATTAAAATAATAAACTATTTTGATGCATGTTTAACTTTTTAATTCATGGTAATTCTAAACATGATCAAAATATGACAAAACAAATGCTATTCAACAAGTCACAATTATCACTATTAAACTAAATTTTTTATATTGTTAGATTTAAGTTTGTAGGGTTTTTGCAAACCTCATATGTTGATTTCATTTGCACTTTACTTAATGATTAAGTTTTGCATAATCACCTTAGTACCTTGGAAGGCATCTTTCCCATGCTGCTTATCAAATTTTTTAAACTTTTTTGCTTTGATTTGATTATGTTACTATATCCTATAAATCTCTTCTCATTTGAAATTTACATTGCTTTGATTTTTTGACATTATATTATTAGAATTGTTCTCATTTCAACTTTAGTATTTGTTTACTTTATGTTGAAATAATAGTTTATTATTAATTATATTTTTAAAATTATTCATAATTCATAATAATTCTATATATGGCATGATTAACAAGAAATAAACTTCAATTGGCTCATCTTTATGTGCTCTATCTAATTAAATATTATTTTTATATTAACAGATGTGGGTCAAATAAAAATCTCAAAAATTGATTTACCAAATCCAACAAAATTAAATATACATAAAAGAAAAGATGACGATCATGTTTGATAAACGGCACTAAGGTAAGTCAATTGATGTTTGCTTTTTCTCAATGAAACCACTTTTGAAATTAGTATAAAATATAGAAGTAGATTAGAAAAACTAATAATAATATTTTATTCTAATATGAAAAAACTATGTATTAAAGTTGAATAAAAAAAATTAATCAATGTAATATAAGCAAATCAAAGGAATATAAATGTCACAAAAGTGAAGAATTACATTTTTTTATTGATATAAGAAGTTCAAAAAAATATTAAAAATAACATAAATTTTATATGAAGGTTTCATTACATGAAATTAAGGAGATCTAATAAGACATTTACAATTTTTAAATCGGGTACAAATAGAAAAGTTTTGTAAAGAGTGCAATAACATAAGAAAGTGAAATATCTAAAAATAATAAAATGAGTGTCAAGCTAGATAAAGTTGACCTAAATCCGTCTAATAAAATATGTTTCATCTATATCTGTTGATATTTAGAATTACAAAAAATTACAAAGAAAACATGCATAATTTTTTTTTAAATATTTATTTAGTATATTTTGAGGGTAAAATTAGATATTGAAATAGTGTAATATAAATATAAAAAAGAAATATAATGTTTATTTTAAGGAAGATTGTTGGTTTAGTAATGTAATAATTTCCAAAAAATGTTAAAAGAAATAAGATAATTTTTTACGAGAAAATTGTTTTCCAAGATTTGTAGGAGATAAGGCAAGACAACCAAGACAATGAAATAAGAAGCGAGTCAAAATTTCTAACAAAAAGTACTCAAGTTTTAAAAAAAATTTAAATATAAAAGTTAATATTTAACTATATAAATCTCATTGAGATGACTACAATGATTTTTGTTCTATGTTGAACATACTTCATATGAAGTAATAACTAATTTAGAAAATAGATATCAATAAAAAATATAAAATATTGTTATAAAATTAGTTAAATATGTATTAAATTTGAAATAGGATAAATTGATTCATCATAATATAACCAAATAAAAGTAATGAAAAGGCCTCAAGAGAAGAGAACTTTGGTTTCATCGTCATAATACGAATCAACGAAAAAACCTTTGAAGAAAAGACAACTTTTATGATAAGTTTTATTCCAAAGAATTAAAGACTTCATGTGTAATATTCTTTATCAACAAACAAGTTATAGATATATAGCAACACAAAATGATTAAATAGTTTGACAGAGCTTGCTGAGATTAGAATAATGATGATTGCATTGAGCCACATTTTTTAGTACTACAAAACAATAAAGTAAATTAAAATAAGTAATAATAAATTATTTATTTAATATTTAGTAAATAAATATTAAATCTTAACTAAGATAAATTTAAGTAGTTTAATATAACCAAATCTAAGAATTATATTAGTCATTGAAAGGAGTGTTACCATTACATATTAATATTAGAAAATGAATGCAAAAAATTTTGAAACATGAAATAAATTGTATAAGGAAGCTTCATTCAAAGGTAATAAGGAGTTTCAGTGTAATAATCTAAATTATCAATTCAGGTATTAATTGGAAGTGCTTATGAAGATTGCTACAACCCTTAAAAGTTTTTAAAATAATAAATTCAATATCTAGTTCAATAGAGCTCGCCAAGCAAAGTTCAGCGACATTTTTTATCATTAATTTGGACATCATTAAGAATAGCTAATAATTAGTAGTGTGATGAAATTTTGCATTCAAAAATACTAACGACATCATGTGTAAAATAATCATCGTTTAATCAGGTACGAGTCAATGTTTTTTGTTAAGCTTGCAAAAATCTAAAAAATTAGAAAACTAAAAAATTTAAAATAAAATTATAATTTCATTATGGCTGGTTGAGATGATTCCATCAACATTTGTTTTCTCTTAATTAGTCCTATTGTATATTTATTATGAATATCTAAGTAAACAACACTAAGTAAAAATATTTTTTTAAGATTAAGTAAATAAATACTAAAATATCGATTAGATAACTTGAAGAAATGTATTATAATTTAATCAAAAGTAATATAAAACTCAAAAAAATGGAGATTTAGATATTAAAAGTAATATATTAAAATTAAAGTAGAAATATAGAAATGAATACTTAATTGGATACACATGATCCACGGATGTGCAATAATCTTTGTGTCATCTCAATTGCACCTCATTAAGAATTTCTTTTAATTAGACATGAAAAAAGAAAATAAAATAAGGAATTAACTTTTAAATATTAGGTAAATATATAATGAAATGAAATAAATTGAAGCATCACAATATAACTAACTAAAGGTCATGCAAAGGCTACAAAAGGGAAGAATTAGAGTTTCATACCTATAATACCATGCCAATGTAAAAAATTTCAAGAAATGACATAAGTTTTATAGGAATGTTCTATTCAAAGGCACTAAATACATCAATTATAATTTTCTTGAGACAACTTTGTACCAAAAATTTCTTATATAAAAGTCTAGATTTTTATGTGTGAATCAAATTATTTCATAAATTGTTAAAAAAACTCATGAAATAAATTTTTTTTTGGATAATTAAAGTTGAAATTCTAGATTAGAATGTTAAATTCTTAGATACTAAGAAGATCATGTGTAATATCCTAAATCCTAAACTCTTGTTTAAATAAACAAATCTCATATAAATTCAAAAATAGCAAAAACATATTTTTTAAAAATATAATAAATTAATATTGAATTAGATAGAGCTCATCAAGATGAGTCTATCAAACAATTTTTTGTTGTCAATTCGTTCTTGTTTAGAGTAATTAGGATTAGCAAATTAAAATTAATATTAATAATAAAAATTATTGAAGTATTAATAAAAAATATATTTTAAAAAATGTTATAAATTGAAGCAATTTAATATATCTAAATTAAAGAAATTTAAAACTTACTTGACAAAAGATTTAGAGTTACGTAGTAGTATAGCAAAATAATTGAAAATATAGCACATAAATTGTACTAGAAAAAAACAATAAAATATGTTAAGAAGATGTGGTGTAACAACACTAAACATCAAATCTAGAATGAATAAGAATATCTTATAAATTGTGCCAAAACATTATAAATGTTTTAAAAAAATAAAAATATAAATATTTTACTGATGGGGCTTATCAAGATGAGTACAATGAATGATGTTCTATCTCTTATAAATAGCTTTTGAAATCATTTTCAATTACAAATAAATAATAATATATAAGGTACAACAACATTTACTTAATCTCTATTGAACCTCATTTTGTAATGCTAAAAATAACAAAGTAAATAAAAAGAAGTAATAATAAATTATTTATTTTTTGTTAAGTAAGCATATATAAAATCTTAAATATGATAAATTTAGGTAGTTTAACATAACAAATTCTAAGAAATATAAATATCATGAGAGAGGAGAATTAGCTTCTCATATTAATATAACATATTAAAAGAAAAAATTTAAAACATGAAACAAATTGTATGACATGGCTTCATACAAAGATTTTAAGGAGCTCATGTGTAAAATTCTCAAAAATTAATCAAAATATTAATTGCAATTCCTTGAGAAGAGTGTTGTAACCCTTGAAAATAAAATATTTTGAAATAACAAAATGAACATCTAGTTTGATAGAGCTCATCATGTTGAGTTTGATGACATTTTTATCATCTTATTTGGACTTTGTTGCAAATAACTAAGAGTTAGCAACATAAGCATAATAAAAAACTTATTATCTAGTACAAAGTATATATATGTTGATGTTGAAAGAAACAAATTGATTAAATGTCACATAACCAAATTGGAGTGTTATAATGGAGACACAAGAGAAGATTTAAAGTTTAATTGTAATATAATAAAATCTAAGTAAAATATTTAAAGAATGGGTTAATTTCTTGGAGAAGTTTCATTCAAAAATACTTAGTAGATTGGGTGTAAAATAATCATTTATGAAATTAAATATGAATAAAATTATTTTGAAAAGACTGTCAATATCATAAAAAGAAAAAAAATTAAAAATAAATATATAATTTTGGTATGGCCTGGTGAGACAAGTCCAAGGACATATGTTTCTTTTTATTTCACATATTTTAGATTTATTATGTAAATATGCCTAATTAATAGAAAATTTTTATTTTAATATTAAGTAAATATATAATAAAACTTTAATGAGATTAGTTGAAGCAATGCAACATAAAAAAATAAAAAGTAATGTTAAAGCCACACAAGTGGAGAGTTTGATCTTCAAAGTAATATTTTCAAATTAAAATGGAAATATAAAAATTAATACTTAATTGGATACACGCATCGAAGGATGTCTAGAAACTCTTTTCTTCATATTTGCACCCCAATAAGAATTTCTATCAATTTTTAATGAAAATAAGCATAAATAATAACACATTCTTATTTTAATACTAAGCAAATATATAGTAAAACTGATACAAGATAAATTTAAGTATTGTAATATCATAAAATAAAAGAAAAGTTTGGTTCACATAAAGAAGATGTATAGTTACATTGTAATATAACTAAATCAATGAAAATATTTGAAATGATATAAATTATAAAAGAAAGTTGCATTGCAATATAGTAAGAAACTCGAACACAATAACCTTGATAGACAAATAAGGTTCAGATTAAAATTTCTTTAAAACTAAAATGATTTGACATGAAGTAATGTAAAATATCCAAATAAAACTAATGTAAGTCACATGATTATGTATTTACCTTTTTAATCAATTACATACAAATTAATGCAAAAATATAAAAATGAATATTTAATTGGTCAAATATCATCAAAGCTTGTCCAATGGTCTTTATTTCATCTAAATTAGACCTTTTCTAGTATTTCTCATAATTATTGAAATAAATAAGTATAAATAATAATCAATAATTTTTTTAAAAATTAGAAAAATATATGTTAATGTTAATTTGGGTTAAAACTAAGTATTATAACACAATGAATATATAAATGGATAGAGATTATCGATATGTGTCAATCAACATTTGTTTCATCTTGCTCGTATCACATTTCAAGTTCTTGCTAATCACAATGGTAAACAGGGATAACGATAAAGAAATTACAATTTCAAAATTAAGTAAATATATATTAAAGATGAAAATAGACAAATCAAAGCTTCATAATATAACAAACTAAAACTGACGCAAAGGTTACACGAGATGGGTATTAGAGTTTTATAGTAATAATACAAAATTATTCAAAAAAATTAGGGAAATGAGATAACTTTTGTATTAAATTTTTTTAAAGCACTAAAGACATAACCTATAAAATTCCTAAGAATACTTTATATTATAAACTTTCTAATATCAAGATCAAGATTTTTAGTTATGAATCAAAATATTACACAAAATGTTTAAATACTCTAGAAATAAAATATTAGTTTGAATAATTAAATTTTAAATTCTATATTAGAAGGTTAAATTCCTAGATACTAAAGAGATAATGCATAACGTCCAAATAATCAAATCTCTTATGAATAAAAATATGTATTATAACACTAAAAAATAACAAAAATAGATTATTTAAAAATATAATAAATTAATACTTAGTAAAATAGAGTTGAAAACGTCGAGTCAATCAAAATCTTTTTTGGTTGATAAGTTTTTATTTAGAATTATTGTAAATTACAAATTTAAATGTGAATTAGTATTAGAAAATTTTTACAATATTATTGAGCAAATATATGATAAAATTGAAATGGTATTAATGAAGGTGATTAAGTTTATCTAATAATAATATTTAATAGTTAATAGACAAAAATTTAGAGTTATTTAGTAATATAACAACAGTATAGAAAAATATTTGAAAAACATGCATAAATTGTTCTAGAAAAAAGCATTGGAATATGGTAAAAAGATGTGGTGTAACACCCCTATTAATCAAATCCAGAATGAATTACAATATCTTATAAAGTTTTCCAATATATAAGAAATTTTTTTGTCAAATAAGAAATGAATATTTCTTTGATGGTGATGTTTGAGATGAGTACAATGAATGTTGTTTTATCTCCTTTAGATATCATTTGGAGCTATTATTCAATTCATATTTAAATAAGAAATAATACTAATAATTTGTTAATTTAATATTAATTAAATTGATAATGAAGTATGATTCCAACAAATTAGGAAATAAAATACAACAAAATAAAAGTAATGAAACAAGACACAAAAGAGAAGAGTTAGATTTTTGTAGTAAAATATTAAAACCATAGCAAAACCTTGAATTAAAGATATGAAGTGTACGAAAAAGGTTCAATCAAACATATTAGATAGTTCAATCCTAACAACCATGATAATGAAATCATATATGAATTGAAATAATTCATAACGTAAGTCAAACCGTAGAAAATAAATTATTTAATGAAGTAAAAGTAAATATTTAATCATACAGGGTTCTTTGAGATGATTAATCAAAGTTTGTCACCATTGGAAATTCTTTTGATTTTCAATGAATTATGAAACAAATTAACCATAAATATTTAACTATTAATATTTCTAATATTATGGAAATAAATATTAATTAAGTAATTTGATAAATCTATGGAATATAATCAAGCCAAGTTGAAGCAATACAAGCCCACAATAAAGATGATTTCAATTTAAATTATAATATGATGAACTAATAGTAAAAAATATTAACGAGTGTTATAAATTGTATAAATAAATTTAATTCAAATATAATAAAGAGATTGAAGATAACATCCTTAATCATTAAATTAGTTATGAATCAAAATATCTCATAAATTTATCAAACACTCTATTATATAAAATAGTTAAAAATATAAAACTAAATACTTTATTTTGATAGAGCTTAGTGGGGCTAGTCCAATGATATTGGATTTGACTTACAACATCATCCAAAACATTTCTGAATTAACATAGTAAATTAGCTTAAAAATAAGAAACTTAATTTTTGAACTTCAAGAACATATTTTTTAAAGCTAAAATGACATAATTTGAGGATAGTTACAGCTCAATTATAATAATAGCAAATCAAAGGGAAACATGTGAAACCGAGATTTGTTGCATAAGAAAGTTATATTCCAAGATACTAGGGGCATCAATTGCTAAATTCTTGATCATCAAATAGTGCATGAAACCATTTTTTTTCCAAAAAAAACGTTCAAAGCTCAAGAACAATAAAAAATATAAATTAAAAAGTGACGATCTTATTTGATCGAGCTCACAATGGCAAGTCAATTGATGTTCGCATCATCTTTATGAAAACTCATTTGGAACTAGTGTGATATATAACAAAAAAATGGAATATTAACAATAAATTATTATTATAATAATATTAAATTGAAATAAAAATGTCACGAAAGTGGAGAATTAGATTTTCTTTTTAATCTAACCAAAATAACAACAAAAAATTTCTAAAAGATAACATAAATTATATATGAAAGTTGCATTTCAAGAAATTAAGAAGATCAAATATAACATTCTATATTCTTAAATCAAGTCATAAAAGAGCAATTTTGGAAAGAGTGCCAATGCATTGGAAAGTAAAATATTTCGAAAAATAAATTAAAGTTTCAAGTTCAAGAAAGCTCATGCAAGTGGTTCCAAAGTTGTTTGTTTAGTCTAGATCAAACCTCGCTTAGATTTAAAGTGAATTATAAAAAAATATGCATAAGTAAATTTTTAACTTTTTAGTAGGTATATTTTAAAGCTGAAAATAGTTAATTTGAAATATAATATAACTAAATAAAAGAAATGTAAAGGGGAGTTCAATCAAAGTTTGAGTTACTTAGTAATGTCACCATTTCAAAGAAACATAATAGAAGAAATATGATAAATTTTATGGAAAATTGTATTGCAAGATTTTTAAAGAGGATATAGCATGCCACACGTGATGATGAAATTAGGAATTAGTCAAAATAGCTTGTAAAAAGTTTTCAACTACTAAAAAAAGTTTTTAAAAGTATATCCAAGTAAAAGCTATGAAAAAGTCTCATGAGAAGAGGATTTGTGTTTTATATTCATACTACAAAGAAATTTAAAAACCTTGTAGAAATGAAATAATTTTTGTGGGAATGTTTTATTCCAAGGTATGATGGACATGAAGTGTGACATCCTCTATCGTCAAATGAGGTAGAAATGAAAATACCTCAAAAATCATAGCAAAGGCACAATCACATAGATATATAATATATCAAAATGATTAACTAGTTTGGCAAAGCTTGTTGAGGCAATTATAATGACATTTGCTTCCTCCTTATTGAACCACATCTTGTAGCACTAAAAAATCTCAAAGTAAATATAATAAAAATAAATAAAAAATTAATTTAATTTTAAGCAAAAATACAATAAATCTTAAAAAATATAAATTAAAGTATTTTTATACAGCCAAATCTAAGAAATCTAAATGTTATAAGAAATGAGAATTAGCTTTTTATATTAAGATAACAAAATGAAAGAAAAAAATTTAAAACATGAAATCGATAGAATGAAAATGCTTCATTCCAAGATAATGAGGAGTTCATGTGTATGCTGTTAATTGTCAAATTAGGTATTAATTTATATGCCATGTGAAGAGTGCAACAACCCCTGGTAGAAAGAATTTTTAAAATATGAAAATGAATATCTGTTTGGAGGAAGCTCACCAAGCTCACTTCAATGACCTTTTTATTATCTCAATTAGACGTCTTTAAGAATATCTAAGAATTAACATCGTTAATTTAATAAGATGGAAATACATAATAAATTTAAAGAAAAATATTTAATTAATGAGATTAATGAAAATTGGTGTGATTCAAAATGTTTTGAAAAGGATGCGAAAATGCTATAAATTAAAAAATGAAAAATAATTATATAATTTTTTAATCGCTTATCTAGACTATTCTAATAATATTTTTTTTGACTTGATTAGACCTATTTTAGATTTATTATGAATTGCCAATGTAAACAACTGATGTAGTAATACATTTTTACTTTAACATTAAGTGAATAGATACTAAAACTTCAATGAGAGAACTTGAAGCAATATAATTTAATCAAAACAATAGTACAATAAAAGTCACAGAAGTGGAATTTTAGATCTTGAAGCCTATATATTCAAGTTAAATTTCAAATATAAAAATGAATACTTAATTAGATACTCCTCATCTAAAGATGTCCAACAATCTTTGTTTCATCTCGATTGCACCTCAATAAGAATTTCTACGAATTACCATCGAAAATAAGCTTAAATAATAATAAAATGTTTTTTAAATATTAAGAAAATATCTGTTAAAACTTATATGACATAAATTTAAGTATTTATAATATAATAAAACAAAAGAAAAGTAAATTGCACAAGAGAGAAGACAGAATTACATGGTAATATTACCATGTCAATGAAAAAGATTTGAAATGAGATAAATGATTTAAGAAAGTTGCATTTGAATAAACTAAGAAACTTAAATGCAATAACTTTGAAAGCCAAATAAAGTATGGATGAAAATTTCTTTAAAAGTTTTCTAAATAATTAAATTGAATTTTCTAAAAAATAATCCAATCTATATAAAGATGTTTTTACAAATATAAAAATAACATTTAATTAGATAATGTTCATTTTGATGAGTCCATCGACATTTGTTTCATCCTTATAAGGCCACGTTTTAAGTTACCTCTAATTACAAAAGTAATTTTAAATAAAAACTAATAAATAACATTTATGAAATGTTATACGTTTTGTGGGAATTCTATTCAAAGGTTGTAGGAGATCACATGTAGCAGTATCAAGCATACCTTTTCTTCGAAACATTCCAATACCAAAATCGAGATTTTCTGGTATGAATCAAAATATATCATTAAATGATCAAAAAAATCTCGAGAATAAAATATTACTTTGGTTGATTGAATTGGAAATTTATTATAGGAAAGTTGAATTCTTAGACACCATTGGGATTTAGCATATCATCCACGATCATCAGAGCTCATAAAGTTAAGTCCATGAACAATTTTTTTTGTTGTTCAACTCTTTTTTGGAATCATTACAACTTATTTATGTAAATAAGGATAAAAAATTAATTTTGAAAATATTATTAAGTAAATATATGTTAAATAGGGTAAATTAATGCAATGAAATTTATCCAATTTAAATAAAATTAAAAGTTAAAAACGAGAAAATTTAGATTTACATAATAAAATAATAAAAATAAAGAAAAATATTTGAAGAAATGTGACAAATTATACTAAAATGATGCAATTAAATGTACTAAAAAGATTGGGTGTTACACCATTATTTACCAAATTTGGAAAGAATCAATATGCCTCACAAAGTGTGAAAAAATGTTTGAAATATATATTAAATAAAAAAATTAATATTTAATATGTAGGGCTTATCAAAAGGACTATAATGCAAGATATTGTCACTTTCATATCTCATTTGGAATCATTTTTAATTACAAAATTAATTAAGTATAAATACTAATAATATAATATTTTAATATTTAGAAAAAATTTTATAAAGTTTAAATTATATAAATTGAGAAATGAAATAAATAGAATTAAAGTGATGAAAATTTTCACATAAGAGGATATTTAAGACAATCAATTTGTAGGAAACAAATTTTTATTAATAATATAAGGTGTTCGAAAAATGTTCATTCTAAGAAGCTAAAATGATTGATCATAACAACCATGATCATCCAATCAAGTGTAAATTAAAATATTTCATAAAGTAAAACAATAGAAATTGTACTAATTTAAAAAAAATAAATCTAAATATTAAATTATATAGAGTTCAATGTGATGATTTATTAACATTTATTTCATCACAATATAACTTTTCTTTGAAGTGTTATGAATTATAAAATAAAAAGATTAAATATTAACAATAATTGTTATTCTAGTAGTACATAAATACATATTAGACAAAAAATTAGATAAATTGAAGTTGTAATTGTCAAAATAAAAGAGAAATTTAAGTTGGCATTGTTTTTGAGACATTGTAGTTCAAAAAACGTTTTGCTTGTTAACCCTTTTCTTCTTAGTATCTAGAAATAAAAGTTTTTAGTAAGATTTATCTCACATTTTAAAATATTTCAACTTTATTTTTTTTTTTCATTACGAAATTTAATTTTATGTTACAATGCTTTAATTTTTTTAATAATTCATCCTCAATATATTCTTAGTACTTCAAACTGATTTCTGATTGAGATGAAACAAGTGTTGTTCACTTGACCTGATGAATTTCCAGCGAGGTAGTGGTTGGAAAAAAGGATGATTAAATCATCATTTCCATAATTTTAAATATTTTTCCTCTATAAGTTGCTCACATTTCATGAGAAATTTTTATCCATACCATATTAAATGATCTCTTTAGTATAATGGAGTGCAACTTTTTTATATAATTTCTCTCATTGTTTTTACATTTTTCTTTGATTTGTTAATATCACTATTTGACACAAAAGCTTATCTTTTCTAACTTTTACATAAATTTCTATAGTTATATTTGATCATTTTGAGTTATTTGATTTTAATTTTGATAAATATTTAATAAATACTCAAACAATATTGTTTATTTTTTATAACTTTTTTACTTCAATAATTCATAGAAAATGAAAAAGCAATTTAATAAAAATGAAACAAACATCTTTAGAATCATTTTGATATGGTCTATCACCCAATACTTACTTATAAATGTAAATGATATGTTTTGCATTTTTACACATTGTAGGGGACATTTGGATTAATACAAATTTTTCTTATTAAGGTGACACCCTAGGTCTCCTTGGTATCTTTAAATATAGCTTTCTCTTACAATTTATGTTATTTGAACAATACATTTGATTTTATCTGAGCATATCAATTTCTAAGACTAAATCTCCTAACAAATAACTTTTATATCCCATTGATTGTTGTTTATTATAATTTCTTAATTTATAATTTTCCAATTATGGTGGAATTGAATTGAAGGAAAAATCATTCAACTTGTCTCAATAGACTCTATTTAATTAAATAATCATTTCTATATTTTAGAATATTTTTAATCATTACTTTGGCATGTTGTAAGATTGATTTTAATTCTTACTCTATCTAATGATTTAGGACGCTACATGTGATCTCTTCCCTATCTTGAAATGCTGATTTTTATATGATTTATATTATTTTTTCAAAAATCTTATTTTTATTGGGTTATTTTACTGTATAACTCTGAAGCTTCTGTCATGTGGTAATTCAATTGTCGTGTTCCTATTGCACTACATTGCTTAAATATACATTATTTTCACTTTAATATATACACTTTATATTAAAATAATAATTTATTAATATTTACAATTATGTACATATGTAATTCAATGTAATTCTAATGATGCCATGGGAAAAAATTGTGATTCCATTGATCTCATTGAGCATTATCTAATTCAATATTTATTTCTATATTTTAAAAAATATTCATATATATATATATATATATATATATATATATATATATTGTATTTGGTTCTATGATGTTTCCTTAATTTATGACATTTATGCTTTAGTTTATATTTTGTTAAAATTAAGATAATAGTTGGTTTCATTGGTGCTTTTTTTTACATTAGTAGTTTATAATAATTCAAAATGAGGTTTGATCAATTCAAAGTAAATGTCATTGGACACATCATGATGAACTCAATCAATTCAAATACTCATTTTATTATTTTAAATATTTTACTTTCTATTACATTGGCACCCTTTGTGAGACCCTTGGTTTTTTATTCATTTGATCGTTGTACATTATACTAAATCTAGTTAATATCTTAGAATGCTTCCCACAAAATTCATCATTTTTTTCAAAGTTTTTTTATTTAATTTAGTTATTCTAACATGTAACTTTAAATCAACTATCATGCTACCTTTATAGGAACATATGTGGTTTTAGCAAATTACATTAATTTATCACATTTCAATATAAATATTCATTTAATTAATACTTAACATAATATTTTGTTATTTTTAAAACTTCAAAAATTTGCCATAATTACAAACCAGACCAAATTGAGTTGAAATAAAGGTACTTGGACACGTCTAGACAAACACTATCTAATTATATAATCAATTTCAATATTTGATATATTTTATTCTATTCAACCTTAACGTGCCTTACTAGGCATTTAAATTCTTACTTTAACAATAAAAAGTGCTCCCGTCAATTTTATAGTTTTTTGGAATGTCAAATTTGCCATACAATTTATCATTTTTCATGTTTTTTCTTTTATTTTGTTATATTACGATGTAAGTCCAAATCTCTCCCAATATGACAATTAGTTAGCCTTGATTTTGTTTTACTACTTTTTATGTAAGTCTTATTCTCATTGCTTGTGACATATACTTAACTTTTTATGTCGTTATATTATGTTGCTCCAAATTTCGCCACCCATTTTGAGGCATTTTCACTAGAACATTTTTTGAAGGCCAATTACATAACAATTAATCTCTTTAGTATATTGAAACATAAATTTCACTTGTAATTTATGTCATTTCTTTAAATTTTTAGATTTGATACTATTATAACAGTCTAATTGTAATTGCATTTGACTTTACATCTCCACAACGTCTATCCAATTAAATAATCCCTGTTATTAAATGCCACTTTTAAATATCTAATTGTGGATTTGATAGTCGATAATGTTACTCTTGAGCTCTTTAATATCTCTAAATGCCACTTTCTTATAAAACTTGTCTTATTTTGTAAAATTTTTAGCTTTGATTTACTTTAGATTGCTTTACTTTTTCTCATTACATTATTTCATTTTTTAAAGTTATTATTGTTTAACATTATGTATTATTGAGATAAAAAAATTTCATTGGATTTTAAATATTTAATTTTCTAGGGCTTTAAAATGTTTTATGAGTAAATTTGTTTCACTTTAACTAAAACTTTTTGCTATAATTTTAATCATTTCAACTTAATGCAAAATCACTATATATTTAAAAATAAATTTTTTATTATTTAAGATTAATTTTGAGATTCATAATAACTTAATGTAATGTCACAGTGAGGTGAAACATAAGTCATACGACTCATCTTGATAAGCTCTATCTAATTAGATATTTATTTTATGTTTTTTTGAAAATTTTAACACACATTATGTGACATTTGTATTCGTACTTGATTTAACGAATGACGTTGTTTGACTAGATATCTTTATTTTCTTCGAATCCTACTTTCTTATATAATTTATATGATTCTAAAAATTTCTTTTATTTAATAATGTAATATTACTTTAAAACTCTAAATTTGTTATTACGTCAGTTATATAGGTCTTTGATTTTGTTATAACATGTTATATTAATATTTCAAATTTTATGTTTACTATAAATTTACAAAAACTTAAAGTTATAACTTATTTTTATTTAGCTTTTTCTAATTTAGTGACTACCAAGAATTTAGAATGAGGTGCAATTAAAAAAAAAAACATTATTGGACTCACCTTGGAAGGAACCATTTGGTTAAATATTTATTTTTATGCTTTGAAATATCACATTATATTCTAGCATGATTTATGAGAACTTTTTATTCAAAGTTGATTTAATGATAGTGGACATTACACACCACTTTCTTAATATCTCAGAATACAACTTTCCTCCGTATTTATCTAGTTCCCTAAAATGTTTCACTTTTATTTACCTTTGAATTGGTTTGATTTTGATATATTATTTTGTATTAATTCAAATAGAGGTATGACTAAGATGAAATAAATATTGCTCATTTCATTTTAAAGAGTTAAATATTATTATATATTTATCTTTATATTTTTAGAATTTTTAAATTTCTAAAATGTTTGCATGTTTAATAGATAACATTATTTGAAATTCATTTTATTATCAAGAATGTCACATTTCATCTCTTTACTATCTTGGAATGCAACTTTCTCATGGAATTTATTTCAATTCTTCAAATGTTTTTCTTTATTTTAGTTATATTACTATGTAACTCTAAATTTCATCTAATGTCACATTTAAATATGTCATATTTGGTTATTGAACATTGCTATAACTTACCTCATTTTTTTCTTTAAGATATATTTAATTTAATTTCGATATAATAATGCTTAATTATTTATTATTATTTACATTAGTTCATCTTATTACATATTTATCTCTATATTTACTTTAATACATCAAACATCATTAGACTACAGGCGATGAGTTTTATCCAATTACATGTTAATCTATTTATTTATAAGTATTTTTTTTTCCAATGATTTTTGCATGCTTTACTTAACTTTTTGAGTCATACTAAACTTTATTCAACTTTTCCCTTGCTTATATTATTATAAAACTCAAAATTTTCTCTAATGTAACAATTATATCAATTTGTTTCTATTGTTTAATTTCACTCAATTGGGCTCATCTTTGTTAGATATATCCAAATAATTTTAATGTCGTGCTTTTATATATTTTATATACTTTGGTGTTGGCTCATTTTATGAGATATCTTGATCCTTATTTCATTTGATGATCAAGAACGTGACATTTAATCAGTTCAGTATCATAGAATTTAAGTTTTCTATCAATATCATATTGTTTATTTACAATTTTCTATTAAATTTGGTAAAATTACTATACTACTCACTTTTTAAATTCATGTGACGTTAGCACTACTTTGATTTTTAATATTCCATTTTTAAATTTATTTGATTTCAGCTTTAATTTTTTTTAATTAATTTTAATATAATATTTTATTATTATTTGGATTTATTTTTTTAATTTGCAATAATTCGAATTAGGTTTCAAACAAGACTTAAAAATATTAGTTGACTCATGTGAATGAGGTCTATATAATTTAATATTCATTTTTAATATTTTCAAATATTTTATTTTATCTCTTTTTTTTAATAAATTATTTTTATTAGACCTCATTACTTCATTAAAGATGTTACAGTCAATCTCTCTAGTTTATTGGTGTGTAAATTTCCTATATAATATTTCTTATTTTTTAAATTTTCCACTTTAGTTTTATTATATTATTATGAAATCCGGAAGTCTCCTTTTAAGTAGAATATATATATATATATATATATATATATATATATATATATATATATTATATATATATATATATATATATATATACATTATATTACAATAATGATTATTTTTATTTATGCTTATTTTTGGCAGGTACATTCCACTAACTTCAAATGAGATTTCTTTTACGTGAAGCAATGGTCATTGCATTAACCAAAATAAGATCAAGAAAAAAGTAATAATTTTAATCTTTTTAATATTTTATTTTCCATGTCTTTAGTAGGTTTTGTGAGACATTTTTTAATCATAACTAATTTGGTAAAATATGTCGAATAATATCTCTCAAGTATCTTGTATTGCTACATTCTATTAAACTTAATGTCATTTCTTCAAATATTTAAAGATTTAACTTTTTAATGTTGTTTTGCAACATTTTATTATCTTAACATTTGACATTTACATCATTTTGATATAGTTATGTTACATTGTTTTGATTTATCTTATTTAAGTTATAATTTATATCCACTAAATACTAAAACAATAATTTACTAGCATCTTTATTTATTTAATTTTATAATTTCATGTTTATATTATTTCTTCTATTTTTTTAGTTTTATTTCATTATATCAGCATCAAACACTATTCTTAATTTCATCTGACCTTTACAATTCTTTGACATTTGTAAACTATGTTGCTTTAATATACGTAAGTTTAGTTTTAATTTATGATTACTTAATACTAAAATAATTTGTAAAAATTGTCTATATTTATTTATGTTTGTTATTTCAAAGTACATCCAGACCATGTCCGTTGGGAAAAAACAAAAAAGGATGAGGTCGTTTCAACGAGCTCCATCTCATTAAATATTCAATATCATATTTTTAAATATTGTATTTTTTTTTTTATTTTTGAACATTTTAACAGTCACTCCAACTCCTAAGTCAGTAATTTTAAATGAGGTTAAATTTACATTAAACAAATGTTCTTTTAAATTCTTTATGAGCTCTATCCATTAAAATAATCATTTCAATATTATAAAAAATTATTTTCTATTATCTTTGCACATTTTATTAGATATTTTGATTCATATTAGTTTTGACAATCGAGAATGGCATGCTTAATCACTTTTGCACTTTGTAATGAGGCATTTGTGTGCAATTTGTTTTATTATTTTTAAATGTTTTGCTTAGATTTTTTTTTTTTCTTTGTAACTCTAAATCTATTCTTATTTGACTAATACATTATTGTGAATTTTATACATTACTTTACCTCATTTTACTTACTTTTAATTTTTTTTCTTAATAATTAAATACTAACATATTAAAATTATACTTATTCAATTTCTTTAATTAACAATAATTCAAATGAAGGTCCAACCCAGATATTTCGATCCATACCTAATTTGACGATTAAGGATATAACACCATATCTCTTTAACAAATTTAAAAGAAACATTAATATGTAATTTATTTTCCTTTTTCAAAGTTCATATCCTTATTTTCTAATGTTATTATGTAACTATAATATCTTCTCATGTGGGCTTTCAAATTATTTAAATATGTTATATTATATTACTTTAATTTCTCTTATTTCAATTATAATTAATATTTAGTTAATATTAAAAAGATTAATTTAAAACTATTTATGCTTAATTACTTTTGAAATTTGACGTAACTGAAAAAGGTCAGACAAAGACAAAACAAATGCAATTAGATTCAAATGATAACCTCTATCAAATGACATAAGAAGTTTTATTTTGAAAATATCATATTTTGTTCGTATTTTGGTATGTTTACAAGACTGTTTTGTTCTTATCTAAATTAACATTCAAGAATGTTACAATCAATCTCCTTAAATATTGGATTGCAACTTTCTCATAAAATTTGCCTCAATTCCTCAAACACTTTACTTTGTTTAGTTTTGTTGTTATGTAACTCTAATTCTCTTCTCATGTAATTACTCAACATAAAAAAATAATTTACTAATTTTTATGTATTTTTTCTTCGGTAATTCACATTAATTCAAAATAAAGTTTTATTGAGATGAAACGATTGTCGCTACACACAAGGTGATGATCTCTACCTTATTAAATATTCATTTGAATATTTTTTTAACTACTTTATGTGCTAAAGGTTTTACATACTTTACTAAAAATTTTATTATGTACATGATTTGATGATGAAGCATGTTATAATCAATCCCTCTTTATTTCTTGAGATTCTACTCCCCCAAACTATTTATTTCCTTTCTTAAAAGGTTTATCTTTTATTGCTTACATTACTATTAAATTCTAATTCTCTTCCAGTGAGACCTTACATCACTTTGATTTGGATATATTACATTACTTTAATTTATTTTGTTTCTATATTAATATTTGTTCATTTAATATTTTAAAAAAATTTCTTCACTAGTTTTTAATTTTAATTTTTCTAATTTGCAGTAATTCAAATTAAGATTGTATAAAGATGAAATAAACCATATTATACTTTTATTGATGCGTACAAAATTATTTTTTCTATAATTTTGAAATCTAATTTTTATAAGGTATTATACATTTTAGTTCACACTAGATTTTTCAATCAAGGATGTCACATTCAACCTACATAGTTTCTTTTAACACAAATTTATTTTAAAATTTATCCCATTTCTTTGAAGTTTTGTTTTGATTTTTTATATGGCTATGTCAGGCTAAATTTAATCTTCTATTACTATTATCTCTTTTCAATATTAATATATACTTAATATTAAACTAATAACTTTTTATTATCTAAGCTGGTTAAGCTTTATAATTCATAGCCATTCGAAACAAAGATCAATTAGAGAAATCAAACATTGTAGATTCATATTGTTATGCTCAATATAATTAATTTTTTAAATTTTTAAATTTATTTATGTTTTATAGATTTGACAAGTTTCATGAGAGATCTCAACTAGTGAATTTTTTTGATAATAGAAGATTTTACTCTCAAACACTGCAACAACTTAGAATGTAATTTTCTAGTACAATTTATCTCAAGTTTTATATTATTTTTTTCATATGGTTATATTGTTATGTAACAATAAGTATCAACTTAATTAACATTTACATCACTTTAAAATTGATATTTTATATTGCTTAAAATTTTCTCATTTTTTTAAATATATATTGAATTAATATTTAAGAAAAATTTTATTTATGAATAATTTTTTGTAATACATAGTAATTCTTATAGAGATCTAATCATGATGAAAGAAACATCTTTTGACTCATCTGGATGAGATTTCTGCAACAAAATATTTTTTGTGCATTATTTTATTTTCTTGTATTTAACTATTCTTTAATAAAAATTTTGATTCATATCTCATTTGGTCATTAAGGGTAAGCACTCGATCACGTCAACTTCTTGGCGTGATATTTATGATGTACTTTCTTTGATTTTTTTCAAACTTTTACCTTCAATTTTAATGCATTACTATAAAACTCTAATTCTTCTATTGTATATCTTATATACCAGTTTTACTTTGTCATATTATAATATTTTAATTAATCTTATTTTAGCTTGATTGTACATTTACTTAGTATTAAAATAATAATGTACTATTATTTATTGAATTGTACATCCATAGGTTGCAATAATCCTAAACAAGGTTAGTAAAAAAAATATGTTTTGTCTAGTCTCAAAGAGCTCAAACTAATTAAATATTCATTTTTAAATTTGTAAGCATTTTAAATTTTAAGGATTTGGCACACCTTATAAGACTAGTCAATTCATTTTTGATTTGATTGTTGAAGTTGTTATAATAAATCTCTTTATTATCATTGCTGTTTATATCATTTTTTAAATGGCTTTTATTTAATTTTGTTTTCTTACAACGAATCACTGATTGTTCTCTAAAGTGAGCTTTAAATTTTATTTTTTCATTTATTTTGCTTTTCTTAAATTTAACTCATTTGAAATTTATCATTTATTTGCTTAACATTAAAAGTATAAAAAATTATTATATAATTCTATGCTTTGGCACACTAAATAAGACATTTTTATTCATACTTGACTAGAAATAGAGGATATTATGTTTGATTACCATAGTATCTTCTAATGTTGTTTTCCTTTACAATTAATATAATTTCTTCAAATGTTTTGCAATTCTTATGTTATATTAATATCGAATTCTTAATATGCTCTAATGTGACCTTAATATCTTTTTTATTTAGTTATATTAAGTTGTTTCAATTTTTCTTGTTTGAGCTATTGTATTTGTTTGTAATTATCAAAATAATAGTTTACTCTTATTTATGTTTACTTTGATAATTTATAGCAATTTTGAATGAGATCTAACAAAGAAAAAAATTCATCAAAATTTTCTCAACTACTTCAATTTAATTACATATTCATTTATTTATTTTTTAAAATTTTATTTTCTATGAATTTGGCAAACTTCAAAAGGTATTTTGGTTCAAACCTTATTTGGTGATGCACTATAATCAATTTCCTTAATTTCCCTTAATAGAGCTTTCTTATATAATATATCTATTTTTTCAAATTATTTTTATTTAATTTGGTTAAATTAATAGAAAAGTCTAACTATTCCTTAATACGAACATTGTAAAACTTCTATATAGTTATATTACATTTCTTAAATTTATCATAATTTAGCATTATATATAATTATATAATATTAAATTAATAATTTATTTTTATTCTTTCCCACTTAATTTTGTAATTTGGAAAAATTCTATTTTATTTTTAATAATGAAAAAATAAATATAAGTTGACTCATCTCAATGTCTTCTACATAATCATATATTTATTTTTAACATTTTAAAATTTTATTTTGTATAACTTTGGTGTATTTTATCACACGTTTTCATTCATATCTTATTTTGCATTTTAGGAGTTACATTTCATGTATATTATATCTTTGAATGGAACTTACTTAAAAATTTATCTTATTTCTGAAATTACCTCTCTTTGATTTTGTTATATTATTATGTAACACTAAATCTCCTTTGTTTTAACCTTTACCTATCTTTGATTTGGTTTTTTTTATGGCGTCATATAGTCTCATTTTATCTTCAATATACATTTACTTTACATGATAATAATTTATTTTTTTATAACTATTTTAGAAATTCTTGGTAGTTAAGAATGTGATCTCTTTGAGAGAAAATTAGGGCCATTGGAATTTTTTTGACGAGCTCTACATTATTAAATATTTATTTCTATATTTCAAAAAATATTATTTTGTTGGTACTTTGTTTGGTTTAAGTTACATTTCAATCAATATTTGATTTGATGATCAAGGTCATCACGGCGGATTTACTTTGTAATATGAAACGCAATAATCTTGTATAACTGATCTCATTAATTTAATGTTCTTCTTCGACTTGTTAAATTTCTAAGTAACTCTAAATATCCAATAGTGCGACCTTTACAATACCTTGAAAAAGAAATATATATATATATTTTGTTATTGTTAAAATAATAATTTATTATTATTTTTACATTAGTTTGTTTACTTATATTAATTCCAAATGACATTAAAGTGAGGAATAATCTACTAATTATTTGTTTCATCATTTAATTTAATTATTTCCATATATTTATTTTTTGTTTTTTTTTGTAGTGTTTCTAAGATTTTCATATTTACTAAATTTTAAGAAAAGGATATCACCAAATATCACTATAGTACCCTACATTGTAACTTTCTTATATAATTTACATTATGAATTTAAATCTTTACTTATGTTGCTTTTACGTCACTTTAGCTTTAATATATTATTCTTTATAAACTTATCTTAATACATTTTTAATATACATATTCTCACTATTAATTAATTATTTTTTTTTGTACTCCATAGAGCGTAACTTTCTCATATTATTTGCCCTATTTTCTTTTAATTTTTTCTTTGATCGACTAGTATAACTATTCAACGTTAAAATTTCGGTTGTATGACTTTTACTTAAATTTGAATAATTATGTTACATTATTTTATTTATGTCACTTAATTTTTAATAAATATTTACATAACATAAGAAAAAATATTATTATAATAAATCTTACACTAACAATTTATTTTATTTAATCAAAATTTTTTACATTGAATTCATGTTTCTTCAATTGAATATTTCACTTACAATTTATCTTTTTCCTTAAAGATTTTACTTTGATTTGTTATATTATTATGTAACTCCAAACCTTCTCTCATGTGGCCATTTTGTGGCAACAAATTCTATTTCTTCACCGTTATTGCATTTTTGTTTCAATATATATTTACTCCATGTTAGGATAATAATTTATTAACATTTACATATGTTGACTTCATTAATTCATCATAACTCCAACAATTTCCAATTAGAATAAAAGAATTTTCATTTGACTAGTCTCAAACTATCTTACCCAATGAGGTTTCATTTCTATATTTTAAAAACATTTTATTTTTATATTACTTTTGCTTTGATTTATTAGATTTCTTGAGTCTAACATTTTGATTGTTTAATAAATATTTAATTAAAATAAGAATAATAGGTACCTTTCATGTTTGTTTTTTATATTAATAATTTCTTGTAAATAAAAAAGTAGCTTAATTGATATGAAGCAACCATCATGTTACTCATCACGACAAAATTAATTCTTTTAAATATTCACATCTATATGTTTAAGTTTTTTTGTTCTATTTTTTGGCACACATTAGGACACTTTTTGATTTCTGATTCATTTGACCATCCAGTATATTACACACAATCTTGTTAATATCTTTGAATGTGACTTTTTTTTACAATTTGCCATTTGTACAAAGTATTAACATTACTTTAGTTATTTTATTATTTAACTTCAAATGAATTCTCATAAATTTTATGTAACCTTAATTTGCTTTTTCCACATTGCTTCAATTTATCCTATTTTAGTATACTTAAATATTTTTAACAATTATTAAAAATGATTTTTCAATATTACTTGTACTTAAATTGATAATTTACTAAAATTTAAAGGTGGTCTAATTTATATGAAATAAATGTCATTAGACTTATCTCGACTTATTTTATCAAATTACATACTGAATTGGAATATTTTATATTTTTTATTTTCTATGACATTAGATGGTTTCTAGGGCAATTTAATTCTTATCTAATTTAGTAATATAAAATGCCACCATCGACATGTACTGGATCTCGAAGTGTAACCTTCTCGTGTAATTGATTTCATGTTTTTAAAGCTTTTACTTTGATTTAGCGATATCTCTATTTAATTCGAAATCTCTCCAAGTATGACATTTACATGAACTATATTTTTTTTTACCATATCATCATTATATAACTCTTAATCTCATCACTTGCTTTATCTACATCACTTTGATTTGTTAACATTAATCCAATTTATCACATATTAGGTTTAATATGGTATTTACTCAATATTGAAATAATAATTCAAGATTTTTTATGCCTATTTAAATTAGTAATTTTTTTATTTTTAAAAGGGTATAGATTTAAATGAAAAAGGCATTGTTGGTTCTACTTGATGAGCTCTATTCAAATAAGTATTCATTTCCATATTAGTTTTTTACTTGATATTTATGATCATACACTCAATCTCCTCAATATCTTGGAATATAACTTTTCTTTGTAATTTATCTCATTTCTTTAAAATTTTTCTTCTAATTTTGTTATATTAAAAATAACTTATCATATAGCCTTTACTTAATTTGCTTATATTACATTACTTCAATTTTTCTTATTTTAGTAGTATGTTTATTTAATTAAAATAATATTAATAATTCATTTTTTTTATTCTAATTTACTTTTATAATTTACAATTATTACAAGTGATATCCGACCAATACGAAAAAAATGTTGTCAAGCTTGTCCTAGCGAGTTTTAACTAGTAAGATATTCAAACATGGCTAGACTTAAATGAAAAATATCGTCAGGCTCATACGAATTGGCACACCCAACTAAATATTAATCAATTCATCTTTTAGGTATTTTATTTTAAAGGTTTTTCACTTGCTCTATCATCTATACTTCTTTTCATGATTTGATGCTAGAGCATCTTGCATTTAATATCCTTAGAACCTTGGAATGAAAATTTCCAATCAAATATACGTATTTTTCCAAATGTTTCATTTTGATTTAGATATGTTACTATGTAACTTGAATTGTCCACCTATGATAGCTTCAATTCACTTGTATTTACTTATAATAAATTGCTTGAATTTTTGTCAATTCAACTTTCACATATATTTAGTTAGAATTAAACAACAAATTTTTATTTGTGAATGTTTACTTTAGTTATTCATAGTAATTCTAAACAAAATTTAATTTGGAATGACACTATTATCTTTTTACTCCTTTCAATGAGTTCAAACAAATGTAAAGTTAATTTTGATTTTCTTAATGTGTTTTCCTATTATTTTAGCATGTTATATGTCACATTCTAATATGCATATTATTTGATGATTGAGTTTGCTATAGTTATTCTCCTTTGTTTCCTGGAATGCAAATTTCCTTTAAAATTTACCTCATATTTAGGAAATAGCTTTCTTTGATTTCCTTATATTACTTTTCATCAGTTTATCTCAACTCATTTGTACTATATATTTATGTAAAAATATAAAAATATAAAAATATAAAATAC
Organism: Vanilla planifolia; assembly: GCA_023846275.1. NCBI lineage: Eukaryota > Viridiplantae > Streptophyta > Magnoliopsida > Asparagales > Orchidaceae > Vanilla > Vanilla planifolia. The sequence goes on along the minus strand of JAIUJO010000080.1, from coordinate 300,987 downwards.
AATTATCGTTCTTTTTGTTTTTTTTAATTTGTTCATAAATAAAATTTTAAAAAATAAACAAAAGAGAAGAATCAAATGGTACAAGATTTACACAACTATTTCTATCAAAATAAGTACTCCTTTCTGTAGTTTTTAAAAGATTTTACTTTCAATGGTTTTCAAAATATTTATGAGATATTTTCATTTGTACTTGATTTAACTATCAAGGCTGTGATACATATTTTCATTAGTACCCTTGTATACAACTTTCATGAGTAATTTATCTCATTTCTTCAAATTATTTTTTTATTTTGTTATATTAATTTTAAGCTCTAATTCTCCTCTCATGTGAACCTTGGAACACTTTTTTGTTGTTATATTATATTTGTTTACCTATGTTGTTTGAGCTTTCATGTATGCTTATATAATACAAAAATAAAAATTATTTATTTTCTTAGTATATTTAATTTTGTAATTTATTTTACTTAAAAGTGAAGTTTAATTAACATAAAAAAATTATCCTAAGCCTAGTCTTAATGGTCTTTGTTTATTTAAAAATTCATTTGAATATTTTGTAATATTTATATATTTTAAAATTTTGTCACACTTTGCAAAACATTTTTATTCCCACTTTTTTGAGAATCAAGGATTTTATGATTTGTCTCTTCAACTTCATGGAATAGAACTTTCCATCATAATTTTTTAATTTTATAAGTCATTTTGTTTCTATTTGTTTTTATTACATTGTAGCTCTAGATCTTCTCTCGTGTGACTTTTACAATGTAGTAACTTTATCATAATACATTATTACAATTTCTCTTATTTGATCTTTGATATATAATTAGTTAATATTAAATTAATATTATACTCATATTTTAGTTTATTTAGTTTGGTGAGACTAAATAACTCTAAATGAAGTCTTATTCTAATAAAACATACAAAATGGGGCTTAGCTCGATGAGTTTTGTGAAATTAATAGTTTAATTTTATATTTTTTTATATATTCATTTTTCTATGGACTTATGGTGCTTTTTGAGACATTTTAATTATTTTTATATATTTTGTTTTTTCTTTTCCAAATCTTTCTGTTTGATTTCGTGATATTATGGTGAAGCACTAATTTCATTCTTGTTTGACCATTAAATTGTTTTAATTTTGATATAATGAGTTCGTTAAATTTTTACCATTTTTCATCTCTAATGTATTTATGTGATGTCAAAATAATAATTTATTTTTATTTATTTTTATTTTTTTTAAAATTCATTTTAATTCAAAATTGGTCTAATAAAGAAAAAGTAAACATTATTGGACTCATCTCTATAAGCTTTATGTGATTATAATTTACTATATATTTCTAAAACGTTTTACTTTATATAGCATTAGCACACATTACAAGAGATTTTATTTAAACATGATTTAATGATCTAGGAATTACAATCAATCTCATCATGATATTGGTATATAAATGTCTTATACAATTTATCTCATTTCTTAGAAATCTTCCCATTGAAGGAGGTATATTATTATGTAGCTAAAAAACCATTATCATATCACCTTTACATTGTATCAATTTCGTTTAATTACAATGGTTGAATATACCATATTTAAGATTTACTTAATATTTTCTTTGTATTAAAAAAATAATTCATTCATATTGATGCTGATTACTTCTCTAAATCATAGAAATTCCAAATGTGTATCAGTCAAGAAGAATAAAAATGTCATTAGAGAAGTCTTCAACAGCTTCATGGAACTAAATATTTATTTTTAATATTTTTAAATATTTTATTTTCTCTTCAATTCGACATGTAGCATAGGATATTTTGTTTCAAATTTGACATGATTTTAGTTTTTTCATGATCTTCATAGTATCTTGGAATGTTACTTTCTTATAAATGTTATCTCAATTCTTTAAATATTTCAATTTTATTTTTCGTATTTTACAAAGTAAGTCAAAGAATCCTCTCATATAACTTTTTTATCATTTTAGTATTTTTAAATTATAATACATCAATCTATCACTTTGAGGTTTAATATATATTTACAAAACATAAACATAATAATTTTTTTTGTTTTTTTACTTATAGCCGTAATATAGAGCAATTCAAAAGATAGAGGTTGAGACAATACTCACGTTGTTGGACTCGACTTTTTAAATTCAATCATTTGAAATATTAATTCTTATATTTGTTTAAATTTTTTTAAATATTTCTTTAGAGTTATTGCATATTTTGTGACTCATTTTGATTTGTACCTAATTTGATAAATGCATGTTACACTCGATCTCATTAAGATTTTTGAATAAAACTTCTTTAAATTATTTATATCACATTTGCAAATCTTTCATTTTAAATGCGTCATATTATTATGAAGTCCTAATTCTCTTCTCTTAAGAACTTTGCGACATTTTGATTTTGTTATGTTAGATTATTTTAATTCATGATAGTTTTGCTTAATTATAGATATTACTTAATTTAGTTTGACAATTGTTTTAGTTGTTTTACTTATTTACTCTTGTAATTCGTAGTATTTCCAGGCAAAGTCCTTATGATAGACCTAAATTTTAATTTCTACATTTTAAATGTATTATTTTCTCAGGTTTTTGAATTATTTACATGATATTTTGATTCATGCTTGATTTAACAATTAAAGATGTTATAGCTGATCTCCTAATTATCGTACAATTAAAGATGTTATAGCTGATCTCCTAATTATCGTAGAATGAAACTTTCATGTGCAATTATCTTACCTTTCAAAATATCTAACTTTCATATTGTTATATTATTATGAATCACTAATTTTTCTCTCATGTGACCATATCACGAAAATTTTGTTATATTATAATGTTTTAAATTATCATTTTGATGTTATAATACATATTTAATTTAAAATAATAATTTATTATTTGTTGTGCTAATTCATATTGATAATTCATAGTAATTATAAATTATGAATGATGGAAACAAAATGAACAACATTGAATTTAGCTTTCGAGTTTTAGTGATTTGCTAAGCCATAAAAACACATTTTAGTTCCTACACGACTTGAAGAATGAGGTTTGTTACACTCAATCTCTATAGTATTTTGAATGCATCATTCATACGCAATTTTTCTGATTTTTTGAAATCTTTTTCTTTTATTTTGTTATATTACATTTAAATGTTAATTCTCCATTAGTGTGGCCATTATATCACTTTAATTTAGTTATATTTTATTTCTTCATTTTGTTTTATTTCAACTTTGATATATATTTAACTAATATTAGAATTAGAATGAATTATTATTTAAGCATATTTTTTTGGAAAATAGTAAAAACTCCAAGTGATCTTTGTTTTAGAAGAAAATATGTTGTAGTCATCTCAATGAGCTCAATCAAATTAAATAATTTTTTATTATTATAAGTATTATAATTTTTATGGTTTAGGCAATGTTTTTAATATTTTTTATTTTTAACTAGTAAGGAATAAGCATGTTGTAGTCGATCATCATAGTATCATTGATTACAACTTTTGAAGCACATTTGTGCAATTTCTTCAAATTTTTGACTTTGATATGAAGATACTAACCTTTAACTCTAATTCTTCTACTATGCAACTCATAATGTGACAAACACTTAGTTTGAAATGTTATCATTTAATCTTTTTTTTACTTCTGTAACTAAATTTATTTCCAAACAGAACAAATAAAGATGCAAAAAACGACATAAGACGTGTCTTAGTATGATTGTATATAATTATATATTCATTTTTATTATTTGAAATTACTTTTTCTATAGCTTTGGCATGTTATTCAAGACATTTCCTTTAGTGTCTCATTTCATAATTGAGGATGTTTTGCACACTCTTTAACATCATCCAAATGCAACTTTCATGTAAATGTTGTCTATTTTATCCGTATTTTTCCTTTTGAACTAGTTGCAATACTATGTAACTCCAAATCTTCTCTCATGGAAACCATATATATCTTTCATTTGGCACTACTACATCTCTTCAATTTATCTCATTTCATCTTTAATGTATATTAACCAAATATTAAAAAAACTATTTATCATCAAATTCATTTTGACATGCTCCATCCAATTAGATATTTATTTAAACATTTCAAAATATATTATTTTCCATGGCTTTCTCTTTTTTTATAATATATCTTAATTAATACTAGATTATATGATTCAGGATGTTATATGTGATTCTCTTAATATCTTGGAATTGAACTTTCCTATACAATTTGTTGATATTAACTATAATGCTCCTCTCATGTGGCCTCTACATCTTTTTTATTTTATTTTATATTAAATTGCAGTTTAATTTATAATTTATTATTATTTTTATGTATTTGTTTTGATAATACATCATAATTCAAAAAGATGTCTCATAAAGATGAAACTGATTTTCTTCTCTATGTGCTTTATTCACTTAATTATTTTCCATATTTTAAACTATTTTGTTTTCTATGGCTTAAGCATTTACTACAAAATATTTTAATAAATACCTAATTTGATGGCTAACGACTTTACATTTGATCACTATGGCATATTGGAAAGAAACATTAGCAAAACCTTGCATCATTTCTTCATTTTTTTTATTTCCTTGTAGTATTACATAACTCTAATTGTCCTCTCGCATGACATTTGCATCAATTTTATTTAGTTGTGTTAGATTTCTTCAACATATTTTTAATTTTGTTTTAATGTATATTTACTTAACTCTAAAGTGTTTGTTCTTATTATTTATGCATATTTACATCTACAATTCATTGTAATTCTAAATGACTTATGAAAAGGATAAACCAAATGTCATTTTACTAATCTTAATTATCTTTATAGGATTATATATAAATATATATATATATATGAAAATTATATATTTTTTATTATTTTTGTATTATTTATTTGGTAATTTATATAACTCTAAATCTTTTATCTAATTCCATTTGCTTCACATTAATTTTATTATGTCAAATTACATTGTTTTATCTTATTTCAATTTCAATATATGTGTGCTTAATTAATTTGTTTTGTTTGGTTAGGTTTAATTAACTTGTAACTCTAAATGTCCACTTTTTTACCATTACAATGATTTGATTTGTCATGAATCATTGCCTTAATTAACATAATATCTTCTTTAATATCTACTAACTTAATATAAAATAAGATTTATTTAATTTTTATTTTTTAATTCTTCAGTAATTAATAGTAACCTCAAGCCCAGTAAGGTAATGTTAAGAAAATTGCTGTTGGACTCCTCTCAAGTACCTCTATCTTATCAGATATATATTTTTTTAAATGTTTTTTCATTAGATTTGCATGATTCATTAAACATTCCAGTTGATGCCTAATTTGATGACCAAAAAAGTTCTACCCAATCTCCTTAGTATCATGTTATTGATCTTTCCTACACATTTTATTTTATTTCTTAAATTTTTTTTATTTGATTTGGTTATGCGACTATGAAGCACTAATTCTCCTCTAATATGACTTAAAAATCATTGTGATTTAATTATAATATATTCCTTCAATTATTTAATTTAAACAATGAAATATATTTAGTTAATATTAAAATTTTAATTATTATTGTTTATACAGATTTACATTTGTTCTTTATACTAACTCTAAAATATATCTTATGGAATACAAATATAGCTCATGCATTTCCTCTCGACAAACTCTATTTAATTAAATAATTTTTTTGTTATAAATATTCTATTTTGTCTGCCTTGTGTGCATTTAATGAGACATTACCATTCTAATTTTTTTTTAAGATCTAAGGTGTTACAGTCAAAGTTCTTCATATGTTGTAAAAAAACATTCGTAAGAAATTTTTCATTTCTCCAAATACTTTTGCTCTGACTTCGTTGTATTGCTATGTAACTCTTAATCTTCTCTCATGTGTCCTTTATAATAGTTTCATTTGCCTATACCATAACACATAAATTTATCTAATTCAAATCTTAACATGTAGTTACTTATAATGAAAATAATAATAAATTATTATCTATACTTATTTTTTTAGGTTTTCATCATAATTTAGATTGAAGTTTAGTGATAATGAAACTGATTTTGTTGAATTGATAATGATTTCTACACAAATTTTGTTGGACACATCATAAAAAGCTCTACCTATTAAATTTTTTTTTAATATTAAATATTTTATTTTCTAAGGTTACTACATGTTTTATGATATATATGGATTCACACATCATTTGACAATTAAAAATATTATGGTTATTCACGATAGTGTCATGGAAGATAACTTTTTCATAATATTTATCTCATTTCTTCAATTTTTTTATTTGGTTAGACAAAAATTTAACTCCAAATCATCCCTGCTTCTAAATATTTTTTTATTTATTTTGCATGCTTTTTCATATTTAAATTAAAACAAGATTTACTGATCAAGGATGTATTCTCAATCTCCTTTATATCATGGAATATAGTTTTTCATAAACTGTATCTCATTTCATTTATTTTTTCACTGCAATTAAGTTATTCTCTTGTTAACAATAAATCTCTATGCATGTCATGTTCACAATTATTTGTTTTGGTTATATTCTATTGCTTCAGTTGATCTTATATTTATATTTATTATCTATTTACTTGAAACAAAAAATAATAATTTAATTTTACTTACACTTTTAGAATTTTGTAATTTGTAATAATCTTAAATGAAGTCTCATATAATTGAAAAAAATATAATTGGACTTGCTTTAATGAGCCTTATCTATTTTAATATTTATTTTTTTAATTCTATATATTTATTTCTATTTATTTCGAATGAGTTACGAAAAATTTCTTTATTACTTTATTTGAAGATCGAACAATCTTCTTGTTATCATGGAAGGTACTATTATTTTTTAATTTATCTTAATTCAATATGATGGTTTTTTTGTTTTACTATATTGCTATGATAATATAATTCACTTCTGTAACCATTGCATTAGTTGATTTGGCTATATCATATTACTTCAGTTTATCTCATATTTAAATTTCTTTTATATTTTCAAAAATAATAATCTTTTATTATATATGCTTATTTATTTTGGTAAATTACAGTAATTCTAAATGAGGCTTATTGAGGTGAAACAGTTGTCACAGAACTAGTCTCGACAAAGATTATCTTATTAAATATGAACTTTTTAAATTTTTTTGTTTTTAATTTTTTATATGTTTGGTTTGTGTTACTAGATATTTCAATAGATTCATGATTTGATAATCAAAGATGTCACAGTCTATCATGTTAGTGGCTTATAAAGCAACTTCCTACATAATTTGTCTGTTTCCATAAAACATTTTTTTTACTCTATTATATTAATATGTAAGTCTTGATCTCTACTCCTGTAACTATTGCGTCAGTTTGATTTCCTTATATTCTATTTTTTTTATTTCCTTAATAAATTTTTTTTAAATATAAAAATAATATTTTTTATCATTAATACTTATTTACTTCAATAATTTGTAGTAATAGCAAAATGAGATAGAAGCATGAGAAAACAATCTTTTTTGACACATCTCTTTAATGTTTGTCAATTTAAATGGTCAATTTAATAGTTTTAAAATTTTTTGCTTTTTTTCTTTTTGGCATACTTTAAGAGATATTTTGATTTATAACACATTTGAATGTTAAGGATGTTTGATCTCCTTATCTTGTTGAAAAAAAGATTTCTCCTACAATTTACTCTATTGTTTTAAATATCTTTTTTTATTTTTGTTACATTAGTATATAATTCTAAAACTGATCACATGTTACTTTTATATGTGTTTGATTTGGTAATATTATAATAATTCAGTAATTTATCTCTATTTTAGTTTATTATATTTTACATAATATAAAAGTAAAAGAATTTAATTATTTAGCATATTTAAGTTTTTAATTCATAGTAATTTAAAATGAGGTTTGATGGAGAAGAAATAGTTGTCTGTTGACACTTCTAGATGAGATCTATTTAATTAAATATTTATTATTATTTGTTAAATACTTTTTATAACAAGTTTTCCACTTTACAAGGTATTTCTATTTGTAACTTATTTTGTGCTTGGGGATATCACATTGATCTCACTAGTATGTTTGAGTTCAATTTTTCTATACAATTTGGCTTATTTTTTTTTAAAAGTTATTACTTTAATTTGATTATGTTATAAGGAGACTCTTGTTCTCATGCCATGTTACCTTTAAATCACTTTAGTTTTGTTATGTTATATTTATTGAATTTGACTCTTTTCAAATTACTTATATATTTATTTAATATTAAAATAAAAATTTTTTGTAAATTTTGATTGATTAATTTGGCAATTTATTATATTTCTAAATGAGCCACAGTCATGACCAAACAAACATCATTACATACGTTTCAATAAGCTTTATCTAATTTTTTTATTTTTATAATTTATGATATTTTAATTTCTAAAATGCTTACATGGTTAGGATGCATATTGATTCATTCCTAATTTTATACTCAAGGATGTTATACACTATCTCCTTAGTACCATTGATTGAAGCATTGGCCTATAATTCATGTTATTTATTTGGCTACTTCATAATGATTTGGTTATATTATTGAGTAACTCCAAATCTCATTATTTCTTACTTTTATGTTATTTTAATTTGGTAATCTTATATTACTTAAATTTATTCATGTTGGGTATACTTTACTCAACAAGCTCTATCCCATGAAATATTTGTTATATATTTTTTCTATGGTTTTACATGATTTATGAGACACTTTGATTCATAGCTTATTTGGTAATTGAGGGTGTTATACTCGATCTCCTTAATATATCAGAATTTAGCATGACTATTAAATTTCTCTTGTTTTTTAAACTTTTTTTTTTGATTTTATTATATAACAATGTAAATATATGTATCCTCCCAAGTGACCTTTGCATCACTTTGATGTGGATAAATTACATTGCTTCAATTTAATTTATTTCAACCTTAAATTATATTTCTCTGATTTATCATATTATTCATTGTGGGTCTTTACTTTTGTAATTCATACTAGTTTTAAAGAAAGATTAGATGGAGACAAAACAAACATCGTTAGACTTGTCATAATGAGTTTTCCCTAATTAATATATATGTTAAATATTTTTAAATATTTTGCTTGATATAGTATGTTTTTGGAGGTGTTTCTGTTTGTACCATATTTAATGATTGAAGATATAAAAATCAACCCTATTGTATCTTGAATTCTTATTTTCACATATAACTTATCTCATTTTCTTTTGAAATTTTTTGCTTTTACTATGTTATATGATATTGAAGCACTAATTCTCTTATCGAGTGAATTTTCTATTTCTTGAATTTGATTATTTTATATTACTCTAATTTATCACCTTTTTATTTTATTTTTGATTAGTTCTTAAATGATAATTTATTATTACTTGGGTTTTCATTTTGATAGTTCATAGAAATTTTAAATGATGGCAAATCAACATGAAACAGAATTTGTTCCACATCTGAATGACTTGAATATATTTAAATTCTCACTTTGTAGTGTTATGATATAATTTAAGTTTCCTATAAAATTCATCTTATCTCTACAAACATTTTTTATTTTGTTATATGCTAATAAAAATTTTGGTTCTTTATGCCTGTAATCTTTTCACCACCTTAAATTATTTATATTATATTTCTCAAATTTATCTCATTTCAAATTTCATAAACATTTATTAGATATTAAAATAACAATTTTTTTCTATTTACTTACATTTAATTTTTTTAATTTACTATAATTCTATGAGAGATTAAATCTACCCAAAACCAACATCTTTATAATATAACAAAATAAAATTTTAAATGTCCAATCGACTCAAAATAAATGCAATTGGTCCCTTCATAACTTGTTTTATATAATGAAATATTTTTTTATATTTTCAAAATTATTTTATTATTTATCAATTTTTATAACACATTTTGATTCAGGCCTAATTTTATGATTGAGTGCCTTACATAAAATATCTTTAGTACTTTGGGATCCAACTTTGCTAAACAATTTATCCAATTTCTTCCAAATTTTCACTATGACATGGATTTGTTACTATGTAACTCTAATTCTCATCTTTTGTAACTGTTACATGTATTATATTTAGTTACATTATGTTCATCAATTTTTTTCATTTTAACTATAATTTGTAAATATTTATAATTAATATTCAAAAATATTTTATTTCTTTTTTAACTTAGTTTACTCGTACTAATTACAAATTAAAACTCATCGAGGAGAAACAAATGTCTTTGAACCTATCATCATAAGCTCTATCTAATTAACTATTGAATTTTATATTTTTAAATATTGTTTTTCTTGTTTTTTTGTGTGATTTAAAATTCTTTTTTATTTTTTTCTCATTTGATGATCTAGGATATTACATTTGATCCCTTAAATATGTAGGAAATAAACTTTTTCATACAATTTTTAAAAATGTTTTAGTTTGATTTTATTATATCAGCATGAAACTCTGAGTCTTTTGTTATGTGAGCTTTACATTCCATTGATTTAGGTATAATGTATTTCTTTAATTAATCTAATTTTAGCCATATTATTTATTTTTTGAATATTAAAGTGATTGCTTGTTTTCATGCTTATTTAATTTCATAATTCTTGGTAATTAAAAATGAGATGTCATCAAACTAATAAAATATCGTTGCACATATGTGAACATCATCTAGCTAATTAAATCATCATTTTATTATTTCTAAAAAATATTTTAGTTTCAAGAATCTTTAGACTCAAACTTTTTAGCATCTTGGAATACAACTTTCTTCTACATTTTATTTCAATTAATTAAATTTTTTGCTCTTATTTCATTATAGTTCTATGGAAGTCTAAATCTCATATCGTTTCTTAAACAAAATCTTTATATTTGTTTTATCAATCTTTCAATTAAATGTTTAAATTTTGTAACATTACAAAACTTACATGTTTCAAATTTTTTGCTTTAATATTTAATTTGTAAATAATAAAATACAAATTTACAATTTTCTAGGCTTATTCAAATTTGGAAGTTTTTAGTAATTCCATGTGAGGTAATATGGAGATGAAATAAACATCCTTGGAGTCATCTTAATGAACTCAATCTAATTAATTATATATTTATATATATATATATATATATATATATATATATATATATATATATATATATATATATATATATTGAAAAATGTATTTTAGATGGTCTTGGCTTGCTTAATAAGATATTCTTATTCAATTATATTTGATAATCAAGGATATTACACATGTTCTCTTTACCATGTAGGAATGTACCTTCAGAGAATAATGTTTCTCTATTTTTTAAACATTTTTCTATTTTCTTATTATATTACTTTGAAATTGTAATTATTCTATGATGTGTTTTTTCATTCCTTTAATTCTTTTATGTGCAGTTATTTCAATTTTTTTTTCTTTTTACCTTTATTATATATTTACATAATATTGATGGGATAATTTACTATTATTTATGCTTATTTATTTTGTATGTCATACTTATTAAAGAAGGTTAGTTCGAGGCAAAATAAACATTATTATACTTGTTTCAATGGGCCTTATACACTAAAATATTAGTCATTTTTTTTTCAAATGTATTATATTTTTGGAGTTTTTGCTTGTGTTATAAGGAATTTTCATTTGTACTTAATTTGATGATCAAGAATGTCACTATTGATCTCTATAATATCTTCAAATATGATCTCTCATAAATTTTATCATGTTTTTCCAATTCACTTTTCTTTTTTATATTCTTATAAAATAATAATTCTCCTCAATTGTGACAATCACATTAATTTCACTTTGTTATACTATATTTGTTTAATTTATCTCATTAAAATTTATCATATTTTTACTTAATATTACAACAATAATTTATTATATTTTTATTTAGTAAATAGTAGTAATTCCAGACTAGATTTCATTAAGACAAAATAGATGATCTAAGACTAGTATCGATGAGATCCAATGGCTGTTAATTTATATATTTTTAAATATTTTTTGTCATGTTTTCGTATGTTTTACATTTGATCTCCGTAGCAGTGGAATGCAACTTTTTGATATACTTATCTTTGTCTTGGAATGTTTTTCATTAATTTATTTTCTTAAATATATTTATTGTAAGGTTTTGGCTTTCTTTGCAAAACATTTTTATTATTGACTAATATAATGATTGAGAATGTTACACTCTTTCTCTATAGTATCATGGAATACAACTTTTTTGTACAATTTATTTTATTTCTTAAAAGTTTCGTAATGATTTGGTTGTACTCTTTTAAAACAGTTCTTCCTCAATGCGACCGTCATATAACATTCTTTTTGTTATATTACCTCTGTTTGATTTATCTCATTACAATTATTTTATTTAATTACTTGATAATAAAATATAAATTTATTATTTTTTACTTTTATTTGATTTTCTAATTTGTGGTAATTTTAAATGATGATTCATCAAGATAAAGTTAGTGTCTTTAGACAAGCCTCGATGAGCTCCAATAATTGAAATTTTAATTTTCATATTTCTAAATATTTTCTTCAAGCATTGTTATGCTTTATGAGGCATTTGTAATTTTAGTTGATTTAATGATCAAGGAAGCTTCGCTAGATATCCATGGTATGAAGGAGTGCAACACATTTCCATACAGTTTATCCCATTTCTCAAGAAATTTTATTTCCCCTTTATTTTTTAAATATATTATTTTTAAGGTTTTGTCTTGCTTCACGAGACATTATGAGTTATACATAATTTTATGATCCATAATATTGCACTCAATCTCTATAGTATCTTGAAATACTGCTTTTTCTTACATTTTGTCTTATTATCTTAAAATGTTTTACTTTAATCTAATTATATTCTTATAAAACTCCAATTCTCTTCTGCTACAAAACATTAAATAACTTTTATTTTGTTACATTACATTTCTTTAATTTATTTTATTGTTGTGGTAATATATATTAATTTATTACTCAATAATAGTTTATTATTATTTATTTTGTTTACTTTGATAATTAACAGTAATTCTAATTAATGTTTGATCAAAAAGAAACATATGTCGTTGGGTTGGTCTTAACATCTTCTATCCGATGAAGTAATAATTTCTATATTTTTAAAAATTATTTTCACAATTTTTTGTATGTTTTACAGGTCCTTTCAAAATTGAGTAGAATTTGCAATCATGGATGTTGCACTTAATCTCCTTTATATATTGGAATTGAACTATTTGGCATAATTTATCCCATTTTTTGAAACTTTTTTCATTGATTTTTTTATATTACCATGTAACTAAAAGTCTTCTACCATGTACCCTTTATCTCTTTCATTTTATTGTATTACATTTCTTAAAGTTTTGTCTTTTTAATTTTATTTAATATTTACTTAATATTATACTAATAATTGATAATTTTTTAATTGTATCTATTTTTGTAAGTGTAATAATTTAATATAAGGTCTCCTTGGGATGAAATAAACATTTTTTAAGTTATCTAAATGAGCTATATATAATTAATTTTTTTACATATTTGAAACATTTTCTTTTCTAATAACTTCACTTTTTCATTAAATACTTGTATTGTATGAAATTTGATAATTAAGAATGTTTCACTCAATGTCCTTAGTATATGCAATTGAAACTTTTTAGTACAATTTATCTCTTCTATTAAAAAAATTTGCTTTGATTTGCTTATATTACTTTGAAGAAAAATCTTCTATCATGCAACTTTTAAATATCTTTGATTTGGTTATATTACAACAATTCAAATTGTCTCATTTAAATTTAATGTAAATTTACTTATATCTATAAAATAATTTAGCTTGATTTGAACTTATTTACATTAATAATTCATAGTTTTTCAAGATAAAATGTGATGGAGATGAAAAAAGTTTCTTAGGACTTATCTAAATGATCGTTTTCCACTTAAAAATTCCTTCTCATATTTTTTAATATTTTACTCACGAATGCTTTGGCACATTTTGAAAGTTAAACTAATTCATATAGTATTTGATGATTAACTATGTTATACTCAATCAACTTTTTGTCATGGAATGTAATAATCCTATATTTTATGTAATTTCTTTTACTTTTTTCTTTCAATTGCTTTCATTACTTTTAAACTATAAATCTCCTCATCTATCACCTTTACATTTCAATAATTTAATTGTATTATATTGCTTCAATTTTTCTGATTTTAGCATTAAAATTTATTTACTTGAAGTTAATTGAATAATTTGCTATTATTAAGGTTTAATAAATTTCAAAATTTGTAGATATTACAAATGATATCTAATCAAGAGAAAATAAACATCATTACACTCATGATGGGAAGCACTATCCAATTAAATATTAATTTTTACATTTTAAAAATGTTTTTATTAGTTTGCCATAACTGACATTACATTTCCATATGTACCTAATATGATGGTTGAGGATGTTATACTCAATCTACGTCTTTTTATTAAGCATGGCTTCTTAACACTATGTCATTTAATCAAATATTTCTCTTTGATTTTGTTAAATTATTATGAAACGATAATTCTTTGTTTGTTTGACCTTTCATTGCTTTATTTTTGTTTTAATATTGTACTTCAATTTTATCTCATCTAAATTTTCATATATACGTAATTAATATTAAAATAGTAATTTTTTTTTATTTTTGCTGAGTTTTAAATTTTTTTTAAACCTCAAAAATTCCAAATGAGATTTGATCGAGTTGAAACAAAGTCATTTTGACTTACCTTAATTAGCTCTACCCAATTTACCATTTTGCTTTTGAAGCTTTTAATAGGTTTTAAAAGTCATTTTCTTTTGTATTTGATTTGATGATTGAGGTTGTTACACTCAATCTATTTAGTACCTTGGAGTTCAACATTCCTGATAAATTAACTAATTTCTTCATGTGTTTTTCTTATTTAATTATATCAATTTTTAACTATAAATATTATCATATGTGGCCTATAAAATTCTATAAATTTGTTGTCTTACTTGCTTTAATTTATCCAATTTCATGTTTAATTTTTACTTGAATAACATTACAATAATATTTCATTATTACTTATTTAATTCAATTAAGTAATTAAAAATAATAATAAATGCAAACAAGTTAAGATGAAGCAAACATTGTTGAGCATATCTTAACAAGCTCTACTAAAGTAAGCATTCTTTTTAATATTCCTAAATGTTTTCAATTCAAATTTTTTGAAATGACTTAAAAGAAAATTTTATTTCTACCTTACTTGATGATCATGATTATTACACTCGATCTTTTTTTAGTGTGTTGGAATTCAGCTTTCTTATACATTTTATGATATTTAATTAAATTTTTTGTTTTGATTTGGTTATATTGCTTTGATAGTCTAAGTATCCTAACATTTGACATTCACATAGGTATTCATAACATATCTTAATAATGCTTTATTAGATGTAACAAATCCTCTCGCACTCACCCAAATGAGCTCTAGCAAATTAAATATTCTTATTTATATTTTAAAATAATTGAAGATTTTTTTAGTCTTTATGAAACAATTCCAATCATACCTAATTTGTTGATTGAGAAAGTTGTAGTGGACATTCATTGTTTTTTAGAATGAAACTTTCTCAAGAAATATATCATATTACTTAACATTTTTTCTTAAATTTTGTTGTATTATAAAGAATTAATAATTCTCCACTTACGTGGTCTTTAGATTGCATTAATTTTATTTTATTATGTTTTTATTAATGATATTTCAAAATTAATGTTTATTTTTCCTATATTTTAAATAATAAAATTTTATTTATACTTATTTAATTTTGTAATTCGTAGTAATTCCAATGATATTAAATGTCGAAGAAACAAATGTTGTTGAACTCATATCGATGTTTCTATCAATAAATTTCTTTTATTTTTGAATGTCTTATTTTCTAGGATTTTGGGAAATTTTACGAGTAATTTTCGTTCATACTAATTTGATGATATATGATTTTCCACTCAACCTACTTGGTGTCTTTGAAAGGAGTTTCTTATAGATTTTACTTAATTTTCTTTATTTTTTTAATTATATTGGATTACTTAAATTTATCTCATTTACTTTTTTAAATATATTTTCATTTTATTTAAGTAATAATTTTTTCTAATGGAGGTATGAACAATTTGAAAAAAATTAAAACTAGTACAATATTCATTTTAATAATTTTGAATATTTTATTTTCAAATGTTTTAGTAGGTTTGTGGAACCTTTTGATTTAGACAGGATTTGATGATCAACGACGTTACATTTGATCATATTTCTATCTTGCAATGCAGCATTTAACATAATTTATATTATTTCTATAAATATTTCACTTAGATTTGGTTATATTACATTGACACTCAAATTCTCTTCTCATGTGACCTTCACATTAGTATTACTTAATTCTATTATAATTATTTAAATTATCTAATTTCTACTTTGATATGTATATTTATTTAAAATTAAATTAATTAATTTTTTATTTTTTTTTAAATTTGTAATTCACCAAAATTCCAAAAAAGAGCACACTTACAGAAACCAAATATTATTAAAGTCATGTTGATGAGGTCTATGCAATTAAGTAATTTTTTTTATATTTTTAATAGTCATATTGCATGATTTGGGTGACTTTTCATTAAAAAATAAATTAATTATTAATAATATTATACACAATCTGCATTGTATCATCAAATGCAAGATTCACATGTACCTTATATCATTTCTTGAAATGTTTTGCTTTGAAATTTTTTATATTGCAGTTAACAATAAATCTTGTATCATGTGATATTTACATCACTTTAATTTAGTGATATTATGTTTCTTCAATATGACTTATGTCACTTCTAATATGTATTTGTTTTATATTAAAACTATAATATATTATTATTTATCCTTATTTTCTTTGGTATTGTTAAGTTTTTCAAAACTAGGTTCAAACAAGAAGCAACAAACATCATTGGACTCATTTTCATAATTTCAAATTTTTTTAAGGAGGTTTCTAAAATTTACAAATCGTTTTTCAATCATATATGATTTTACTATTAACTATGTTACTATTGACATCTTAACTATCTTAGAGGATAACTTTGGTATAAAATTTATATCATTTTTTGAAGTTTTCACTTAGATTTTCATATGTGACATTGATAGTCTAAACATTCCTCTTAGGACGTCAACAATTTTTTATTTTTATTATATTATATTACTGTAGCTTCTCTAATTTTTGCTATGACATATATATATTGGACATTAAAATTATAAATTTTTTATCAATTAATAATATTCACTTTTTGATTTTTTTATAATCTAGAAAAGAAATAATTGATTTAAAAAAAGTCATTACAATCATTTGAATGAGGTCTATCAATTAATTGTTAATTTTAACAATTTTAAATATGTTTGACTTAGTATCTTAGCATGTCTAATAAAACATTATAATTTGTACCTCATCTTGAGTATTTTTGAATCCAATGTTATGGTAACATTTATTTCTCTTATAACCTTTATATGTTATGGTAAACATTTTCTATAATATAGGTCGTTTTAGATTTAATAATTATTTAAATTGTAAGAAACTAATACTTTCTCATAATTTATACTAATTTATTTTGCTAATTCTCAGTAATAAAGTATGAGGTCAAATGAAGATGAAACAAAAGTCATTAAACTTGACTATATTAAAATCATATAATTAAACCTTTTTATTTAAGTCAAGGTGTTATTTTTATAGCATTTTGGCACACTTTAAAAGCCATTTTAATTCGTGCCTAATTTAAAGCTTGTTGATGTTATACTCGATCCCCTAATCATTTTTTAATTAATAGGCCCTATTCAATTAATCTCAATTCTTCAAATAATTTTATTTGATTTTCTTATATTTCTATGAAACTCGAAATCTTCTTTCCTGAAACCTTTACATTACTTTTTTGTGGTTGTATTACGTCATTTTTAAGTTATCTTTCTTTTGTTTGAATGTATATTTTCGAAATATTTATAAAATTATTAATTATAATTTGTGTTTAATTACTTATTTAAATTTTCATCTCGAGCAGTTCGACTCAACTAAAATTATTAATTATAATATATAGTTTTCCATCTCCTTTATATATTACTTTTTAACTCTAAATCTCATCTCATATGAACTTCACATCACTTTGTTTTATTATACTACATTATCTCAATTAATCACATTTTAGCCATAAAATCTATTTTCAAAATATTATGATTTTAATATATTGTTAATTATGTTTATTTATTTAAATAATTTGTGGATACTTAAACTAACCATGAATCTAATCAAAAGAAATGTAGCTTTGCACATCTCAACCTACTCTATATTTATTTTAGAACAATAGCTGAACAAGTATAATAAATTTGTAATGATAATAATCAAAGTAAAATAATTCAACAAAATTATGTACAAATCAATGTCTCATAGACCATACAAAAATCATAAAAGATATGATATTTAAAATTATAAAAATGAATAAACATTTATATTTAGTTTATTAAATGATGTTTGTTTCCTATTGATTTGAGCAAGTTTTCAAATAATGTGCAATACCTAATTAAGTAAACAAATTTATAGAACACTATACTTTAAAAATGTGGTAATATATATTAAAATAGAAATAAGATAGCTTGTAGCAAAGTAATATAACCAAATCAATGACATATAAATGTCAAATTAGATGAAATTTAAAGTTACATAGTAATATAACAAAGTGAAAATGAAAAATTTGAGGAATTGAGATGAATTTAGCATGAAAGTTGCATTCTTTGATTCAAATGAGATTGAGCATAAACTCCTCCTTTGACAAAAAAAAGGTTTGAATAAAAAAATCTCATCATATATGACAAAAACTAACAAAATATTTAAAAAATAAATAACTAATTGGATAGAGTTCTTTGAGATGAACCCAATGATAATTATTTCATTTCTATTAGACATTATTTTTAATTATTACAAATTATTAAAAAAATATATAAAAATAAAAATTAAATATTAATTTAATATTATATAAATATATGTATATTAAATGTTAAATGAGATAATTTAAAGTATTATAATACACCCAAATCAAAGGGAAGTCAAGATCATATGCGAGAAGAATAAGAGTATCATAGTTCTATTACAAATCAAGGGAAAATGTTTGAATAAATGAGATAAATATATAAAAAACCTGTGTTAAAATCTACAAAAGAGGTTGAGTGAAACATGATCCATAATAAAAATCAGGTATGATAGAAACTATCTCACAAATCATGTCAAAGCAAATGAATATGTAATAACAAAGAAAAAATAATAAAAATGAATATTTAATTTGATGGAGGAATTGATCCTGTTTTGCTCATTTGGAATTGCTACCCACTATAATAATTAATAATCAAAAATAAAATAAATAATTATTCTTATACAGAATGATAAATATTTAACTAAAAATGAGGTAAATTTAAGAAATGTAATATTTAAAAATCAAAGATATGTAAAGGTTACATGAAAAGAGATTTGGTATTTATAGAATTAAAAACATTCAAGTGAATAATTTTAATTCATGAGATAAATTACATCAAAAATATTATATCCTATGAAACTAGGGACATCCATTGCAAAATCTACAGTAATAACATCTTGTTCATATTAAATTATCTTGTAAATAATTTAAGAATATAAAAAAATAATTTTATAAAGTTAACTAAGATGAGTCTATTGATACATGTTCCTTATGTATTAGATCACATTTAAAATAACTATTAATTATAAAAATAAAATACTTAAATAATAATAAATAACTTTTTGATATAAAATAAATGTATATAAAATATGTGACAATTTGATGCATTTTAAGTTAACCAAATGAAAACTATTTAAAGGTCTCAAGGATGGATATTTCAAGTTTCAAAGTAAATTAATGAACTAAAATCAAATTACATAAAGAAAAATGAGATAAATTACATAGGAATGATGCATTTAAAGATATTAAGGATATTGATTATAGTAGTCTTGATCAAGAAATTATGTACTAATAAAACATATAGTAAACAAAGGAAAAAAAATAAGACATTGAAAAACTTTAAAAATGAATATTTAACAAGAAAAATCTTGTTGAGATTTGTTCAATTACAACTATTTGATGTTAATTGGATCTTTTTCTTGGGATTATTATGAATTAATAAAATAGATAAGGAAAAACATAATAATACAGTTTTTTAATTCTAAACAAATACATAATAGAATAAAATTGGGAAAAATTGAGGCATTATTATATGACCAAATGAATTAGACCTCATTTGAAATTATTGCAAATTATCGAAGTAAATAAATGTGAATAATGATGCATTGTTATGTTAATATTAGGTTAATAAATAATTAAAGAAAGATAAATTGCAGCAAATTCAACATAACAAAATCAAAGCAATTCTAAGATCATAAGTCAGTTTATTTAGAGTCATAGACTAAAAAAATAAAAGTAAAATATTTGATGGAATGAGACAAATTATTCTAGAAAGTTGCATTCCAAGGTTTTAAGAAGATTGAGCATAACATCCTCATTTGAAAAGTACACAAAACCATCAAAAATAAATTATTTTATAATTACAAAGCAAAATATATTATTAATTAGATGGAGTTAGGTTAGATAAAACCAATGACATTTGTTTCATTTTAGTCAAATCAACCATAGGATTATGAAGAGTTAATGAAATAAATAAGCTTAATTTATTTATTTTATATTAAGTAAATTAATATTAAAGATAAAATAAGATAAATTTAAACTATGTAGTATAGCCAAATTAAAGTAATGTAAATGTCACCTGAAAGGAGATTTATGGTTACACAGTAATATAATTAAAGCAAAGTAATAAAGTTACAGAAATAATAGATTATACGAAAAATTTCCAATTTAAGATACTAAGCAGATCGAGAAAAATTTGCTAGATGTCCAAATATGGTATTCTTTGTTTTGAAAAGCATAAAAAATAGTAAATAAGAAAGAAAAATATAACTATAAAAACATGTTCCAATAATAGAAAATAATTATTTATATATTTAATAAATATTTATAATAACTAAAAAAAGATTAATTAAAAATTATTACATAATCAAATTGAATGGATATAAAGGTCACATGATAGAAGAATTAGAGTGACATACTAAAATTACCAAATCATAGTGGAAACATTTAGTAGATTAGATAAATTGTATTAAAAATTATTACATAATCAAATTTGCATTCTAAAATTACCAAATGATATATAATGAAATAAGTTTGTGTTTTTCATGTGTAATAAAATAGTATAATTCATACCTTATTGAATAATCATGTATGCTACACCCATTCTCTTGAATATATTTGAATGAAATGTTTTGATAAACTTCATCTCTCATGTTTCCTTCATATGTTGTTGATTTTCTTATATATTTTACTTTAATTTGGATCATTATATATTTAATAATAATTCAATTAACAATAAAATATTACTCTATCATTATTAATGCTTATTTAATTTGACAATTCTTAGTGTTAAAATATGAGGCCTAATAAAGACAAAATAAAGGTTATTGAACTTGACAAGATGGGCACCATATAATTAATTATTGTATTTTCATATTTTATTTTAAATATTTTGGGCTCGCATTCTAAGGAATTTTTGTTTATACCTAATTTAATGTTTGACAATGTTACACTCGATCACTTAATCATCTTGGGATTAAAGTTTCCCATTTAATTAATCTCGATTGTTCAAATTGTTCAACTTGATTTCGAAATGTAATCATGAAACTGTAGATCTTCTCTCATACCTTGTTTACATTGCTTTGGCATGGTTGTATTACATTATTTTAATTATCTTACTTTAGCTTTAACATATTTTTACAAGATCTTAAAATAATAATTAATTATATTTTATGTTTAATTACTTCTATAATTTGTCATATTGAGGAGTTCCATTAATTAAAATTACATTTCTTTTGTTTTTAAAATTTTATTTTCAAAATAGTTTACATGAATTACAAGTCATTTTGAGTCATACAAGACATGATGGTCAATAATGTAATAGTCGATCTGTATAGAATAATGCACAACAATTTTCAAATAATGTTTGTCTAATTTTGACTTCTTTTGTTTGATCTGGTTATGTTATTTCTTAACTCCACATCTACTATCATGCAACCTTTTAATCACTTCTATTAGTTGTACTATATTATTTTAATTCATCTCATTTCAGTTTTATTATACATTTTCTTATTATTAAAATGATAATTTATTACTATTAAAGCTTATTTGTTTCTATATTTTGTATTTTCTCAAAAATAGTTTTGATCATTATGAAACTAACTCAGCTATACTTATCTCAATGTGCTTTATGTGATTAAATATTCATTTTAATATATTTATATTTTCTTATTATATTTTTTGCTTACATTATAAGACATTTTGACTTTTACTTGATTTCATCATTAAGGATGTCACACATGAACTCCTTATTATCCAGGAGGGCAACTTTACTTTATAATTTTTCTTTTTTCTTCGAACTTTTCTCATTCATTTGATATATTCAATTGTCACTATGAATCTCTTCTTATTTGACATTTACATGTGTTTGTTTTGGTTATATTACAATAGTTTTCTTTATCTAATTTCAATTTTAAGTTTTTAAAATTAATACTAAATCAAAAATTTAATATAAATTTTTCTTATTTATTTTTGTAATTTACATAAACCTATATTGAGATTTTATTGAGACCAAAAAGACATCATTGAATCCATCTCAATGATACCTATAAAACTTAATATACAGTTTAACTTTTTTTAAGTGCTTTATTTTAATGACCATAGGCACTCTTCAAGAGAATTTTGATTCAAGTCTAATTTAATAATTAATTTTGTCACATTTGGTCTACATAGTTTCTTGGAATACAAACTTCTTATAAACATTATGTTATTTCTTCATGGTCAGTTGGAATACAACATTCCCATGCAATTTATCTCACTTTTACAAATGTGTTGCTTTGATTTGACAATATCTATTTTTGACTCTAAATCTCCTCTCACATGACGTTTACATCGCTTCAATTTATTTTAGTAAATGTATCTCAATTTATCACATTTTATCGTTATAAAATAACTTATTAATTTAAAGATGATAATATATTTTTATTTATTTTGATAAAATTAAATAATTTGTAGAAACTTAAACTAAACTTCATCCTGACCTACTCTAACAAATAAAATATTCAATTAATTTTTTATATTAAATTTTTTACATGTCTTAAGATATTTTTATTTTTTACCATAGTTGATGATAAAACATAGTACACTTAATCCCCTTAGTATCTCAGAATGCATCTTTATCTTATAATTTGACACATTTGTTTCAAATTTTTGGCTTTTAAATAGTTCTATAATCATGTAACTCTAAATCTTATTTGATATGACCTTTACATGTATTGTATTTTGTTATGCAACATTGTTTTTGTCTATCTCATTCCAATTTGAATATTTATTTAATTATTTATGCATATTGCCTTTCATAATTTATCATAATTTAGAATGATCTCTAATCTAGAAAGAAGACAGATTATTGGACATATTTTCATTAGCTTTATTCAATTAAATATATAATGTTACATTTTTCATAAAAACATTTGTTTAAATTTTGCATGCTTTATGAGATTTTTTAATTTGTCACCAATTTGATGATCAAGGATGTTACACTCGATCTCTATAGTATATATGAATAGATCTTTCAAATATAATTTGTCTTATTTCTTCAATGTTTTTCTTTGACATGTTTATGTTACTATTAAACCATATTTCTTCTCCCACGTGGCCTTCACATTGCCTTCATTTGCATAAATTAATATTTTTTAATTTATCTTATTCTTTATTTATTATATATTTTATTAGTATTAATAAAGAAACTACAACTATGTTCACATATTTAATCTTGTAATTTTGTGTAATGAGAAAATAGGTTTGAACAAAATGAAATAAGCGTTGTTAAACTCATTTAAATGAGTTTCATCCAATTAATTACTCCTTTTATTTTGTAAATGTTTTATTTTCTATTATTTTTGCATTCCTTATGTGACATTTCAACTACTACCTAATTCTGCTATCGATGTTGTTACCCTCTTTCTCTTCAGTATCATGAAACTTAAATTTAGTAAAAAATTTTCTTTAATTTTGTTATACTACTGTGAAATTCTAATTCTCCTCTAGTGTAACCTTTTAATCACTTTGGTTTGGTAAAATTACATTACTTCATTTGATCTCATTTTAGCATTAATATATATTTACTTAATATGAAAATAATAACTTATTTTTATTTATGTTTAACAAGTTTTCTAAATAATAATAATTTTAAAAGAGGTTTAGTAGAGATGTAAAAATTCTATTACTATTGAGTTTATAGGCTCCAATAAATTTAATATTTTTTATATTTTTAAATATTTAATTTTATATGATTTAGAATTATTTATAAGGTTCATCCATTTGCACATGATTTGACCAAAGAGGATGTTATGCACGATATTCATCGAATGATTGAATGCAACTTTCTTCAAAAAAATTGCTTATTTCTTAAAATGTTTTGCTTTATTATTTTATTATATTACTTATTAACTCTAAATCTCTTTTTTTTTGAAATTTACATTGCTTTGACTTATTTTGTTGCCTTCCTTTAATTTATCACATTATTTCTTTAATATATATTTGTTTAATAATAAACTAATAATTTTTTTTGTTATTTATGATAACTTTAATAAAAATTTTAATTTATTTAAAATATGGTCTCATTGAGATCAAAAAAATTGTTGACTCATCTTAGTAAATTATCCAAAACTTTTGATAAATTTTATAAGTAATTCTATTCATGCCTAATTCGATGATGTGACCCAAAACTATCATGCAATTTAGCTTTCCGATTGAACTAATCTCATTTTTAGAATTATTTTCATTTTTTAAGTTAAGCTCAAATGAAACAAAAATTTTTCTCACTTGTGACCTTCACATCACTTTGAATTGTGAATGTTAAATGATTAAATTTAACTTATTTAAATCTCGTCATATATTTACCTAATATTTAAAATGTAACTTTTTGGTGTGCATGGTTGTTTAAGTTTTTAATTCACAATAATTCCAATGATGTCTAATTAAGACGAAATAGACTTTGATAACTGGTCTAGATGAACTCCAACAAATTAAATATTCATTTTTTAATCTAAAATACTTAAATTATCATAGTTTTGGCATATTTTCGAGTTTTTTTATTTTTGCTTAATTTAGTAATTGATCAAGTTATGGTCGATCTTCCTAGAATCTTAGAAGTTAACTTTTTTATAAAATTTATCTCATTTCATCAAATGATTTTATTTTGATTAAGTTATATTACAATGAAAATTTATGTCTTCTCTTCTATGAACTCTACATGTGTTTGTTTTGTTTATTGCATTCCATTAATTTATGTATTTTTTGTATTAATATGAATTTTAAAATACTAAATTAAGTATTTATTAATTTATTTTTTAGTAACATTGTAATTCTTAAATAAGTATTCATTTTTATATCATTAAATATTTTATTTTCTGATGTGTTCACATACTTTACAAGGTATTTTTATGTATACATGATTTTATAATCAAAAATTTTCTTTTTTATCTAGTAATACAACTTTGTAAATAAAATTATTTAATCGCTTTGGCTATATTACTTATTTACTCCAAATTCGTAGATATGAAAACTTTACATCACACTAATATATTTTTTAAATTTTAAATAAACTATTTATTATTTATGTTTATTTGCATTTATAATTCTCAATTATTCTAAATAAGGTATGATTGAGATGAGACAAATTTCATTAGAATAGTCTCAATGTGCTGTATCTAATCAAATATTTCTTATATTTTCAAATATTTCAATTTCTAATGTTTTAAAATTCTATTGTGAGATGTTATTCTTTGTACCTTATTTGACATTCAATGACGATGCACTCGACAACCTTAGTGAATTGGATTGCATCTCTTCCAGATAATTTATGTGATTTCTTCATATTTATCACATTGATTTTGTTGTATTACAATGAAAAATTTCTTCTATTGTCATGTGACCATTAAATTATTGTTCTTTAGTTACATTACATTATTTTAATTTATCTTATTTTTTCTTTAATAAAATTTAAATAAATATTAAATTTAAATTTAATACAATTTATGGTTATTTAATTTGGTAATTCACAATAGTTCTATAAGATGTGTGATGTTGACAAAATAAACATCATTAAACTTACCTTATTGAGCTCCATCAAAGTTATATAAATTTGTTTATATTTTTGAGTATTCCATTTTCTAGTGTTATGATTTCTTTATGAGAAATTCTAAATTATACCTCATTAGATAACTCAATGTCGTTACATTTTCTATTGTTAGTATCTTGTGTCGTATATTTAATACAAAATTACTATGTTCCTCTAAATTTCCCTTTATTTTGCCTTTAAATCGCTTTGACTTTGCTTTATTATACTATTTCAATTTATCTTATTTTGTTACAAATTCATATTTTAAAATAATTAAAATATTCACCTTTTACTATGATAGCTTATTTTCCAAGATAATTCCCAATTTTTCAAATTGAGCTTCAATTGAGAAAAATCAAATGCCATTAGACTTATCTCAATAAGCTTTATCAATATATATATATATATATATATATATATATATATATATATATATATGCATATATATATAATCCATTTTATATAGTTTTTTTTATGTTTTATTAGATATTTCATTTCATGCTTCATAATGACTGAAGATATTGTGTTCAATCTCCTTAGCATTCTGTAATGCAACTTTCTGAAACAGTTTATCGCTTTTGTTTAATTCTATTCTCCGATTTTGGTTTTTTTATTTTGAAACAAAATTGTCTACCCTATGATATCTAAGCTAACTTGATTTTGCTATATTATATTTCGTTAGATTCATCTAGATGAGATGTTTTTAATTAAAAATTAGTTTTTATATTTTCAACTATTTCTTTTCTAGGATATTGGCATGCTTTATGAATTTTTTAGATCTATACTTAATTTGATAATTAAGGATGTTATTGTGGACCTATTTAGTAACTCGGAATAAAAATTTCCCAATTAATTTACGCCATTTCATGAAATACTTGGCTTGGCTATCATTAAAATATAGTTAAACTCAAATTCTTCTTCTTATTTTGACCATACATTACTCCGATTTTTTTATTTTATATTACATATATTTATCTTATTTCAAATTTTTTATATGTTTTCTTGGTAACCAAATGATAGTCTAAGATTATTTATTCTCATTTAACTTGGTAATTTGTTGTTATTCAAAGTGAGTTTCAATTGAGATGGAACAAGTGTCCTTACTCTCATTATGACAAGTTTTAACATACTAAATATTTGCTTAGATTTTTTTAAAATATTTTTTTTCTAAAGTGCTATAGCATGCTTTACAAAATATTTTGATACATTCATTACTTGATGTTTGTGGACAATCGAGACATTCTCTTTTATTCATTGAATGGAACATTATCATATAATTTATCTTTTTTCTTGAAATGCTTCAAGTTGATATAATTAAATTATTATATAACACTAAATCACCCCACATGCAATTTTTACATTGCCTTGACTATGTTTTGCTACAATTCTTCAACTAACCACATTTTAGCATTAGCATGTATTTACTTAATATTAAAATACTAGTTTTTTAATTTTTTGACTTATTTAGATTTATAATTTTGGATAATTCCTAATATAGCTTGATTTAAAAAAACAAACTTTATTTGACTCATCTAAAAATTTGTATTCTAATTAATGTTTTTTTCTATGTTTTTGAGATATTATATTTTCTAGGATTTTTGCTTGCCTTATCAAATATGTTGACATGTGTTGATTTAATGATCAAAGATGCCACAATTGATCACTTTTGTATCTTGGAATGGAAGTTCACTAAACAATTTACCTCATTTCTTCAAATATTACATTTAGATTTTATTATATTACAATGAAACTATGTTTCTATTCTTATATGACCTTTATATTACTTTGAATTGGATATATGGCATTGCTTCATTTTAACTCATTTAATATTTGATATATTTTTATTTTACTATTAAAATAATATTTATTTGCTATTTAATGTTATATACTTTGGTAATGTGTTCTAATTCAAAATGTTGTCCAACAATTAAAAAAACAAATATTATTGAATTTTTCATGGCAACCTCATGTGAATAAATAATAAATTTTATGTTTTCAAATATTTTATTTTGTTTTGTTTCAGAATGCTTAATGAGTCATTTTGATTTATAATTTATTTCAAATCAAGAATGTTACACTTTACCTCTTAATTCTATTAGAATGCAACTTTCATGTATAACTTATCTCATTTATTCAAAGTTTTTTGGTTATAGTTATACAACAATATAACTCTAAATCACCTCTCATGTAATGTTTACATAGCTTTTATTTTGTTACAGAACAATTATTAAATTTATCACAATTTATCTTTAATATGTATTTGTTTTTATTTTAAAATCATAATTGCTTATTATTTAAGCTTAATTAATTTTATTTAA
Organism: Vanilla planifolia; assembly: GCA_023846275.1. NCBI lineage: Eukaryota > Viridiplantae > Streptophyta > Magnoliopsida > Asparagales > Orchidaceae > Vanilla > Vanilla planifolia. The sequence goes on along the minus strand of JAIUJO010000080.1, from coordinate 272,427 downwards.
TTTGTAGCTATTATAAATGATGTCTATTCAAGACAAAACAAGCGTTGTTTGGCTCTTCACAATGAGCCCTACCTCATTAAAAAATTATTTTCCTTACTTTTAAAATATTTTAATTGTTAGAGTTTTGACTTTCTTTATAAGATATTTCAAAAGGAACATGGACATTTTATAGACAACTTTTCTTGAAATATTTCACTTAGACTTTGTTATGTTTCAATAAAGCACTAATTCTATTCTGTGAAATTACATCACTTTTGTTTTGTTATATTACGTTACTTCAACTTACCTCATTTTTTTCTTTGATATATCTTTCTTTTTTATCATTTATTTGTATTTTTTTGTAATTTTTTGTAATTACAAATGATGTTTGTTGGTGACTAAACAAACATCATTGGATTCATCTCACAAAACTCTATCAAATAAATATTAAATTGAATATTTTAAAAAAGTATTTTAAGTTTTCGCATAGTTTAGAATTCACTTAAATTTATACCTCATTAAATTATTAGAAAGTGTTAATGCTTGATTTCAAAGGTTTCTTGAAATGCAACTTTCTGGTACAATTTATCTCATGCCTTCAAAGCTTCATTTTTATTTTGATATAAAATAGTATAACACTAAATATACCTTTTCTTGAAGTTTACATGACTTTAATTTGGCTATAACACATTACTTTAGTTTCTCCTATTTTTACTTTAATTTATATTTCCATATTATTAAAATATTAATTTCCTATTATTTACGATAATCTATTTTTTTAATTTTTACTTATTTGAACGATCACTAATCGAGATGAAAAAGACAATTTTTAAGTCCTCTCAATGTGCTTTATCAAGGGAAATTATAATTTTTATATTTTTAAGTAATTTATTTTCATTTACTTTCGGTTGGTATATGAAACATTTTCATTCGTTTCTAATACGAGGACTAATTAAGTTACGCTTGATATCCTTATTATCTTCAAAAGCATATTTCTCACAAAATTTGTCATTTTTTCAATTTTTCTCTTTGATTTGGATATAATACAATCAATTATAAATCACTTATCTCATAAAATTTTTATTTATTTCATTTTTTGTTATATTTATTAAATTTATCATCATTTGAATTTTATATAAGTTTGCTTAATATTGAAATAATAATTATTTATTATTCATGCTTATTTAATTTAATATTTTGACTTAATTCTAAACAATGTCGGATCGAGACAAAATATACATATTTGGGCCCATCTTGATGCGCTCTATCAAACTAGATATACATTTTCATTTATCTTATTTATTTTTTAAAATTTTTTGTATTACTTTTAATATATTTTGACTTATACCTAATTTTAATGATTTGGGATCTTACACTACATATCATTAGTATATTGGAATGTAACTTTCTATTGTAATTTAAGTTATTTCTTCAAATTGTTCACCTTAACTTTGTTATTTTGTTATGTGACTTTAAGAATTTGATCATGTGAGCAATACATGCCACTAATTTAGTTACGTTTCATTAATTTAATTTGTTTTATTTTGTCTTTGATATTAATTCACTAAATGTTAAAATAAAAATTTATTTTATTCAAAGATATTCAAATTGCTTGTTCATTGTAATTAAAAACAATGTCTAATCAACATGAAGAAAGGTCATTGAACTAATGTTGATGATCTCTGTCAAAGTAAATGTTTATTTCTTTATGTATTTAAATATTTTTTGTTTCTTATTTTTTTATGAGCTATTTTTAATTATGTGTAATTTGATAAGTGACTATGTTATACAATTGATCTTTATTACACCATTGAATGAAGGTTTCTCATATAATTTATCTCATCTCTTGAATGTTTTTGTTTTGACTTCAACATATTAGGTAGAAACAATAATTCTTGCGACCATTACATTACTTTAAATTTAGTATATTAAATTACACCAACATATGCAATTATGATCTTATTATACATTTCGTTTATTTTAAAATAATATTTTATTACTATTTATAGCAATTTAGTTTTGTTATCTTAGTAATTTTATACAAGGTCAGATAAATATAAATTGGACATCATTGAACTCCTTTAAAAGAGCTCCATCAAATGAGACATTCATCTACTTAAACCTTAATTACTTATATTACATTGCCTCCAATTTTCTCACTTCAAATTTAATATATATTTGTTTAAAATTCTAGAAATAATTTATTATTATTTATGTTTAATGTCTTTTGGTAATTTGTAATAATACAAAAATAGCCAAATGGAGATGAATAAAATCTCATTCAAGTAATCTTAATAAGCTCTATCCAATTAATAATACATTTTTAATTTAAAACATTTCTCTTTTTGAGGTGTTGACACATCTTAGAAAACATCCTATTTTTTTGATGATTTAAAGATATTGAATGTTGCATTTAAGCTTCTTACTTTTTAAAATATTTTACTTTCATTTTAATATATTTTTTTAATCTAAACAATCTCTCATATTACCTTCACATTTGTTTTATTTGGTTATATTTTCTCTTGTAAGGTTTAATATATATTAAATAAATATTTAAATATTTATTTATTTATTTTTTTAATTTATAGTAATTTTAAATGAGGTTAGATGGAGAAGAAAAAAACTTTATTAGAAAAATCTCAGTGAGCTTTATCACATTAAATACTTAATTTTATATTTTTTAAATTTTTTTATTTTTTATGGTGTTAGTATTTTATATCAAATGTTTTTATTTATACCTGATTTAATGGTCAAGGACATTACTCTCAATACCCTTAATATCATGACATGTAATTTTCATGAAGAATTTATATCATTTCTTAAAATTTTATTTTCGTTCAACTAGTTATATTACTTACTAACACCAATTATTATCTAATCATTACTTTCATTTTGTTATATTAGAAAGCATTAATTTAGCTTATTTTTCCTTTAATTTAGTTATAAATAATATTAAATTAATAAATTATTATTATTTATGTGTATTTAAAATTGTAATTTGAAAATATTCCATTTGTGGTCTGATTAAGAGAAGACAAATATTGTTTAACTTTTCTAAACATGCTCAATATAATTAAATATATATATCTTAAAATTGTTAAACATTTTTTAGTTAATAAATTCTTTTAAAATTGCTTTGAATAGTAACTTATTTAATGATCAAGTCTTTTATAGTCAAGCAACTTAGTGTCATTAAATGCATCTTTCATGTGCAATTTGTCATTTCTCCAACTATTGAACTTTTATGTGCCTATATTACCATGAAAATCTAATTCTCGTCACTTGTGAGATTTATGTCATAATGTTTTTGTTATATCATATTATTTTATTTTTTCTTATTTTTAATTTTAAAAAAATTAATTTAATATTAAAAGTGTAATTTATTATTGTTTATTCTTATTTACTTTTGTAATATGCAGTAATTCTAAATGAAATCCAATGTAAGTGAAACAAATGTATTTTGAATTGTCATGATGAACTATATCCACTAAAATATTGATTTTAATATTTTTAAAATTTAATTTATTTGTGTTTTTAGATAATAATAAGATATTTTGATTCAAACTTGATTTGGTTATCAAAGTTTTTATACTCAATCTCCTTAGAATCTTAGAAAGCATATTTATTTCAAAGCTATCATACTTCTTAAAATTAATCATTTTTATATTTTGTATTACAACGTAATTGCAAATCTTTTATTGTGTAACCTTTTCATCCCTTTAATTAATTATAATACATTTCTTTAATTTCTCATAGTTTTTCTTCATAATATATTTTTCCTAAATTATACAAAATATTTTATTTTATTTATGCTTCTTTGCATTAATAATTCATTGTATTTGCAAATGACTTCGGATGTAAAAAAAACAAAATGTGGTTAAATCATCTTGAAAAGCTATATAGAGTAAATTTTTTATTTTATTATTTTATATATTTTTTCTAAAGTTTCAACATTCCTTATGAAGAATTTCAAATCCTATCTTGTCACCATTAGAAATCTTACTCTTGATCTACTTAGTTTCTTAGAATACAACTTTGTCATACAATTTATGTCATTAATTTAAATATTGTAATTTTATTTTGATATCATTTTATTTAACTCTAAGTCTACTTTTTTATGAATGTTGCATTATCATATTTTTTTAATATTTTTGTTAAGTTTATCTCATTTTAGGATTAAGATATTTTTATATGATAAAAAAATTAGGTGTTACTATTTATGTTTCTTCACTTTTGTGAAATGCCATAACTCGAAATATAGTGCTGCTAAGATGAGAGAAATTTTTTTTTACTCATCTCAATGGGCTCTATCTAATTAAATTTATATATTTTAAATTTTTAGAGATTTTATTTTCTTGCTTTTTTTTCTCGTTTAATGAGATTTTTTAATTTGTAACTAATTTGAGGATCATGGATGTTACACTCAATCTTATTAGTATCTTAGAATATACTTTTCCCAAAATTTGTCTCATTTATTAAAATGTTTCACTTCCATGAAGCTTCATCACTATCAATAGCTAATTCTAAACTCATGTTTTCTTTACGTTGCTTAATTTTGTTATATTAGATTTCTTTAATTTATCTTATTTCATCTACAGTATAATTTTTCCTTATACAAAAACAAAAAAATTAATTATATTTATTTATATTTATTTGTTCACATTCTATTGGTTCAAATTATCTTAATTTTGCTTTATTATATTTTTATTAAGATAACAATGTACTATTTATTTATTTTTATGTATTTTTTATATTTCTTGTTTGTTTCAAATGATGATTAATTGAGAATAAAGAATGTTCATTCATCTGTTATTATATAGCTCTATAAACTTAAATATTATTTTTAAGTTATTACATATTTATTGAGAGTTATACCCATTAGATGATAATTAATTTTGCACTCAATCTTGTTTATTTTTTAATTAATTTATTTTTATAATTTATCTCATTTTTTAAATTTTTTTATTTGAATTTGTTATATAACAATATAGGTATTAATCTCCTTCATTAAGTTGTTACATCTTATTCATTTGTTTATATTATATTATTTCAACGTATCACATTCATTAAATTCATATATTTTTGGCTTAAAATAATAATTTATGAATTGTTATGCTTATTTACTCTTGTAAATTGCAATAGTTGAAAATGACAGTCAATCTTATTGAAATAAATGTAGTTGGACTAGTCTCAAAGAGCTCTATCAAATTAAATTTATTTCTTTAGTATTTTAATTTTTTAAAAAATTTTTTGAATGTTCAAGAAATTTTTTTCTATGGAAGAAATTTAACAAATGTAGATTTTATGTTTGATCTCTTAATTCTCTTGGAAATTAACTTTCCTATGAAACTCATTTTTAGTTTTTCAAATTTGCCACTTCGACCTCATAATATCCTAATGTGACTATAATTATTCTTTTGTATGAGCTTTGCGTCTCTTTAATTTTCTTATATCATATTAATTTAATTTATCTTATGTATATTTTATATATAGAATTACATCCTATTAAAATAATAACTTATTATTATTTATGCTTTTTTATTTTGGGAACTCACTAAAATTTAAAAGCACGTCTAATTGAGATAAAAAAATTTTATTTGACTGATTCTAATAAGTTTATCAAATTTAACTTTCATTTTTCTATTCTTAAAGAAATTTTGTTAAATTTTTGGCACACATTATAAGACATTTTTATTTGTAACTTATTTAATAATAGAGGATGTTTCCCTCAAACTCTTAGTATCTTGAGTACAACTTTCCCAAAAAAATTTCTTAATTCCTTAATTGTTTTCCCTTTTATTTTGTTGTATTATTATGAAACTATACATATTCTATTTATGAACTTTAGATCACCTTGACTATATTATATTACATTTGCTCAACTTATATTATTTTAACATTAATATAAAATTAATGAATAATAAAATAAAAATCTATTTTTAGTTCTTATTATATTTTGTAAATCACATTTATTTCAATCAAAGCTCTATCATGAAGAAATAAACATCATTAGACACATCCTAATGGGCTATATAATTTAAAATTCATCATAATATTTTAAATATTTTATTTTTTATTGTTTTAGAATACCTCATGATATATTTTTATCCATATCTGAGTTAATGATCAATAATTTCACAATCGATCCCCTTAGCATATTTTAATGCTAATTTCTTCTATATATAATCTAAATTCCTTAGTTGTTTGGCTTTCATTTGGTTAAAATACTATTTTTCTTTAAATCTTTTGTTATGTAGCTATTACATTTGTTCGACTTGTTTATGTTATGTTACTTCATTTTATCACATTTTAGTTTTATCATATATTTTCTTTACATTAAAATAACCATTTAAAAGTTTTTTTTTCCTTAGTTCACTATAATTAAAAATGTGATTCAATTGAGAAAATAAGTTCATTGGACCCATCTTCACAAGTTTTATCCAATTAAATTATCCTTTTATTTATTTTTATTTCAATTGTCTTTTGAATGCTTTGTAGAGCATTTTATTTCATATATGATTTAAAAATTGAAGATTTTGCACACAATGCCCTTTGTAACTTAAAATTCATGTTTATTACACGACTAAATCTTCCATCATGTGTCCTTCATATGTCTTACATTTGGATTTATAATATTTGTCCAACTTATCCCATTATATCTCTTACATATATTTATTTAATTACAAAATAATTGTTTTTTTATTATTTATGCTTATTACTTTATCAAATTGCTACTAATTCTAAATGAAATCTTATGAAGAAGAAATAAATCTAGGATGACTCATTCTAGTTGGCTCTCTTAGTGAAAAACTTATCTTTACATTTTGAAATATTTTATTTTTTAGCTTTTTATCTACTTTATAAGATATTTTCAGCTCCATCCATATAATTATTAAATTTTCATATTTTTAGTTATTTTTTTAAGGAGTTTTATAAACTATTTTAATTCATACCATTATTTAGGTTCAAGAATGTTACATTCGATCTCATTAGTATCTTCGTAAGTAGCTTTCTATACAATTTACTAATTGTCTTTAACCTTTTTTCATTGCTTTAGTACTAACACTTTGTAACTGAATCTCATATCTAGTGCCTTGTATAGGGCCTTGATGTTGTTAAGTTAAAGAGCTTCATTTTAACTTATTTAATAATAAAATAATAATTATTTGTTTATTATTCTTCTTTAAATTGTCCATTCATAGTATTTAAACATGACGTTCAATAAAAATTAAATAAACTTCGTTTGACAAATCTCGACAATGTCTATTAAAATAAAAATGCAACATTTATGTTTTTAAATATCATATTTTTTTAATGATTTGGCATGTTTTAAGAGTAGTTTCTATTAATAATTGATTTAATCATTAAAGATGTTTTACATGATCTCCTCGCTATCTTGGAATGCAAATCTTTCTTTCAATTTTTTTTAAAATATTTCTCTTTACTTTTTATATCACATAGTTTCAATTTATTACATTTTGTTCTTTAACATTAACTTAATTGTTTATGAAAAAGGTTATTTATTATTATTTATCTTTACTTTCTTTGGTACTTCTTTATTGCACCAAAAGAGGATTGATCATGATCAAATAAATATTTTTTTAATCTCAATGACTTATATTTAATAAAATATTCATCCCTTTTTTTTATATTTAGTTTCCAAAAAATTTGTGAATTTTTTTAAGGCAATTTTATGAATACAGTATTTGGTGGCTTGCGATTTCACACCCAAACTCCTATGTCATTTGAAATCAGGCTTTCAATAAAATTTATCTCAATTGTTCAAATTATTTTCTTAGATTTTGCATATGTTTCTATGTTATTTTTAATTTATTCTCATGTATCCTTCACATTAGTTTTAATTAGGAATATTATTTTTCATTAATTTATCATATTTCAACTAAAACTTTTATTTACTTAGCAAAAAGGTAATTTTATTATTTTTTATGGTCTGATTGAGATGAAACTAATATATTTTTAACTCTCTTGATGGTTTCTATGTAATTAAGTATGAATTTTTGTAATTTTTAATATTTCATTTTCTTGTGTATGAGAATATTCTAAGTGACAATTGGTTTGTGCTTGTTTGTAGAATGATACACACAATTTCCATAGAAACTTGCAATGTTCATGTTTTTTGGAAAATTTGACTAATTTTCTCAAATTTTATGCCTATATTTCATTATTATACTATGTATCTATAAATCTCTTCTCCTTTTTTGACTATGAAAGAAATTCGTGCAATAATTCTTAAATAATTTTAAAAAATCAAATACCAATGTTTATACTTTTCATCAATAATGCTTGGCCCAAAAATAAAATTCAAAAATTATTAAACTTATAACATTTTCAACTATTAATACAACTAGTGTGCCACATCATCTCAAAATTTTGACATATCAAATTCTAGAAAAATAAAAAGAAATTCAAGTATGAAAATTTTAGTGCATGTCTTAATTTCCTTGAAGCTTGCCATGCCCCGAAGAGCCTTAAAGACCCCCAATTTAGACATTTAAAGTTCATGGCTTGACTTAATTGAACACTAACAAGTTCAGGTTAAATAAGCCCACATGAGATATAAACATTTTTGCTTGACTCAACAAATGCAAGGGTGTAACAATGTGCTAATCACAAATTAGTACTTTCTTGTTTCAAGGCCTCATAAAATTTTTCATGTTCAGAATAAAGTTATTTTGCATACATATTCACATAATAAGTAAGGAAAAAAGTTTATTATGCTTTTCATGGCAAATCAGGTCTTGGTTAAGAGGGAATTTTGAGTAATAACCAATGTTTTAAGTTTAACAATTTAATCCACATGAACTTTAATAATGTACCACTACCAATGAAATCATATAATTATCAAATGACCTTTATAACCTTAATATATAACATCTATAATAGAAAGCACTTCTTTTTTTTTATTTGGACACCATTTTTCATGAAGTTGAGTCTCCTTTTCCTTTTAATACAAATTGTTTTTCCTTGTTATTTTACATGGGTAGAGTTTATATCATTCGTAAACTTTACACGTAGGGCATCCTAATTAGTATTATGATATAGTCATGAAATTAGACAGTTATTGAAACTCACAATCATCAACAAAAAATTTCCCTAGATTGTCATGTTTGATCTATTATCCCAATGTATACAACATATTAGGCACCATGACACCATGAACATTTAACCTATCATATGTGTATGATGCTAAGCTTCCTATTACTCTATGTTCATCTCTTTGACATAGACATACTTTCATAGCCTTTCCATACATATATCTTATTTGTGTTTACTATCGTATTTCACATATAATTTTCCAATATCATACTACAAAATATTTATAGCCAAGTAACCATTGTTCTATAAAATCTTCATCAAATGCATAACTTGTCGCTCTAATTAGTCAAAATTTGCATGCATTAATTTAACAAATAAGATGGATGCATTGGTTAGTTGATGGAATTATTATAAGTATTTCAAAGTACTCATGCACACGTTTTATACTTAAGGATGTATTTAATGTTTTGACCTTAAGATCTTAATTTTAATTCATAATTGTTCTAAATTTATTTCTTGACATGGTGATAAATATTAATGAATGCATGAGATGTAATGTGTGGAATGATATCGATTCCATAAGATGATTTGAATATATTTTAAAAATATAGCGTACTAAATGTTCATAAAAATTACTCTTGATGGTTGCTAAAGAGTAAATTCCTACATTGATTAGCACATAAAAAATCTTCTTAGAATCGCCCTTATGAGATAATCATGTGTTAAACTCTTTAAAGTGGTTAATCTTTTCACTCACCTAAAATAACAGCTCATGCAAATGTTTAGTAAAAAAGCATACGGTTTTTGTTATAAAAACTACCACAAATGTGCAAAACATTAACCATATGAGCCAAAGATGGCTTGGGTTACTAAGTTTAATTTAGTAAAAATTGTTGCATGATTGCTATGCTAAGTGTTTTATCACATTAATATTATTGCTATTATCATATAAATCTACTGTAGTTTTTAGGTTTGTACAAAAATGATATATGATAATATACATGATATGCAGTCTAATAAGTAGGGGTGAATTATTGAGAACAAATATAAAAACTTTTAAAAAACACATTTGAAAATATTTTAAAATAATTATTTTTTAATATCTAGAAAGTTTAAGTAAATATATTCAAAATATTTTTTTGCAAGACTAAAATTTTATTTCATAGTAGATTAATGTTTTTAAAATTTAAAATTAGAGTTATGAAATGAAAAATCTATGAACAATGAAAAATTACATAGATTGTTTAATGTTGGTTAGCTTAAACTGAGATCATCATCTACTACAACGAAATACTAGTAAGAAACCTAACTAACTAATATAAGTCTCTTACAAAAAGATAAGTATGTGCAACAAAAACAAGAACAAAATAAAAAATAGATTACAAAATCCTTATAATAAAGTAAAATAAGTATAAAATGGTAGTGACAAATGTAAATATTATGTAAAGAATATTCTTATGCTTAATGAAATTATTTAACAAGACACAAGTGTATGACACTTTTACATGAATCAAGTTGGAAAAAAAAATAAATTCTTAGATAATAAAATTACAAAGTAGAGTTAGAGCTTAGATAATGAATGACATAATAAATGGATATAACAGTCCACTCCAATGCTAGGCTTACGTTTTGTAGCTTAAAATCTTTTCTCAATCTTTTATGTTACAAAATCTAATATTTATTGGTATGTTATAGTGACTAGAAGAAATAAGAAATAAATTTATCATTATTTGTTGAATGGCATAATTGCTAGCACAATGATGCTTAGAAAATTGTAAATATAGCTCATTTGATATACTTGTGATGTTAATTTTAAATTTTATTGACGTAAATAGGAGTAAAAAAATTGACTAAGGAGTTGAGATTTAATCTTATTTATTTGATAACAAAAATTGCATGATCAAATAACTAATTTAAATTTGTCATATTTATGAGAGGTTGAGAAATTTATGACAATTTCACCATGAAAATTACATGATTAAATGATTGGATTTGAATCAAAGTGCCTTAAAAATGCAAAAAAAAATTAGCTATTCAAACACAAAAATTTCATGATTGAATGATCGGATTTGAATTATTGTTATTCCAAAAGAAGTAGGAAATTTTTAGTATTCAATCTAAAGACTAGATCATATTAATCAAATTCACTTCAAAATTTTATAAGTTAAATCAAAAAATAATGTTTTGAATTTTTATCATACATTATCTTTTTCTGTGAGAGATAGCTATAACATAATGTTTTCCCTACCTATAAAAAATTAACAAAACATTTTAGATTGGTTGTCCATTACTTCGCTTGGGAGATATTGACCTTACTTGTTAGTAAGTTCATAAAAATTTCAGAACTGATTCCTTAACCCAATAAAATATGATACACATTTAGCAATAATGTCCTCGCTTGATGCTATCATAATCTATTTGAATTTTTTATTATTTACCAAAGTTTATGACTACGTTAAATAAAAATTTAAAATTTAACTTCTATAAGTATTCGCTGGATGCCAATTTTTGAAATTGTAACCAAGGTAAGTTAAATCATATGTTGGTCAAAGATTTGGAATCATATGTTTTTTATGGCTAATTTAATTCTATAACATAAAAAAATTACTCAATTGAGCCCAACATTCTAATCAAAATATAAGTGAAATAAATAAAATAAAATTTAAAACAAATCACTCAGTGCTCTACGAGTCCGATGTAGATGATCTTTATAGGAACTTGCATTTACTCCTAGTCTTTAAGTTCTCCTATTAATATAAATATTAACTATCTAAAATTTGATCAACCAAATTTATCAAAAATGTTTATAGTTTGTTATCATAAAATAAAGAAGCATTCGTAGATGTCAACATCAATACAATCTTCTCCTGCTGATGATAATAAGATACATAATAAAATTGATAAAAAATGTAAATTTTTTGTTCAAAAAGTATGCAATATAATTAGCTGTTATCTCCCCTTACAAATATATAATGACCACATTAATGCACCCCCTTAACGTAGCATTGTTTCTTTCAATTTCTATTTTAGTTTCCCTTTTGTTATTACCCAAAGGGATTTAATCCTCTTAAACTCAAACTAATTTTGTATATCATTCAAACTTATAGATTTTGTGAAAACGAGTGGTTATAAATCATCAGTGTGTTTAAATTTTAATTAAACATGATTAACTCCAATATGTTGTTTTATTAATTGATATAAAATCTATAATTTATCACATTGAATATTAGTTATATTTTTTTTAAGTTTGTTGTTCTTAAGATATCATAGTAAATAGGAATTCTTCTAGTGTAACACCATAACCTCCTAACAATTTTTTGATCGAAAAAGCTTGGGCTACACAACTTGTGGCAATATAGTAAAACTTTTTAGTAGATTGTGTAAAATATTTTTTTTGCTACTCCAACAATTTGATGAATTTCTTAAAATTAGCGTGTTCCACATATGATCTTTCTGTAAGTTCTACTTTTAACATACTAAATGGTAAATTCTTTAAATTTTAAATTTGGATCATTTTTAAATAATATTGTATTTATTGATACATTTCAAGTTAGAATTAAATATATGTTTTATTGTTTCTAAATGAGATTTTTTGGGCAAGTTTGGAACCTAGTTCTTGCATAAACAATGTATTATATCAAGTATACATAAGGTAACGTTCAAAAATTATCTAATAATAGCCCTATTGAACTTAATGTCTATTAATTTTCTTTTTTCACGTTTATGTAGATGAGTGTGAATGATAATAACTTTTTTTCTAGGTTTGATATTTATGAAATGATATTTCCATAGTAATTCTAAACTATAATTTGTTCCTGATATGAAATTTCATTTCTAGTTCACTTCACTTGAAAATCAAAGTGGATAGTTATCTTATGCATTAAAATGTTCTGAAATGCATTTTTTATTAAATCTAAAAAATCTTTAGATAAGTCCACATTACTAGCTAGAATTACTATGTCTTCCATATATATTGAGAATATAAATTGATCTTCACCTTTATTCTTTATAAAAATATGTTGTCCACTTTTTCTTTTATAAAGTTATATGAAAGTAAAAAAACTATATTGTCTGTCCTACCATATATAGATACTTGTTTAAGTCCACATAATCTTTGTTTAGTTTGCATAGGTGATCTAATTTATCACAAGCTTCGAACATTTTAGGTTGTTTAACATAAACTTTATGTTTTGTGTATTACTTCCATTTCCTTAACAATTTCATTAGAATCTTGAAACCTAACTTCTCAAATTCTATATATTTTTCATTCATCTTCATATTATCATGTTTAGCTGAAAATTCATTTCTCAATGCCTATTAAAATAGATTCTTCTACTTGATTATTTATTTTGTTGTAAATCTATATAATCATTATTGTTAAATAAATTGCTTATTAAAATTTCTTCATTTGACATTGAATTTTCATAATTCTTTCTTTCCATTGTTTTAGTTATGTCATTTACAACAAGAATAACACAAATGAGCAATTTGTCATTTCATGTTGTGTACTACGAGTTCATATGGTAATCTATTTAATTTATTCTTATAAAACATTTTATTTGAAAGATAACAAGCTATAATAATAGATTATAACCAAAAAAATGATGCATTATATATTCATTTAGCATATTTTTTAGCTAAATCCAATAAAGTTCTTTTCATTTCTATTATGCATTATGAACTCATTGGAGCAAGAAATATATCTAAAATTCCATTACATCCACAATATTCAAAGAATATCTTATTTCTATGTTCTCCTTTATTTTTACTTCTAAGGAAAACTAAGTTGTGGCCTAACTCATTTTTGTAATTGAGTGATCATGGTATGAAACTGTTTGCATGATTCATTACATTTCCTTAAGAATGTATGTCATGCATGTCTAATATTGTTATCCTAAACAACTAATCCACATGTCTTACCACCTAAGAACTTGAGGTTTATCAATCCAATCAAACTTATGTGTGAAAGTTCAAAAGGTATTTTCGATGTTGCACACTTTTTTTTTCATAAAAAATTCTATTGCTTTAACTAAACTATGTTGACTAGATACATGATCATCAACAAAGTCATTTTTGTTGGCCTCCATCAAAGTTGTGTTTAGTTATTTTTCATAAGGAATGTATGTTCAAAAGGTAAAGTTTCCTTTGCAATAAATTGTATACATTACCATATGAAGGAAAGCATTTTTTTTTAGAAATGTTACATATTTTTAAATCAAGTAAATATATAATATTTCTTATTGGTGCAATAACTTTATGATTTTCATCTGTGTTAATTTTATATGTAACGGTCTTCAATGACATATTAAAATTGCTATGACATTGTTGATTTTTACTAAGAAAATTATAGTTTAAACCTTTAAGTAATACAATTGTAACAATGGGAAATTTAGAGTTTCCAATGTCACTTATTGTTTCGATAGATTTCTTTGAGGTGTCGCCAACTATTTATTTTCTTCTATCGTTAGGTTTTAGTTAGGTAAATACATTAACATTTCTACTCTTGTCTCAAACACCAATTATCCAAGAACTACATGTCTTGCACAAATCTAGATGAAAGAAATGCCTTTCCACCTAAATTAATCGTTGGATTGAGGAACCAAAACTATTTTTGGTCTCACACATTTAACACTAGATGAATAACTTTTTCCTTTAACTACCCAACAAATTGTAAAACAATTCGAATTAGTTTTGGCTACAATCCTGCAAGAATGTATTGAATGGCCGTGTGGCATGCAATAATGTCATGTAAAGCTTTGTTGTAACCACGTAAAATGTTCATGTTACCATTATGTTATTGCATATGGAATCTTTTAACATTTGCAACAAAAATATCATTGTAACAACTAAATATGTATGCTCAAGAATTATTTTTTAATCCATTATTAGACTTTTGCTTGTTCATTAGAATTTGTCAGGCTTGTATATAAAATTGTCATAGACACGAAAATATTTACTATGTTAATTTTTTTGTTCCTTATACCTTCTACACAAAATGTTTTATTTATTACAAGCATAATTTTATCGTTGAACTAATTCTTCATTAAAATAACTTATGTTTTTCACTTTATGGCATTCTTTGCTATTATTTAACTTCTTTAGCCAATCAATACTCTCATTCTCTTCAGTAGTCCCAGTTTCCATCAGGTCACTTTAACATGATTCCAATGATTTCTTCTTAGAATTCATGGTCTTCTTTAGTTCATTCTTCTCCATTCTTATTCTTTTTTGGACCGTAAAACACATGAGTTTGATGCATCCTTCTTTTCCACTTTCATGGCAAAGGAGCTACTCATTTCTTCTTACTATCTTCTTGAATTTTTTTATTCTTTTATTTTCGTTCAATACAAAACACTTTCAAAAAAGCTTTAGAGGCAAAAGCTATATAATCCTTTATTTAAATATCTAAAAAAATATTTATTATTATTATTTGCCTTTTCTTCTCAATTTTGTTCTACTAAATGAAGCCGTTTTCCCCATTTTCCTCTCCATCTCTTGCCAATTTCTTATAGGTTCATCCATCATGTCATCTAGGGTCTTGGTAGAAATTGTCGGGGAGATCTTGATCAAATCCATCAAAGGAATATACTACTTTGATAGAATTCTAAGAATATTCTTTACCTATTCATTCATTGATACATGAATTCCACAATTAGCAAGTCCATTTGTAGTGTTTGTAAATCTTCTTAACATACTTTGAATAGATTCATTGGAAAGCATTTTCAACAAATTATAATAAAGTATCACCATGTTTTTCTTAGTTTCATTAAATAAAGTTGTAACATCATAAGTTATGACAAACTTGTACCATATTTTAAAAAATACTTTGAAATTCAATATTCTATTAAATTTAATAGCATTTAAAGCAAAATGCGAAATATTTATAGTGCTATGATTTTGTTATGCACTATGTTTTTTCCTCTCAATAATTTCACTAAATAGTTTACATAAAAATACACCTTTAAACTTTTTATTTCTAAGAAATGTCATTGGAGTTTAAAAGAGCTCCTATATTTGCTTGCCATCTAACTTTCTGTGAAAGACCTTCCAAGTTTTCCAATAGAGATAGTTCTTACCAAAAAAGAGTGGTGGCTTTTCGAAAGCTACACCTTCACTTAAATTCACTAAAGAATTAATATAAGAAGACATGGGTCTTGCTAGCTAATGTCTTCTAATGAAAAAGGGATGCAACTTTGATTAAATTGAAGCATGGTTCAACAAAAGAGGAGCAAACTACTTGGAATGAAAATTTTGACATCTAAAAATCTTATTTAAGAAATTTCTTTAAAGTAATGATTTTAGGGTTTTTAGTATGCTTTAGTAAATCATTATAAATATTTTTGTGCAACTTTAAAAATTATTTTAAAACACATTACGTTTTTGTAAAATTTTAAAATAATTAATTGAAATGAAATACTTTTAAAGATGAAAAAGTACAAAACCAAATTTTTGTAGCTGTAATAAAATTATAGCCAAAATCTAGCCCCACCTCCAACAGAAATAAGGCCAAAACGAAGTTAACAAATATATTCCTTTCCCCTCTCAATAATAAAATAAATTAAATAGGCTGTGATAGTCTTACATTTAATAAAAACAAGCAAAAAAAGAAGAGTTGTAGTGAGACATGTATGAGTTTGATGCATAAAACAATACTATCCTTGAAAAAATATTTAAGAAAGAAAAAATTTATAACTTTTTGGCTGAATAAATTATGAAATAAAATAATAATAGCTTAGACAATTAAAGTAGAAAGGAGAGTTGGAGCTTGAAACATGGACAATATAGCAAATGGAAATAATAGAGAGCACTAGTCATTAAGACTTAAATTTAATAACATGAACTATTTTCCTTTCTTTAATCAATCTTCCATGTTCAGAAAAATTGTTATTTACAGATGAACTGTTATAGCTAAGGATAGCTAACAAACACGCCACTTAACCATTATGGATTGAATAGATCAATTGTAGCAACGACTATTCAAAATCCGTTGATACCCAAAAAATTGGTTGGTTGGCTCAAAGATATTTTAAAATAGCCATTATATTGGATTAAGATAAATGAGAGTCATATGAATGGCTTTGGGGTTATGGTTTAATTTGGATAGTTATCACGAAAATTATCTGATCAAATAAATGATCATGGTAAACATGTTTATCAAATAATTATGATAGTCTAATAATCATTTCATATTATAGAAACATGACTAACTTGTTATTTTCTAATTTCAAATTTTACAGAAGGATAACACATATCATCTATATAATTCATGCTTAATGTTAATAAACAATTAATTAAGAAACAAAGGTTTATTAAGCTATCAAAAACCATATTGTACAAGTTCTATCCATGTTTCATACCATTTTGATCTATCATTTAACATGTAACACTACACCTCTAACATACAAGTCCATTAAGAATTTCATACTTATAGGATAGATAATATATTTGTATGCTCAAATTACACCATCGTAAAAGTAGGAAACACTAATTGCACTAAATTGATTTTAAGCCTCCTCCTTTTTACACCTATCGTGAAAGCATCACAATGCTTATAGTTAGGGTTGTACAAGTATGATATTGTTAACCATCACTTAATATTAAAAATAAATTTTTTAATTATTATTTATGATTATTTATGTTATTATTTAAGATTATTTACATTATTTACTACATGACTATGAATATATTCACGTGCGACTCTTACAATGCCATAATATGCTTGTATATATCAATTAAATGTATCTCATTTATTATAGTGCTTATTTAATAAAGTAATCTTTAGTAGTTCCAAACAAAGTCGAATCAAGAGGAAATAAACATTTTTAGGCTCATATTGACAACCACTCTCCTATTAAATATTTTTTTTATATTTTTAAATATTTTTATTTTCTAAAGATTTTGCATAATTTAAAATTCATTTTCATTCATAGCTTATTTGATGATAAAGTTGTTACACCTAATGATGTTGAAATTTTAAATACCTGATATGTTGATACCAGCATAAAAACAAGATCTACCAACTAATTAAACCTTTTTTGGAGTTACCTAAATTAGCCAATGAGTTTAGTGACCAATGTTCCTTACCATTAATAATAGCCAAAATTTTTTAGGTGCTACCAATACTTTTTTCCACCATTCCTATCAAGTTAATTCTTAATTTATCATTATTTTTATTCTAGTAAATTTTTCTTATAAATTATTACAATTATAATGTTCTATTTGCAAAAGTTCTTAAGCAAATATAAGATATGATAAAAATAAAATGTTTCTCATGATAGTCTAGGACAATGGATTATGTTTTAGTAACTTGATATTTGTCTAAGATGTTTAATTTAAATTAAATTTAATTTTTGCAACTATTAATAAATATTGATATCAAGCATAACTTTTAAACAACAAAAAAATTTAAATCCCTAAAATTAAATTCATAATTTATCTTTTTCTAGTTTTCTACTCAATGAAATATGAACATAATAAGAATTGTTCTTTGCACAACTTCTTTCTTAAGTTTCTCATCGACATGTGGAACAACTATCCCAAATTTGAAAATTTCTTTAAACAAAATCACTAAAAGTACTTAGGGTTTGTTATCTTCAGATAAGACAACATAGCTTTTGGTTAAAAAGACAACATGATCGAGACAAAAAAAATTTCTTGGACTCATGTGGATGAGCTCTATACATTTAAAAATATCTTTTAATATTTTATTTTGAAAAGTTCTATTTGTTTTATCAGATATTTTTATTACTACTTAATTCGATGATTGAGAATGTTTAAATTGATGACTTTCGTATCTTCGAATGGAACAATCCCTTAGTATATATCTCATTTCTTCCATAGTTTTCTTTGATTGCATTATATAACTAAGTAACATTAAATCTTATCTTGTGTCAACATTACATAGCTCTAATTTTTTTTATTATATTAAATAAATTTATCAAATTTCAACTTTATTATGTTTTTGCATAATATTAAAATAATAATTTATTTTTTAATGTTCTTTAAAATTTGGTAAATCATAATAAATGAAAACATGCTCTAATCTAGATGAAGCAAACATCATTTTATTGGCCTCAATGAGCTCCACCTAAATAATTATTTTTATATTTTTAATATTTTATTTTATTACTTTGGCATGCATTATGAATTATTTTTATTCATTCAAGATTAAATAATAAAAAATGTTACACTTGATATCTTTAGTATCTTGTGATGCAAATATTATATATAATTTATCTCATTTCTTTAGTTGTTTTTCTTTCATTTTCTTATATGATTACAAAACTCTAATTCCTCTCTTGTATGACCTTTATATAATTTTTATATAATTATGCCATATTACTTTAATTATTCTCTTTTTTCTTTAATATTTATTTATTTAAAGGTAAAAAAATATTATAATTTATGCATGTTTACTTTTGTTAGTGGTGTTAATTCTAAAAAGTTTTAATCAATACAAAAAAGTTACATTAAATTAGACTCAATGAGGTCTCCCTGATTAAATATTCAATCCAACATTTTTAAATATTACCCTTTCTAAAGTGTTTGACATATTTAAACATTACACTCAATCTCCTAGGTTTCCTAAATTTTACTCAAAATATTTTTTGTTATCTCAATTTTTTTCTCTGAAATAGTTATATTAGTATTTAAATCTAAATCACCTTTTCTTGACCTTTTAATGGTTTTGATTTGGATTTATTACATTTTTTATATTTAAATATTTTTAGCTTTAATATATAATTAATATCATAATTTCTTAAATGATGTCTCCTTATTTACTTCAATAAGTCGTACTGATTCTAAATCATGTCCCATTATGACACATCATGTGTCATTGGACTCATATTAACGTGATTTATCATGTTATATATTATAATTTTATATTTTGAAATATTTTATTTTTAATGGTTTTTGTATTCATACCTCATTTGAATGTCTTGGCTGTTACACTCATTCTTGTTAGCCATTTTGAATGTGTATTTTACCAAAAAAAATTATCATTCCATAAAATGTTTCTCATTGATTCAGTCTTATTATTTTATTTTAAGTTTTCTTATTTTAGCTCCAAAAATGCTTCTTAAATATTAAAATAATAGTTTATTATTTTTTTATTTTTGTAACTCATAATAAATCTAAATGTGGCATAATTAAGATGAACTAGATGTTGTTGGACTTGTTTCAACATGCTCTTTCTAATCAAATATTAATTTTTGTGCTTTGATTTGACTGTATTAGTATGTTATTGTAAGTTTCCTCATGTGTGTCCTTCAAATCATTTTTTTTAATATATGTTAGATTTATTCAATATATTTTATTTTTGCTTTAACATATATTCACTTAATAATATAATAATAGTTCTTCATTATTTATTGTTTATTACTACATTAATTAATAACAATTCTAAATATGGTTCGAATGAAACAAAACAAATGTCATTAGATGTTTACTTTATTTCATATAAACAAGCATGGTTTGATTGAAATAATGAAGCATAGTCTTATTTTGTCCTTTGCATGAATTTTGAGACATTTGTATTCGTACCTTTTCTGATTATGGAGGATGCTACAATTGATATCTTTAGTATCATGCAACACAATTTTTTCATATAATTTATCACATTTGCTAAAACAATTTTCATTGATTTGGTTATATTCCTTTGTACCTGTATTTCTCCATTGTGTTACTTTTATATCAATTTTATTTAAGTATACTAAATTACTGTAATTTATCCTATTTCTACTTTAATAGACATGTTTAGTAAATGTACAACTTTACTTTATTTTTTGTTATGATTATTTACGATCCAAAGGTTTAGTAATTATAAATGAAATCCAATCAAATGAAATAAATTACATTAGACACATCTCCAAGTGCTTTATCAAATTAAATACATATCTTTATTTTTGAAATAAATTATTTTCAAAAATTTTTGCTTATTTTATGACACATTTTAATTCATACCTTATTTGGTGATTACATTTGTTACACTTGATATCTTTAGTTTCTTGGAATGCAATTGCCTCGTACAAATAATCACATTTGTTAATATTTATTGTGTAGCTTTTTTAATGTTATAAAGTTTAAATTTATCTGCTTTTGTCCTTAATATATATTTGACTTATTTTAAAATAAACATTTGTTACTATAGATACTAAACTACATTGTAATTTATAGTAATCCAGTGAACTATTTTATTAATATTTTTAAATATTTTTTTA
Source organism: Vanilla planifolia (assembly GCA_023846275.1). Classification (NCBI taxonomy): domain Eukaryota; kingdom Viridiplantae; phylum Streptophyta; class Magnoliopsida; order Asparagales; family Orchidaceae; genus Vanilla; species Vanilla planifolia. Next base: position 251,170 of record JAIUJO010000080.1, on the reverse strand, counting down.
TAATTTTTGGAACACTTTACAAGATATTTTCATTCATACTTAATTTGATGATCGAGTATGTTATCCTTAATCTCCTTTGTATCTTTGAACCAAACTTTCCTGTAATATTTTTCTTATTTCTTCAAATGTTTTGCATTGAATTAAACATATTATTATTTAAAAATATCTCCCTCTGATGTGAGCTTTATAATGCTACATTATTTCAATTTATCACTTTGTAACTTTAATATATTTTCCCTTAACATTAAATAAAAATTTATTATTATTATTGTTTATTTCTTTCGATAATTTGCAGTAATTCTAGACAACCTCTGATCGAGATCAAACAAAATTTGTTAGACATATCTTTGTACACTTTGTTTGCTAAATTATTAACTAATTTTTTGAAAAAAAAATTTGTTTTATGTTTTCTTACAATATGAATAATTTTGATTTGTACCTAACTTAAACAAGTAGGGATGTTTCACTTTATCTCAGTAGTATCATCGAACACAGCTTTCCTATAAATTGATCACATATTTTGGAAAACTTTTTTCGTTGATTATAATATATGACAGTAACTCTAAGTATCCAAATCATGTACCCTTTACATAACTTTTTTTATTTTATTTTATATTTATTAAATTTATCTCATTAGATCTATAAGATATATTATATTTATTTTCTCTTATTTAATTTCTAAATTAGGAGAAAAATCAATTGAGTTGTCATTTAGATGATAGAAATGTCATTATTCTCTGCTCTATGAGTTCTATTTAATTAAATATTAATATCAATATTTTTTAAATATTTTATTTTTTATTATTTCTAGTATTATGTCTAAGATATTTGAATTCATAATTAATTTAATGATTATGGTTGTTACACTATATCTTATTTGTATCCATAATTAAAAAATTATTGTAAAATTTTTATCATATCGTAAAATATTTGAATTTCAATTGGCTATATTTAATGTAAAACTAAATTTTCTATCATGTGTCTTTTATATTGCTTTGATTTTGTAAATATTATAGTTCTATTATTTATCGTAATTTTGGTTCAAAATATATTTTTTTATCGTTATAATAGCAATTTATATTTACTTATGCTTATTTAGTTCTATAATAAACTAAAACTCTGAATGAGGTAAGGTCAAGTAGAAGCAAAAGTTGTCAGACTAGTCTCGTCTTACTATATCTAGTTAAAAATTCATTTTTTTAAGATATATTTTCCAAGGTTGTAGCATGCTTTACAAGATATTTTAGTTTATACCTAATTTAATTTTCAACTTATACTAAATTTTCTTAGTATCTTGGAATAGAATTTTTCCACAGAATTTACCAAATTTTTTCAAATGTTTTACTTTATTATTTTTATATTACTTTCAAATTCTATATCATTTCTCATGTGACATTTAAATAGATTCAATGTTGCTGCATTATTTATAATTTTTTTCTTATCAGCTTTAATATATGTCTACTTATTTATAAAATCATAATTTAATATTCTTTTTTTTATTAGTTTTGGTAATTCATAAAACATCTAAATAATATCAAATGGAGACAAAGTAAATTTCAATGGTTCAATTACAATGTACTTTTCCAATAAAATTTTTATTTTTATTTTTTCAATATTAATATTACAAACATTTTACATGTTTGATGAGGCATTTTGATTCATACTAGATAATATGATCAAGGATCTTATAATCAATCTTAACAGCATCTTAGTAAGGAACTTTCTTATGCACCTTCTCTCTCTTAAATTATTTTTCTTTGATTTTGTTGTATTACTATGTAACTCTAAACATTTTATGGTGTTTCCCTTACAGTACATTTTGTTGTATTATATCACTTCAAATTATGCCATTTTACATTTAATATTTATATTCTTAATATTGAAATAATAATTTATTCTTTTTATAATAACTTTACATATTCATAGCATTTCAAAATGAGTTACATTAGTGACATAACAAATATCAATAAAGTCGCCTCAATGATCTCTATCAAAATAACTATTTATTTTTATATTTTTATATTTTTTATTTTCATTTTTTTACACACATTACTAGATTTTTTAAATAGAACCATATCTGATCAAAGATTGTACACTTGATCTCATTATTATGTCAAAATACAACTTTCTAGTACAATGTATCTCATTTTTTATTTCATTTTTATATTAAGTTTGCTAAATTTAATTAATTTTTTTAAATATATATCTACTTTATTAGAAATAATTCATTATTATGCATACTTATTAAATTTAGTAGTTTGTAATTATTTCAAATAAGACCTTATTAGGATGAAACATTTGTCATATGAGTAGTCATAGAAGCTCTATCCAATTAAATATTAATTTATATATTTTTAATCTTTTATTCTCCTTGTTTTTTATGAGATACTTGTATTTATACTACCTTGAATGATTAGGAATATCACACACTATCCTAGTAAATTAAAATGAAAATATGTTGAGAAATAAATCTTTTTTTTTTAAATTTTTTAATTTGATTTGGTTTTTCTACTAAGTAACTCTAAATTTCTCCTACTATGAAATTCACATTGCTTGATTTGTTTATAAAGTAATTTTTTTTAATTTATCTTAATTTATCTTTAACATATGTTTGCTTTATAATTAAATATAATTTTATGATTATTTATGCCTTTTTAATTTTTAATTTGTACAAATTGCAAACAAGTTATAATCAACATGAGATAAATATTATTTTAATCATCTTAATAAGAACTATCAAATTAAAGATATTTATTTTTTCAATTTTTAAAATTTTTATTTATATGATTTTTTACTTTATGAGATATTTCAAATCATTACTCACATAACCAATGAAACTTTTATTGTAGATCTCCTTTTTATATTGCACTGTCATGAAATAACTAATCTTATTTTGTTAAAGTTTTTTCATTCATTTGGCTTTATTACAATTGTATGCTAAAATTTTCCTTGTTTGACTTTTACTTCACATTAATTTGGGTATGTCATTTTCATAAAATTTATCTCATTTCACCTAAATAATAAATTTAAGAAAAATTTTTAAAAAATTAATATTGTTTTCTTATTTTCTAGGTTAAATCATATCAATACCTAACGAGGTCCAATTAAGAAGGGACAAACACCATTGTACTCATCTTGACGAGCTCCATTTATTTAAAAATTTAAAATATTTTTTGTTCTATGTTTTTGGCATGCTATACGAGATTTTTAACTCGTACCTAATTTTTTTGAATGAGGATGTCTAACTATAACCACTAGCTATCTTGGAATGTGTGTTCCTCCTCTTCTATGACAATTAAATATTGCATTACTTCAATTGTCTAACTTAAGATTTAGTAAATATTGACCAAGTATTAAAATAATAATTTACATTTTTCTTTCTTTATGCCTATATATATATATATATATATATAAAGGTATTTGTTGTCTTTATCAGATATTTTGTTCCATACATGCTTTGTTGATAAATGATCTTATACTTAATCTTCTAGTACCTTGGAATTCAATTTCTATACAATTTATCTTGTTCCTTCAAATATTTCACTTTTAATTATCTTTATTATTATGAAGCTCTAAATTTCTCTTATATAAAATTTAGATTACTTTGTTTTTGTCATATTTCATTCCGTTAAATTTCTCATAGTTTAGTTGTAATATATATTCATTTAATATTAAAACAATAAGTCATTCTTATTTATAATGATCTATTTTGGCAATATAAAGTAATTCCAAATGAGGTCAAATAGAAAAAAACAAATGTCATTGGAGTTGTCTGGACAAGTGTTGTAAAAAAATATTCATTTCTATTCTTTTAAGAAAGTTTTCATGAGTTTTGCTATGCTTTGAAATTCATTTTTATTTGTGCCATAATTGGAAATGGCAAATATTACAATTTATCTACATAGTATCTTGGAATCCAATAATCTTATTGAATTTGTCTCATTCTTTTTAAATATTGTGGCTTTCCAAAAATATTTATCTATTTCTTTAAGTTTTTCACAATAATATGGTTATATAATTATGCTATTCTAAATCTTTACTCAATTACCTAAATATCATTTTTATTTTGTCATATTATATTTTTTTAATTTATGTTATTTAAGCTTTAATATATATTCAATTCGTATTTATGTAATAATTTATTTTTTATTTATGCTAATTATTTTATTAATATATAAAAATTTGAAATGATGTTCAATCCAGATGAAACAAAAATTGTTGGATTCATCTCAATGAACTTCGTACAATTAAATATATTTTTTAATATTTTTAAATATTTTATTTTCTTATATTTTACAAGGATTTATGAAAGGTTTTTGTTTTTGCCTAATTTAATGATGAAGGTTGTCACACTCGATCTACATAGTATTTTGGAGCTACCTTTGTCATAAGAGTTGTCTCTTTTCTTTAAATTTCTTTTCTTTGAATTAGTTGTGTTGTAAAGAAATTCTATTTCTACTATCTTATGACCTTTACATCTCTTTGATTTAGCTATATTATATAAAATCAATTTATCATATTTCAACTTTAATATATATTTATATAATATCAAAATAATAATTCATTGTTAATTTATATCTAATTTATTTGATAATTCATAAAAATTACAATCTATTCTTGCCAAGTCTAAAAAATGTCATTAAGGCCATCCTTATAAGCTTTATTTAATTAAAAAATTATTTTTATGTTTTGAAATTTTTTTGGTTTGTTTAAATATGTTATTGGACAATTTAATTTTCATATGATTTTTGAATTGAATAAGTTATACTTGATCTCTTTATTATAATATAATGCTAACGTCTTATATAATTTATCTTATTTACTAAACTTTTTATATTTCATTTGGATACATTGTCATAAAAGTCTGATTCTCCCCTTTCCTGACCTTTATATTTACCATATTAAATTATATTACATTCTTTCAAATTATATAATTTATAGTTTAATATATATATATATATATATAATATTAAAAAAGAATTTATCATTAATAATGTATAATTAATTTGGTAATCTACAAAGATTCCAAATGAGAATAGATGGAGATGTATTTGGTGTCATTTGACTTAACTTGATGAGCTCTATCAAATTAAGTATTTATTTTTAATTTTTTTTTATATATTTTCCTCTATAGTTCTGAGATGATTTATGAGGGATTTGATCTTGTACTACATTTATTGTTTAATTATGTTACATTTAATCTCCTTAATATCATGGAATGTAGCTTTCCTGTATAATTAACATAATTTTCTCAACATTTTCTCTTTTATTTGAATATATTTTACTACAAAACTCTAATTCTCCTCCCATGAGATTTTTAATTTTTTTATATTACATTGCTTCAGTTTTTTTAATTTTATACTTAATATGCTTTTATAAATTATTAAAATGATAATTTTTTATTTTTTCCGGTTATCTAAGTTGGTAATTTGTGGTAATTAGAGAGGGGATCTAACCAAGAAGACAAATAATGTTATTGGACTACTCAAGTGAGCTCAATTAGTTAAAATGACATTCTCGTATTATAAAATATTTTTATTTTCTATAGTTTTTGTATATTTTATAAGATATTTGTTCTTGTACCAGACCTGATTGAGAAAGTTACACTCAATCTCCATAGATTATTAAAGCAAAACTTTCTCCAAAAATTTATCTAATTTTACAAAATTTTTTGTTATTATTTAGTTATATTTCTATATAACTCTAATCCACCCATTGCTTTGCCTTTGCACCACGTTGATGTGGTTATTTTACATTACTTCAATTTGTTTTCATTTAATTGGTTATGTTATGTTGTTATTCTAACCCTTAAGTTCCATGAACTTTTTATGTCTTTGCTTTTTTTTATATTACATTCTTATAATGTTTTTAATTTTATGTTTAATATATATTTACTAAACGAGATCTAATAATTAATAATTTTTAATAATCGAAAATAAGATCTAAGAAAGATGAAGCAAAATGCCATTGTATGCATCTCGATAAGTTCCACCTAAAGGAATATTCATTTTAAATATTTTTAAAATATTTATTATCGCATTTTTAGAAATGCTTTACAGGACATTTTGGTTCTTGCTTCAATTAATGTTGGTTGATTTTATGCTCAATCTCTTAAATCTTTTTGGAGTTCAACTTTCTCAAATTATTTATCTCATTTTCTAATTTTACAATTCAGTTTTATTATATTACTCAATAACTGTAACTCTTAACTCTTGTGAACTTTATAAGTTTTTATTTGCTCATAAAACATAACTTTAATTTTTCTCATTTTAGATTTAAAATATATTTCCTCAACATTAAAATAATAATTAATTTTTTAATACATTTTTAATTTTAGTAATTTTGAGTAATTTAGAAAGATTACTCTTAAAGTTGAAAAAACTTCATTTACTAATCTCGAAAAATTCCAGCCAATTAGTTATTTAATATTATATATATATTAAATATTATTTTCAAAGGTTTAAATTTTTTTAGTAAACATTACTTTAAATTATTTCTTTGATTTCAATCTCAGTAAGTTTTAACTCAAATTCTCCTTTTGTTTAACCTTTAGATGACTTTAAATTTGTTATATTGTAATGCTTTAATGTATCACATTTCATGTTTAAAATATATTAACTTTATTTCTCATAACAATAAATTATTATTTTTTGTTATATACTTTAATAATTGGCAAAAATTCCGAACAAGGTCTAGTTGTGATGTAACTAATGCCCTTGGAATCTTCTGAGCACTGCAAAAACAAATACCCATTGTGTTTATATTTTAATATATTTTATTTTCTACTATTTATTAATGTCTTGAAAGATATTTTGATTCATACCTTATTTGATTATTAGAATGATACTTTTTCATATAATTTATCTAATTTATTCACATATATTCTTAAATTTTGTTATATCATATGGTAACTCAAATTTTTTTTCCTTGTAAAATTTATAGTACTTTAATTTGGTAACAAAAGATTACTTCAATTTATCTACATTTAGCATGAGTATAGATTTAATTAATTTTTAAATATTAAGGTTTGATAGTTTTCTTATTTACTTTAGAAATTGGTAATATTATAATTAAGTATAATTGAGAAAAAACATGTCCTTCAACTTGTCTTCATGAGGTTTATAGAATTAAATATTAATATTTCTTTAAATATTACACACCTAAACACCTTTGTATCTTGGAATATAACTTTCAAGTACAATTTATCTTAGCATTAAAACATTTCATTTTTAATTGGTTATATTATAATGAAAATATAATTCACCTTTTGCTTGACCTTTATATCACTTTGATTTGCATATATTATATTTTATCAAATTATCTTATTTTAGCTTTAACATATAACTCATGAATATTAAAAATAACAATTTTTTATTTATTTATTTTTTTTTGTTAATTAATAGTAATGCTGAACAAGGTCCTATGGAAACAGAACAAATATCATTCGACTAGCATCAAAAAGCCCTATTTAATTAAATGATATGTTTTATAGTTTATAGAATTTTTTCAAGAAACTTTTGCATTATTAGATAATTAAGTCATAATCGTCCTCTATTTCAACTAAATATGTTGTTTTAATTTTGTTATGTCATAATACTTTAATTTATCTCGTATAGCTTTAAACTATATTTATATATTGCTAAAATATTAATTCATTATTATTTATTCTTATTTATTTTAAAAAGTCATAGTAATTGAAAATGATGCCAAATATAGATGTAAAAATAATATTAATTAAATGTTCAATTTTTTAGATTTTTAAATATTTTATTTTCTTGCATTGCATTTTCCTTTAAGATATTTTGATTTGAACATGACTTCAAGGTTGAGGATGCGATATTCAATCTCCTGAGTATCTTTGAATACAGCTTTCTTCTATAATTTACTTAATTTTCTCAAATGTTTTATAGTGATCTTATTATATTACTATATAAGTTTAAATCTCCTTTCATGTAAACATTTGATCAATTTTATTTTTTAACATTACATTGCTACAATTTATTCTAATTCAAATGTCACTAGTGTTGTCTCCACAAGCCCTTTCTAACAAAATATTAATTAGATATTCTTTTTTATACTTTTAAATGTTTTATCTTTTATTGTTTGGGGACACTTGCCAAATAAATTTAACTCATAACAAATTTGATGATCATTGATTTTATTGTTATATTTTCATTTAATTTAAATAGTAATTTATTAAAATTAATTCTTATTGACTTTGGTAATGCATAACAATTACAAAGAAGGCATGATAAAAATGACATTGCCCTTTTATCAATGTGCTTTATGAACTTAAATATTATTTTCTATATTTTTAAAATTTTCTTTTCCATTCATTTTACATGTTTTATTATTCATTTGATTTGGTACTATATTTGATTATCAATGATTTTACAATAGAGCTACCTTGTATTTTGGAATGAAACTTTTTAGTAGAATTTATCTAATTTTTCCAAATGTTTCACATTAATTAAGTCATGTTTAATTAAAACTCCAATTCTAAAATCATCTAACTTGTACATTTACTTGATTTGTTTATAATACGTTTCTTCAATTTATTTAATTTCAAATTTATTAAAGTTTTACTTAATACAAAAACAAAAATTTATTATTAGTTATTCTAATTTATTTGGTTAAAAATAATAATTTTAAATAATATTGATTGAGATGAAGAAAATGATGATGGACTCATCGTGACAAGTTCTATTCAATTAAATATTTATGTCAATTTTTAATGTTTTTTCATTTTTTTTGGATTTGGCATGCTTTAGAATTAAGTTTTACTCATATCGTATTCCAAATTCTTGAGTGTTACACTTCACTACCTTAACTTCATGGAATACAACCTTCTCATAAAATGTTTCTTATTTGATTCAATTTTCTTCTTTAATTTTGTTATATTTTAATGAAATGTTGATTCTCCTCTCGTGTGATCTATTCATTATCTTGATCTTGCTATATTAAACTGCTATAATTTATATCATTTTAGATTTAATATATAACTTCATTTTACTAATATAACAATTAACTATTATTTATTTAGTTTTTATTTTATTACTTGCAATAATTCCAAACTATGTCTCATCATGACAAAATATACTTTATTATACTAAACTCAAGGATCTCCATTCAATAAAATATTTATTTATGTATTATCAAATATTTCACTCTTTCATGTTTACTTATACTTTAAGAGATATTTTTATTTATACCATATTTGATGATTGAGGACATCTTCCTCAATTCCATAATTATCTTGGCATGAAACTTTCCCACACACCTTTTGCAATTTCTTTAAATTTATAGCTTTGACTTAGATTTGTTTTACAATTTTACAAAAAAAATCATCTTCTATTATCGTTACATTGATTTGAAAAGATAATTTTGCATTACTGCACTTTATCTCAATAAACCCTAAAAAATTTTTGCTTAGTATTAAAATAAAAGTTTAGTATCATTTGTGATTATTAAATCACTAATTCAAAATATTTTGAAAACCGTAGAGATTGAGATGAATCAAATATTGTTGGATCCATATCAATGAGCTTTATCTTGTTATATATTAATTTTTGTTGGATTCCTTATATTACCTTTTATCTTCTTCCATATCTTGCATAGAAACTTTTAGTATATTTATTTCATTTATTTTTTTCTTTCATTTTTTCACATTATTATATAAGTCTTAATTTCCTCTCATGTGACTACTATTTCATTTTTATTTGATTACATTAAAATGGCTTAAATTATATCATTTGAGATTAAATATTTACTTACATTGTACTAAAATAATTGAATATTTTTTGTTTATGCTTATTTACCATAGTAATTTATGGAAATTTGAAAAGAAGTTTGTTCGAGATTCAATAATCTACATTTGTCATATGTTGATGAGCACTGTATAACTAAATAATAACTTAAATAAATTAAAATTTTTTATTTTCTATTGTTTTTAAAAATTTTATGAGATAATTTGAGTTATATCAAATTCCATGATCAACATCATTGGAATGTAACTTTCATTTACAGTTTATCTCTTTATTTCAAATTTTTCATTTTTATTTTGTTATATGACTACGCAAATATAAATGATTTCTTGTGACACACTTGCTTTTGTCTGACTTAGATATATTGCAATTTAAATTTAGTTCATTTTAAATTTCATACATATTAATTTTACATGGAAACTAAAAATTTGTTGTCATTTTATCATTTTTATTATGTAAGTTGAAATAATTTAAAATATGATATTATTAAGATAACAAAAAAATCATTGAACTTGTGTTAATGATTGCTATACAATTAAATGTTGATTTTAATATTTTTAAATATTTTATTTTCACTAATTCTCTAATTGTATTATTTTTATATCATGCTTATTTGATATTATTACGTCTTTATTATGTGAAAATTTGTAATAATTTCAAATGAAATCAAATATAGATTATAGACACATCATTCAACTAGTATAAAAGAGTTTTAGGTAATTCATATTTAGGTCATTAGTTTCAAATATTTTATTTACAGGGAATTTAGTGTGATTTATGAGATATTTCAATTTCTAACTAATGCAATGATTGAGAACATTGTAATCAATCTCTTTTATATCTTAGAATGCCACTTTCCCATATTATTTATGACATTTCTTTAAATATCTTGATTTGATTTTATTATCTCGCAATGCAACATTTGATCCCCTCCCTTATGACTTGTAAATTACCTTAATTTTGTCATATTTTTTCATTTATAATTTTGTGAGTTATTTCAATTAATTCAAAATTTTGATATCGTGGATGCCTACATCCATCTCCCTAGTATTTTTGAATGCATATTTCCAACATAAAATATTTCATTTCTCCAAATGTTTTTTTTGTCATGTTGCTGTGAAAAATAAATTTTTCTCTCTTATGACTAATACCTCTTTCTAACATTGTTATGTTATATAGTTTTAATTTATCTAATTTTAGCTTTGAGTGACTTCTACATAATATTAAAATAATAATTTATTATTATTTAAGTTTATTAACTTTTCTTATTCATAGTAATTCTAGACTAGGTCCAACCGAGATAAAATAAATGTCTTTGTATTCATTTCAATAAGCTTTAACAAGTTAAATATTCATTTTATTCTTATTAACATTTTATTCCCAAATATTTTTTAGCATTTTATGAGAATTTTTCATTCATAACTTATTTAGCTATAAATGACGAGACACTACATTTCCCTAGTATTTAAAATGTAATTTTCCAACACAACTAAAGTCATTTTATTTTCAAATTTACCAATTCTACTTTTTTATATTATTGGTAAGTCTAAATCTCCACTTCAATAATCTTTTTATAACCATTTATTAATAAAATAATTTATTTATTTTTTCTTATTCTCTCATTGTATATCCAAACGAGTTTTGAAAGAAATGATGCAAATGTCATTGGTCTCATCTCAATGAGCTATATCCAATTACAAATTCTTTCTAATATTTAAAGTGTTCAATTTTCTAAATGTTCACTTGCTTTAAAAGACGTTTCAATTTGCACATGATTTGATGATCAATAAAGTAACACTAATTCTCCTTATTATCTTAAAAATCAACTTTCTTATATAATTATTTTATTTCACCAAACTTTTTATTTTGATTTTTCTATAATATTTTGTAACTCGAAATCTCCTGTTATGTCAGATTAACATCATTTTAGATCTGTTTAAAAATTTTAATTTTTTTCACTTCTAGTTTAATATATGTTTAATTAATAATCAAATGATATTTTTTATTATTTATGACTATTTAAAATTCTAATTCATAGTAACTACAAATGATGTTTGATTTACATGAAATAGATTTTTTTATGCTTATTTTGATTGGCTCCATGAAATTATTATTCTTTTTTTTATTTCAAAATATTTTATGAAAAAAGTTGCTTGATTTTTGAAATATTTCTATTCAGACATAATTTGATGATATAAGATTTTACACAACATCTCATTAGTATCTTCGAATTAACCTTTCCAAAATAATTTCTCATTTCTTCAAAAAGTTAATATTTATTTGTTATTTTACTACATAAATTTAAATCTCCTTTCATGTGGCTATTAGGACTCTTTCATTACTTAAAATTACATTGCTTGAATTTATCTTATTTTTTACTTTAATATATATATTTATTTTTTATTAAAAAATAAATTTTTATTTATGTTCATCTCCTTTGGTTATTTGTGGTAATTACAAATGAAATTCGTTCACGAAGAAAAATATTTTGTGTACTTATCTCAACTTGATATATTTGATTAAATATTTAATTTAATATTTTTGGATCTTTTACTTTCTAAGCTTTTGTCATGTTTTATGAGCTATTTTTATTTATACTTGATATGATAATTCAATATTTTACACATGATATGTTCAGTATTATATAATAGCACTTAATCATAAAATTTATTTTTCTATTCACATCTTCCACTCTAAATTGGTTATATTACTATGCAACTTTAAATATCAACTTGTTTGTCTTTTGCATCACTTTAATTTGGTCAAATTATAATGCATTAATTTAACATATATTAGTTGTGATACTTGTTTAATTAATTTTAAAAATGTAAATTATTATTATATGCAAATATTGTTTTAGTTATCCATACTAATTTTAAGTAAGGTTCAACTGAGATGGAACAAATGTTATTGAACTCATCTAAATGAGTGATGTAAAAATAGATGTTCATTTATAAATTTTAAATATTATTTTACCATTTTTTTTAATTTTTTTGCTATAATTTTATTTTTAAGTTATATAACGATTGAAGTTATTACAGTCATTTCCTTAAGTAATTTGAAAAGTAACTTTATCATACAATTTATGCATACTCTTCAAGTCTTTTCTCATCACTTGGTTATACAACCATGAAATTCTGATTGTCCCTAGTTGTTACATTTACATCACCTTTTTTGGTTATCTTATATCACTTCAATTTATCATATTTCAACTTCAATATATATTTACTTAGAATTAAAAACATAATTTTTTTATATATTCCTAATTGTTTTGCTCATTCAAAATAATTCCAAATGGGGTCAAATTGAGTTGAAGAAACATCATTGGACTCCTTTGAGCAAAGAATATATTATTAAATTTTAAATTTTATTTTTTTAAATAGTTATTCTAAATTTTTGTCCTGGTTTACATAGACTTTTTTGTACTTTATTCGGTGATTAAAGATGTATGATTGTCCTCCATTGAACTTTAGAATAAAATATTCCCTTACAAATTTTCTCGTTTATTCAAAGTTTTCTCACTGATTAAGTTATACTATGATGTAAATTTGAATCTCCTTTTATGTGTCCTTTACATTGCTTAAATTTTGCCTTTTTATATTTTTAAAACATTCTATTATTTTTCCATTAATGTTTATTTACTAAACATTAAAATAATAATTTATTATTTTTAATTTTTTTTCTTGGCTAATTTGTAATCTTTCAAAAATAGGTCTGATTGAGATGAGACAAATGTCATGAAAAATGAGTTGATGAGCTCAATATAATAAAATACTCATTTACACAACTTAAATATTTTAATTTTTTGGATTTTTAAATGCTTTATAAGACATCTTAATTTGTACCTAAATTCATGAATAAGAATATTGCACTCAAACTCTATGTCTCTTGGAATGTAATTCTCACAAAATTCATCTCATTTTTTTATAGTTTTTCTAATTTCTTTAATATAATTTAATACTCTATACCTCCTCCCATGTGATCTTTACATCACATTAATTTTTTTACTTTATATTACATAAATAGTTTTATTTCAACTTTAATATAAACATATTAAATATTAAAAAAATCATATTTTATTTTAATTTTACTCTTGTTTTATATTTTTTTAGCTAGTTTTTTCTAGTGTGTTGCACTCTTTGTGGGACATATTGATTCTTATAATCATTAGTTATAGGGGTAATTACAGTTTATCTACTTAGTATCTTGAAATTCAACTTTCTCATTAATTTTATCTCACTTTAAATTTTTTGCTTAAATTTAGTTAAATTACCATGCAATATTAAATATCTTCTTTTGTAACCTCTACAGTGATTTGATTTTGTTATATAACATTAATAAAATTTTATCTCATTTCAACATCAATATATTTTTAGTTAATATTAAAATAATACTTTATTATTATTATGTATATTTGCAATTCATATTTATATTTTCAAATATATAAATTTTTAAAGTTTCTCTAGGCTTTACTTGACATATTATTTATACAAGGTTTGAAGATCGGGAATCATATACTTGATCTCTCTAGTACCTTTGAATGAAATGTTCCCCTTTAATTTGTTAAATTCTTGAAACAGTTTAACCTTTATTTGAAAACATTACTACGAATTTCTAAATATTTTCTTGTATGACTTTACATCATTTCAAGTTGGTTATATTAAGTTGTTTCAATTATTTTTAATTAAATTTTAATATAAGTATAATAACAAAATGCTAATATAACATTATTTATTCCTATTTAATTTTTTTCATTCAAAGTTTTTTAAATCATTTGATTATGATAAGACAAACGTCATTAGATGCTTCCAAATAAATAATGTCAAATTAAATAAAAATTTCTAGATTTTTTAAATATTGCTTTACTTTCTTGGTACTTTTTTGAGATATTTCTTATCATACCTGATTTAATGTTCAAGTATGTTGCACGTATTGTTTTGAATACATTGTAGTGAAAATTTAACATACAATTTAACTCATTTATTCAAATTTTTTGTTTTTGTTTGTTTTGTTAAAATTTAACTCTATATCAACACTTATGTGACATTAACAAGACATTTATTAAATTTTATTACATTGCTTCAATATATCTCGTTTTAGCTTTAATATACATTTACTTAAAATTAAATTAATAATTATACTAATTATGATTATTTTTTTGCATTTTTCCAGTAATTCTACATGAGTTACTATTGTAAAAACATAAACATATTGTTCACATCTCAAAAGATCTATCAAATTAAATATTTTTTTAATAGTTTTAAATTATTTTTATTTAAAGGTTCTCACATGCATTACTTGTCCATGAGATTCATACATGATTTGATGATGGAGGATGTTGCGCACAATCTTCTTAACAACTTGGATATGACGTTTTGATATTATTTATCATAGTTTTGAAATCTTTTTTATTTGGTTATAATTTTATGTAAATTTGAATCTCCTATTGCATGTCCTTTTGATGCATTGATTTTTTTATGTGTGACTGTTTAAATTTTTTATTTCAACTTTAATAGATCGTTAATATTAAATAACATTTATTTTATTTGTGCTTCTTTGCTTTGTTAGGACAACATAATTACAAATCTGGTAATTCAAGAAACAAATATTATTGAAATCATCTTGAAGGGCTTTGTACAATTAGATAGTCATTTGTGCATTTTACAATTTTTCATTTGTGTGATTTTTGCATGTATTGCTATGCATTTCTTTTCATACTTCATTTGATATCTGAGTATGCTACATTTGAAGTCCTTGATATCAAGAAGTACAACTTTTGAGTAAAATTTATTTCAATTTTCAAGTTTGTTGCATACATTTCTTAATATTACTTTGAAACTTTAATCCTCCTATTGTGCACAGTTTGTATCGATGAAATTATGTTATATTACATCGCCATAATTTAGCTAATTTTATCTTTAATATAAATATCTTTAAGGAAATGGAGCGTATCTCATCAATCGCAAAATTACAAAAAATGCAATAATCATAAAAAAAAAATTTTAAAAGTTTTGAGAAGTTGTGCTATCATATACAAAGGAGTTTGAGGGCAACTTCCAAAGTGGATGAATCAACTATCATTTTAAATGCCTTAGAAAGCACTAAAATGCTAGAAAAAAATATTTTGTAAAATATAATTAAATATTTAGTTAGAATGAGTTGTTTTTCGTGAGTTGAATATTTAAAAGGAATAACGAAAAAGTAATAAAACATTACAATAAATTAGTTTTCTAATATTATACACACACACACAAATATATATATATATATATATATGTTACGGATTAATTGAAATAAATTGAGGTAATGTATTATAACTTTATTACGGTATCCTAAAGAAGGCATAAGATAAAATTTAGAATTGTATAGTAATATAGACAAATCAAAGAGAACTTTTAAAAATAATAGAAAAATTATATTTGAGAGCTCAATTAAAAAAATTGAGGAGATAGAGTGTGACAACCTTAATCGTCATGTCACATATGAATCAAAATCTCTCATAAAACATGAAAACCATTAAATTTTTAAATTTTTCAAAAACTAAAAAATTATCAAAATTGATATAATACATCTACATTACTATAATGACACTTGATTCGTCTATATTTAACCTCATATGGAGGTACTGCATATTATCAAACCAAATAACCATATACAATATTAATTATAATTTTAATATGAAGTAAATATATGCTAAAGTTCAAATGAGATAAATTACAAAAATAGAACATAACAAAATTGAAAGAATGTTATAGCCCCATGATAGGAGATTTAAAGTAACATAATAATTTAAAATAATTAAAAAAATTAAAGAAATAAGATAATTTATAGGTGAAAATAGTACTCAAAGAAACTTAAAAGATTGAGGGTAACATCATCGATCATTATATTTGATATGAATTAACATTTCTCAAGGAAAGCTTTTTAAACATAAGAAAGTAAAATATTTAAAAAGATATATAATAAGATAAAAATTTTTTAGAGTTGTGCAATGATTTTATTTCACCTCAATTATTCCTAATTTTGAATTAATACAAATTAAGAAAAAAGTGAATTAGTAGAATAAATAATAAATTATTATTTTAGTATTATGCTATATATATTAAAGCTAAAATAAGATAAACTAAGGAAATATAATATAACAAACTTAATGTGATATAAACATAAAAAAGAATGGAGAATTAAGGTTTCATTATAATATAACAAAATTAAATCAAAAAATTAGAAAAATTATGCTAAATTGTAAAGGAAATTCTCATTTGAAAATGCTAAGGATATCAAGTGTAACATCTTTGATAATCAAACAAATGTAAGAATAGAAATATCTCATAAAACATACAAAACATTCAAAATGAAATTTTTAAGAATTTACAGTTGAGCACTTGATTAGATAAAACTCATCGAATTGGATCCATCATCATTTTCTTTATAGAAATTCCATCTCATTTGCAAGTTCTATGAAATACTAGGTTAAATAAGTATAAATAATAATTAATTTATTTTTTTATAATAAGAAAATGAGATAAATTGAAGAAATGTAATAATAGCCAAATCTATGCTATGTAAAGGTTACATTAGAGAAGGATTACATTGTAAAAGTTATATAACCAAATCAAATCAAAATATTTTTAAAAATTGCATAAACTATACAAGAAAGTTGCTTTCAAAGATACTAAGGAGATTAAGTGTATCCCCAAACAACGAATCAGTTATGAGTAAAAATATCTTACAAAGCATACCAAAACATTCAAAAAAAAAATATTTTAAAATACAATATTAAATATTAATATGATAAAACTCATTTAGATGAATATAACTACATTTCTTTCATTTAATATCACATCTTTTGAATAGCTTAGAATTATCAAATTAAATAAGTAAAAATAATAACAAATTATTATTTTAAAATTCATTAAATGTTCATGGGAGTGATAACAAGAGAAACCAAAGAAATGTAATATAACAAAAAATGATGTAAAGATCACATAACAACAGAAATAGAGTTTCATAGTAATAAAAAAATAAAAGAAAACATTTAAAACAGATGAAATAAATTGTAGAAGAAACCTATATTCCAAGTTTTTGAGAAGATAAAGAATAGCATCATCACTTTTGAAATCAAGCTCAAATTAAAAACTAATATATTTTTAAAAAAATAATCTTTATTTAGATAAAAATAGTTGGGACAATTCTGAAGACATTTGATATATCTCAATGAGATATCGTTTTGAGTCATGGTAAATTGGTAATGTTATTAAACATAAAAAATAGTAAATTTTTATTTTAATAATTAGTATATATAGATGAACTTTAAAACTACATACACTAATGTAATGTAATATAATCAAACAAAGTAAAAAAATTGAAAAACCTTAACAAATTGCATGTGAAAGCAATTCTTCTAACATACCAAAGAGATGAAGTCCTCAATAATCAAATGAAGTATGAATTGAGATTTCTTATATAGCATGCATAACAATGGAAAGAATAATTAAGGTTAAAAAATTTGTTTTGTAATTGGATTGATGTTATCAAGACAAATGCTATGATATATGTTTCATGTCGGTCTGACCTATTTTTGTAATTGCGATGAACTATTAAATTAAATAAGAAAAAATAAATATTTAATTAATTTTAATTTTTAGGAAATATTTATTAATGCAAAAATTATTTCATTAAAGCAATTCAATATATCCCAATCAAAGTAATGTAAAGGCCATAAGCGTGGGGCTACATAGCAATTTAATAATATAATCAAATAAAAGAAAAAGCTTTAGATAAAGAAATAAATTATATGCGAGAGTTGCATCGCAATATACCAAGGACGTCGACTGAAACACTGTTTGTCATTATACTAACTCAATAGAACATACCAAGTAAAGCCCAATAATATTTGTTTCCACCATATTTCTCCTTTTTTGACATTACTACAAATTAATAAAAAACATTAAATTTTTATTTTTATATTAAGTGAATAAATATTAAATCTAAAGGAGATAAATTGAAGAGATATAATATTATTGATTCAAAGCGATAGAAAGGCTATGAAAGATGAGATTTAGGGTTACATAGCAACATAACAAAATGAAAATAAAAATTTTAAAGAAATGAGATAAATTTTAATGTACATAATTTCCAAATTAAATCCACATTTTTTTATAATGATCAAATCATATTTAAAATTTTTGTGACCTAAAAATGCAAATAAAAAAAATTATATTTAACATATGTAGATGTTTAATAAAGTTCAAATAAGATAAATTGAAGCAATGTAAAATAACTAAATAAAAATGTTATAAAGATCGCTTGAGAGGCCAACTATTATTTCGTATTGAAATTATAAAATCAATCAAAAAAAATTTTTAAATTAAACAACTTTTTGTGTGAAACTTACATTTTAATATGGTAAAGAGATTGAGTTTAACATTGTCAATCAAAAAAATAGCTTTTAAACTAAATATCTTATAAAATGTAAAAAATTTCCCTATTAAATATGCATAAATAAAAACAAATATTTAATACGATAAAGCTTATCTAGATGTGTCAAATGGTTTTTTGAGTTGATTGAATGTTGTTTACAAATATTATTAATTTCTCTATTAAATATAAATAAATTATAAAATTTTTTAAAATATTAAAAAGTATATGTGAAAAATAAAATGAGATTACTTTAAGGCATGTAATATAACAAAATCAAAATAATGTAAAAGTCACATAATTAGGAATTAGAGTTTCATAATAATATAAGAAAATCAAAGAAAAATATTTGAAGAAATATGATAAATTATTTAAGAAAGTAGCATTCCAAGATAATCAAGAGATCGAGTGTAACATCCTAATTCATCAAATTTAGGATGAGCCAAAATGTCTCCTAAAACATGGAAAGGCCTTGGAAATTAAAATATTTGAAAATATATCAGAATATTTATTTTTGTATAACTTAGTAAGAAGAGTCCAATAATAATTATTTTATCCCCATCAAACGTAGTTCGAATTTACTACAAATTATCAAATTATGTAAAAATAAAAAATAATAAATTATTTTTTTATGTTAAATAAATATATAATAAATCTAAAATGAGGTCAATAGGAGAAATGTAACATAGTCAAATGAAATTGAACAAATTAAAAAAATTAGATAAATTATGTAGAAAAGTTGTATTCAAAGATTTCATGGAAAAATGACAACAGCATTCTTAAAACTCAAAATAGGTTCGATTGAAAATGACTTTTAAACAATGCCAAAGGTTAAGAAATTTAAGTATTTCATAAAATATAAATGAACAATTACTTGGACAGCTCGTTGTGACTAGTTCAATGAAAAACTTAACATCGTTAAAAATTATAGAGAATCAAAACTTTAAGAAACCAAAAAAATATATTATTTAGTAATAATAAGTAGTATATATTAAGATTAAAAATGAAATAAATTGAAAGAATACAATGTAACAAAATAAAATTATTACAATGGTGACACAAAATGGAATTACTGGTTCATAGTAATTTCTCCAAATAAAAAAGCATTTCAAAAAATTGAAATAAATTATGAGAAAAAGTTACGTTCTAAGATACTAAAGAGTTTAGTGTAACAACCTTAATCATCAAATGATGAAAGAATCAAGTTGCCTAAAAAACATGTCATATTCCTAAAAAAATAAAATATTTAGTATATAAAAATTAATATTTAATTATTCAAAACTCATGGACACTAATCCAATGTTATTCCCTTCATCTTAATCATAGCACATTTGAAATTACTACAAATTACCAATGAAATTAGAATAAATAATAAAACATTGTTATTTAAATAATAAGTAAATAAGTGATAAAGTTTAAATGTGATAAATTGAAACAATGCCCTATATAAAAAATAGTAATGTGAAGGTCACATGGTATAGAGTTACAGTTTTATTGTAGTATAACTTAATTAAAGCAAGAAATTTGATTGAATGATCAAATGTTCTATGTGAAAGTTACTTTAAGCAAAAGGGCTTTGACATGCTATTCAAGGCATTTTGACATGTACCATAATTAACTGTCGAGGATTATATAGTAGAACGCTTTCGTATCTTGCAATGTGACTTTTCCATATAAATTATCTAATTCTTTTTTAATTTTTTTGTTGTGTTTGGTTATATTACAATGTACATCTAAATTTCCTACCATATGACATTTATGTTCCTTTGTTTGTGATCTATTTCGTTACTTTAAGTTATCATTTTTCATCTTTAAAGTATCTTTACTCAATATTAAAATAATATTTTTTTATTATTGCAAATATTTAACTTCATAATTTGTAGTAATTTCAAACAGGATTCATTCGAGATGAAAAAACTAAATTTGCATTGATCTCGAAGGGGTTTTTCCTAATATTGTAAAAATTATGGCATAATTTAATCGATACATGATTTGTCAATCGATGATTTTACACACCATCTCTTAAGTATCTTAGAATGTGACCTTCATACACAATTTATCTCAATTTTCAATTTTTAACTTTGATTTTGTTGTATTAGATAACTTTTAATTTTGTCATTTTACGTTTATTATGTATTTATTTAATATTAAAAAATAAATTTACTTTTTATTTTGTTTATTCAATTTTTAACTTCATGGTAATTTTAAATGAGGACTAATAAAGAGGTTCTAAACACCATGGAGTCATGTCAATGACTTTATCCAATTATATATTCATTTTTATATATTTAAATTTTTTTTATTTTTTTGTAAATTTTATGAAATAATTTTATATTTTATTTAATGATAAGTAAAATTATACTTGATCATTGTAATATCTTGAATGCAACTTTCTTGTATCATTTATTTCATTTCTTGAATTATTTTCGTTTGATTTTATTATATTACTATGTTACTTTGCATCTCCTCTTATGTGACCATTACAATGACTTGACTTAATTATATTATATTATTTAGATTTTTCTCTCTGTTACTTTAATATATGTTTGCTTAATATATAAATAAAAATATGTTATCACTTATTTTTTTAACTCTAGTTATTAATAATTATTCCTAACGTGCTAAGATGGACATGAAACATACTTCATCGCAATATTCTCATTTATCTCATTACATATTAATGTTATATCTTTATAATTTATAGGAAACTTCAAATATTACTTGATTTGTTAATCAAGGAAATTTTTCTCAGTCTCTTTAGTATCTCATAATGTAATTTTGCTAAATAGTATATCTCATTTCTTTAGATTTTTTGCATTCCAATGTTATACTACTATTTACCACAAGTTCTCCTCCCATGCTATTTTTAAATCATTTTTTTATAATATGTTACTTCAATTAATCAAATTTTTTCTTACATATACTAAATGACAAAATAATATTTTGTTTTATTTTTTTATTAAATCTTTAATTATCAATAATTTTAATTGATGTTCAATCAAGATAAAACAAGCATTATTAGACTTGACTTGAAAAACTCTATGATCTTTAAGGGTGCCTTATTAGATATTTTGATACATTTATGATTTGACGATTAAGGATGTCACTCTAAATTTTTTTTAGAATCTTGGATTACAATATTTTGGTACAATGTCTTATTTTTTAATATTTTCTTTATGATTTTTAATATTTATAAGAAACTTTGTTTCTTAACTTATGGGTCCTTTGCATCATTTTGATTTTGTTACAATGCCTTACTTCATTTAAACTCATTTCAACTTTATGATTATTTACATAGCATAAAAATAATAATTTTTTTATTATTTACACTTATTTCTTATTGAAATTTATAATAATTTCAAAAAAGTTTCGATTGAGAAAATATAATCATTGTTAGGCTCATCTTCATCTGCTCTAACTAAAACTCAATTCAATATTTCTAAATATTTTCTTTCCAAGTGCCTTTACAAGGAATGCAAACATTTTATGTTTGATCAAGTTGTCAATCTATGATGTTTTGCTCATTTTGTTTATATAATAAAAATGCAACTTTGCCTTATAATTTATCTCATTTCTTGTAATTTTATGATTCATTTGGCTATATTACATTACTTCATTTTACAAATATCTAGTTTAATTTATATTTTAATAAATATTAAAAATAGTAATTTCCCAAAATAAGGCTTGATGGACATACAAAAACCATCATTAGACCCAACTGCACTGGTGAAATCAAATTAAACACTCATTTAATTATTTTTACATATTTTATTTTGAAGAGTTTTTGTATGTTTTATGAGACATATTGATTTATACCATATTTCATAATTTAGGATGTTACACTTGATCTTTTTTGTCCTTGGAGTGTGACTTTCTCTTATAATTTGTTTGATTTCTTCAAAATTTTTATTTTTCTGGTTATAATACCATAGATAACTAAATCTTTCTTCATGACATTTTTATAACATTTTCATTTTTATATTTTACATTGTTTCAATAAAAATGATTTAGACTTAATTATCTTTTTACTTAATAATAAATTAATAATTTATTGTGATTTATGTTTATTTCTTTGGATAATTCACATTATTTCTAAATGATCTTTGATTTAGAAAAAAAATCATTGTTAAACTTGTGAGTTCCATCTAATTAAATAATCATTTCTATATTTCTCAATATTTAGTTTTTGAAGATTTTGGTAAGGAAGGAAAAAGTTTAATGTTTGATCAAGTTGTCAACCAAGGATCACTTTTATATAATTAATATGAACTTTCCCTTATAATTTGTCTTATTTCTTATAATTTTATGCCTCATTTGGCTATATTACATTGCTTTAATTTTTCAAATCTCTTGTATAATTTAAAAATTTTCTAAATATTAAAATTGTAATTTTACAGAGTAAGGTTCGATCGAGATGAAAAAATTCATCATAGGACTCACATTAACAAGTTATATGAAATTAGATACTAATTTAAATTTTTTTAGAAATTTAATTTTGGAGAGTTTTTGTATGCATTATATGAAGTTTCGACTAGTACAACATTTGGTAGTTGAGGATATTACACTTGACGTCTTATGTGCCGGGAATGCAACTTTATGTTACAATTTATCCGATTTCATTAAAATATTTTACTTTGTTTGGTTATAGTGCTCTAATTAACCACATTTCTACTAGAATGTCTATTTACTTAAGATTAAATAATGATTTACTATTCTTTATGTTTTCCTTTTGATAATTCACAGAAATTCGAAAATTGGTCTAATATTGGAAAAATAATTATTAGACAGACCTTTATGAGCTCCATCAATTAAATAATCACATATATATTTTTAGGATGCTTCTCTTTAAATCTTATAGATAATGGAAACGAAACTTTTGCTTATAGTTGATCTCATTTCTTCTTGTTCTATAGCTCATTCTACTATATTACATTACCTTAGGTTTACAAATCTCTTCTTTAATTTTTTGTTTTTTAAAAATATTAAATCATAAATCTACAAAATGATGTTCAATCAAGATGAAAAAATCATCATTGGACTTACCTTGACAAGTTATATCCAATTAACTACTCATTTAAATATTTTTAGATATTTTATTTTATAGAATATTTGTTTTATTTTATAAGATATTTATATTTGTACCATATTTATTATTTAATTATCGAGGATGTTACACTTAATGTTTTTTGCTCTTAGTATATGAGTTTTGCTTATAATTTTTCTAATTTCCTCAAAGTTTTTGCTTTGTTTTGTTATACTACAAAAAACATCAAAATATCCTTTCATGTCACATTTATAACATTTGATTTGGTTATTTTTACATTGCTTCAGTTAAGCTCATTACAACATTATTATATATTTACTTAAGATAAAAATTATATTTTATTATTATTTTTGTTTATTGTTTTGGTAATTCACTGTAATTCTAAACTATGTTCGAAAGAATAATTATTGAAAGACTCATGTCTATGTGATCCATTTAATTAAAGAATCATGTCAGTATTTCTAAAAATTTTAATATGGATTTGCCAAGGAATGCGAATGTTTATTGTTTGACAAATTTTTTTATCTAGGATGTTACACTCAATCTCATTTGCATAATGGAAAAGCAACTTTCTTTTATAATTTATCTCATTTCTTCTATTGCCTTTTTTGCTATATTAGAGTTCTTCAAGTGTGCCATTCTCTTCTTTAATTTGTATATTTTAAAAATATTAAAATAGTAATTTTACAAAATAAGGCTTGATGGAGATGGAAAAAATTATCTCTGGTCTTGAATTCTTTGTTGAAATCAAACTAAAAACTCATTTAATTATCTTTAAAATTTTTTTTTTGTAAAATATTGGTATGCTTTCTGATAAATTTTTGTTTATACTATGTTTGACTATTGAAAATGTTGCACTTAATCTTTTATGTGCTTGGAATGTGATTTTCACTTATAATTCGTTATTTCTTAATGTTTTTTTATTTGTCTTGTTATATTACCAAATACATCTAAATCTTATTTTATGTCTTGTTTATAACATTTTGATTTTCGTATTTTAAATTGTTTTGAATGAACTAATTTAAATTTTATTATATATTTACTTAACCTTAAATTAATTAATTTTTATGATTTATATTTATTTATTTTGATAATTAATATAATCCAAATAAGGTATGATTTAGAAAAATAATCATTGCTAAACTTATCTCCATGAGCTCCATCTAATTAAATAATCAATTGTGTATTTCTAAATATTTCTATTTTTAGGGTTTTGGTAAGCAAAGCAAAAGTTTAATGTTTTATTGAGTTATCAATCTAGGATCCTTTTTGCATAATAATATGCAACTTTACCTTTTAATTCATTTTATTTCTTCTAACTATAAGCCTCATTTTGCTTTGTTTCGTTGCCTCAATTTACAAGTATGATCTTTAATTTAGATATTTTTGAAATATTAAAACACTAATTTGAAAAATGAGGTTCAATCGAGATGAGAAAAGTCATCATTGGAATAACCTTGACAAGTTAAACACAATTAAGTACTCATTGAAATATTTTTAAATATTATATAACGTAGAGTTCTTGTATGCATTATGAGAAGTTTGAATCTGTAACATATTTTGTAGTTGAAGACATTACACTTGATATTTTATGTGCCTAGAATGCAACTTTCTTTAATAGTTTATCTTATCTCTTGAAATGTTTTACTTTGTTTGTAACATATTTGGTAGTTGAGGACATTACAATTGACCTTTTATGTGCCTAGAATGCAACTTTTTCTTATAATTTTTCTGATCTCTTGAAATTTTTTACTTTGTTTGGTTACATTACCATTTACATTTAAATCTCTTTTTGTGTCATGTTTATATCATTTTGATTTTGTTATTTTATGTTGCTCTAATTAAACTCATTTCAACTTCACTATATATTTCTGTAACATTAAAATAATAATTTATTGTTCTTTATGTTTCTTTTCTTTTGACAATTAATAGTAATTCCAAATGAAGTCGAATTGTGAAAAAATAATTATTGTTATGCTTATCTTTATGATCTCCATCTAACTAAATTATCACATTTATATTCTTATATATTTTATTTTTCATTGTTTTGTTAATGAATGTAAAAATTTAATGTTTGCATGGGTTGTTAATTTAGGATCTTTCTCTTCATTTATTATGCATAACGGAAGTGGAACGTTCACTTATAATTGATCTCATTTCTTCTTGTTTTATGGCTCATTTTGCTATATTACATTACCTTAATTTTGCAAATTTGTTCTTTAATGTTTATTATTTTTAAAAATCAAACAATAAATCTATAAAATGATGTTCAATCCAGATGAAAAATTCACCGTCAATCTCACCTTGATAAGTTATATCCAATTAAGTACTCATTTAAAAATTTTATTTTATCGCTTGGTTTTTTTTGCTTTATGAGACATTTTTATTTGTACCATATTTGATAATCGAGGATGTTGCACTTGATCTTTTAATGTTCATAGAATATGACTTTCTCTTATAATTTGCTTATTTTATCAAAGTTTTATCTCTTTTTTGATGTATTACTAGATACATCTATATCTCCTTTCATGTCACATTTATGACCTTTTTATTTTCAAAATTTACATTACTTCAATTAATATCATTTCAACTTTGTTTTCTATTTACTTAAGATAAAAATTATAATTTATTATTATTTATTTTTATTTCTTCTGGTCATTCACTATAACTCTAAAAAAGATTTTAGTGAGAAAAATAATTATTATTAAACACTTCTTGATGTGCTTCATTTAGTTAAACAATGACGTTAGTATTTTCTAAATATTTTCCTTTTGAGGGTTTTGGCAAGGAGTTTGAACTTTTATTGTTTGACATGTTGTTAATCTATGATGTTACACTAAATCTTGTTTGCATAATGGAGATGAACTTTCCCTAATAATTTATCTCGTTACTTGTGATGCCTCATTTGGCTCTATTAAATTGCTTCAATTTCATAAATCTCTTCATTAATTTAGGAATTTCCTAAATAAAAAATAGTAATTTTACAAAACCAGGCTCGATTAAGATGAAAAAGTAATCATTGGACTTCCTTGAAGAGTTATGTTCAACAAAATTTTAATTTAAATATGTTTAGATGTGTTATTTTTAGTGTTTTGGTATGCTTTTCGAAACATTTTGATTTGTATGATATTTTCCATTTGAGGATATTATACTTGATTTTTTATAGTTTGGAATATGAGTTTCTCATATAATTTATCACATTTATTCAAATTTTTTAGGTTGTTTGGTTATATTATTATACACATCTGGACATATTTTCATGTTATGTTTATTATTATTTACTTTAAATAAAAAAACAATTTATTATTTTCATTATTATTTAAAATTATAATTTGAAGTAATTCAAAAAAAAATTTCACTAAGAAAAGCCCAATATTTTTAGACTCATCTCAATAAGCTATTTTTAATTAAATATTCATTTTATTATTTTATTTGGGTTTTGATATTCTTATCAGACATTCGATTTGTCCATTACTTAAAAATAGAGAATGTTAACCTTGATCTACTTACTATTTTATATTGCAACTTCTTAACAAAACTTATTATATTTCTTAAAATCTCTAAGATTATGTTATATTATAATGTAACTATAATTGTCGTTTAGTGTGGACCTTATAACACTTGTGTTCTACTATATTACATTATTTCAATTAACCTTGTTGGTTTAACATATTCTTTTTAATATTAAAATAATAATTTATAATTGTTTATTCCTATTTATTTCGGTGAATTGTCGTTAATTTTGTTCTTATGTTTTTGAAAGACATTATTAATATTTATAATTTATAATAGATTTGATCGTCAAAGATGTCACACACAATCTCCTTGGTAACTAGAAATGGAAACTTCAAATAAGCTGTATCTCCTCTCCTGAAATGTTTTAAATTCTCCTCTCAAACGATGTTTGACTCATTGATTTCGTTACATTTCTTTGCATTAATTTATATTATTTCATCTTAATTACATAATCACATAATTTTAAATTAACATTTTGTTATTATTTAGGCTTATTTAATTTGGAAACTCATATTTATTCTAAATAAACTTTGATCTAGATAAAGCAATTATCATTAGACTCATCTTAAAAATCACTGTTAAATTAAATATTAATTTAATATTATAGAATTTTTTATTTAGTTTTGGTATGCTTAACCAATCATTTAGATTTGCATATTATTTGATAAAGAGCACGTTACATAGGGTCTACTTAGTATCTTGGAATACAACTATTGTTTATAATTCATATCACTTCTTTAAATGATTTTCTTTTATTTGGTTATGTTCATATGATAGTCTAATTCTCTTTTATTAAGAATTTGGCTTTATTTCATTTTATTATAATGCATTGCTTCTATTAATCTCATCAACTTTTTTATATTTAGTTAGTAATTAAGTAATAATTTATTATTATTAACTTTAAATTTGTATTTATTCTAAGTGTTTTATTATGCAGGAAAAATCAATGGACCCATCTAAATGAGTTTTATTAAATGATATATATATGTATATATGATTTATTTTTCTTTATAGAATTTTTCTCATTTTATAAGTTATTTCATGACTAACCTAATTGGATGATCGATGATGTTACACTCATCTCTTTAGAATCTTGGAATGCATCTTTCTCATACATTATTTCTCATTTATACAAATATTTTGCCATGATTTGGTTATTTTACCTTGAAGCTCTTATTCTCCACTCATGTGAACATTACATCATTTTGTTTTTGTTATAGTACAATATTTCAAATTATATTATTTCAACTTTAATATATTTTTACTTATTAATGAAATAATAATTTAATTATTTTTTCTTATTAAATTTTGTAAATCATAATATTTAAAAAAGGTTTAATGAACCTAAAAAGATTATCAATGAACTCCTTTTGAATAGATCTATTCATTAAAATATTCATCTATGCATTTTTGAATATTTGGATGCTGAGATTTTGGCACATTTTAGTAGACTTTTATATTCAAATATCATTTGAATGATTAGATATGTTGCCCTTGATCTCCTCGGTATCATTTAATGCAACTTTCTCAAGTAATTTATCTTATTTTATCAAATGTTTTGTTTTAATTTTGATATATTACAATGAAATTCTAATTGTTCTCTCATGTGTCATTTATATCACATTCATTTACTCATATTACATTACTTTAATTCTAAAGAAAGTATGATCGAGACAATAAATATTATCAAATTCATCTTATCAAGTTTTGTTTATTTAAATATTCATTTTAATATTTTAAAAAACTTTAGTTTTAAGTTTTTCTGGATCACTTTATTAGACATTTGGATTCATACATAGCTTGGTAATCAAAGATGATAAACTCGGTCCTTTTAGTATCTTACAATACATTTTTAGTACAATTTGTCCAATTTCTTAAAAATGTTTTGCATTAACTTCAATATACTATTACAAAACTATAAATCTCCTTTGTGTAACTTTGGTTTCTTTATTTTACTTATATTTAATAACTGTAATTTATCCCATTTTTTACTATATATTGACTTTATTTTAAAATTATAATTTAGTATATTTATGATTATTTAATTTTTTTCATTGTAATTCCAAAGGAGGCATTATTAAGATGAGCTAAATATCATTGGACAACTATGGATGAGCCCTCGTGAATTACAAATTCATTTTGAAATCGTTTCTTATTTTATTTTCCATTACTTTTGTAGGTTTTGGATGCACATTGATTTGTACTTGATTTGATCGTCAAAGTTGTTGCTCAATATTTTTATGATAATTTTGAATGTCGCATTGTTGTATTATTTGTCTTACTTATTTTACATTTTTTGCTTTGAGTTTGTCATATTATGCTGTAACTCAAATTCTTCTTACATGTTGCCTTTATATGGCTTCAATTTTATTATAATACTAGCTTCAATTTATCTTCTTCCAACATTAATGTTCACTTAATTTCAAAAAAAAAATTTACTATCATTTAATCTTATTTTATAATTTAATTTACTTTATTTCAAAATGAGGCTTGAATAAAATGAAACAAAAATTGTTGTACTCATTTTCATGACTTCTATCAAACTAGGCATTCATTTTTATTTTTAATTATTTTTCATTCAAGGATATTTGCTTTTTTTGGAGATATTTAGATTTATTCCTTATTTATGATTGAGTTTCTCATACATGAGCACCTCATTATAATGGAGTGGAACATTCCCATCCAATTTATCTCAATTGTTCAAATTTTTAATTTTGATTTGTTATATTATATTGAAGCTATAAATGTATTAGTTGTTCACTTTTACTTCCTTTAGTTTCATTGCATTACATAGCTTTAATATATCAAATTAAATGGTTAGTATATATGTTATTAATATTAAAATAATAATTTATTTGTATTTATTCCTGCTTAAGTTTGTATTTTGTAATAATTCTAAAAGACATCCAACTGGGACAAAACAAATGTCATTGGACATGTCTTGATGAGCTCTATTAAAAATTTTAATTTAAAATTTCTACTTCTTTTTTTCGATGACTTTGGAGCACATTACATGATACCTTGATTTGTATTTGATTTGATGATGTTGAATGTTATGCAAAATCTCGTTTGTATAAGAGAAAGCAACTTTTCCTACAATTTAACACATTTTTCAATGGAACTTTCTGATACAATTTTAAAGATACAAAATATTTCTTTTCTTAACATTAAAATAAAATTTTAAAATTAATTATTCTTCTTTACTTTATCAAATAAAACTATTTCTAAATGAGGTCAAATTAAGACAAAACAAAGATCATTAGAGAAGCCTAGACTATCTCCACCAAATTAAACATTCATTTATATATCTCTTAAATATTTCACATTCTCTTTTTTTGCATACTTTTTCAGGCTTTTGGATTTATACTAGATTTAATGATCGTGGTTTTTACACCTGATCACCTTAATGTCTTAGGATGAACCTTCTCAATAAATCTATGCCATTTCACTAACTTTTTTATTTTCATATCATTATATTACAGTGAAACTCTAAATCTACTCTTTTTGTGACCTTTACATTTCTTTTATTTTTTTAAGTTATATTGCTTCAATTTATCCTATTTTAGCTTTGATGTGTAACTTCTTAATGTTAATCTAGGAAACTGTTAGTATTTATTTTTATTTGTTTGACCTACTCATGGTAATTCATAATGAGATCTAATCTAGATGGAATAAAAATATTTTTACTACTCAATTCGAGTTCTAACTAATTAAATTGTTATTTATTTATATTTCCAAAAAAATTATTAGTTTTGTTATCTTTTATGACATATTTTAATGCATACCAGAATTGATGACTAAGGATAAAGTAATTGATCTCCTTAATACCTTGGAATGAACATTTCCTATGTAATTTATATAATTTCTTCAAATACTTTTACTTTTATTTTGTTATATTAATTTGTTTCATTTTATTCCATTTAAGATAAAATATATATATAAATATATATTTACTTAATACATAAACAATAATTTATTCTCATTTATTCTTTTTAATTTGGTAAATCATAGTATACTCATCTATAAGTGAATTTTGCAATTAAATATTCTTTTTTAGACTTTGAAGTGTCTTATTGTTTTAGTTTCGGTAGGCCTAATGAGTCATTTTTAATTTGTTATGAACATATAAAATAAAAATATTACACTCGAAGTCATTTTTATCTTAGAATGCAACTTTTTTTGTATAATGGTTCATGTATTTCTCTGTTTTCTTTTTCTTTTAGTTATATTTCTTTCTAGCTATAAATCTCTTTATATCTCATGTTCACATTTCTTTTGCAAAGTAAAAGGGCTTACACTTATCTAATTAATATAGAAATAATATTTTTTTATTTATGCTTATTTAGTATGATAATTGAAAATAATTCCAAATGAGTTACATTTAAGAAAAAGCAGATGTCATTAGACTATCTCAACGAGTTCTACCTAATTAATAGTTTATGTGCATATTTTTTAATATTTTAATTTCCCTCTATATGGCAATCTTTATCTAACATTGTAAAAGGCATCTGATTTAATTATTGAGGATGTTAAATAGATATTGTTAATATTTTGTTGTGCAACATTCATTTAACAATTGATTTGATTTCTTCATATTTTTTCTTTTTTTTTATTTTTTTGGTTTGAAACTCCAAATCTTTTAGGTTGTCACCTTTACATTATATTTTACTTAGTTTTTTTTACATAGATTCATTTTTTAATTATAGTTTTAATATATAGTTATTTAACATTTTTTTGGTCATTCCAAATGTTGTCCATTCTTGACAAAACAAAATTTGTTAGACTACTCAAGATGAGCTTTATTCAGTTTAATATTATGCTCTATATTTTAAAATATTTAACCTTTTTTGACTTTAGCATGCATTACACTATGTCTCTATCGATACATGATTTGGAACTTAAAGGTGTTACGATTAATCTCCTTAGCATCTTGGAATGCAACACTCTCATTTATATTTCCATATTTTTTCAGAGTTTTTGCTCAAATTTGGATATATTACCATGTAAACCTAAATATCCTCACATATCAACTATACATTGCTTTGATTAATTTATATATTACGTTAATTATCATTATTTTAGCTATGGCATTTAAATTTTTAATTTCAAAAAAATAATTTATTATTTTATGCTTATTTTCTTTTGTAATTCATAGTATTCAAAATGTGGCATGATTGACATGTGATAAACGTCATTGAACTTATCTGAATGAGCAATATTAAACAAGATATTTAATTTATATTATTGATTTTTTTATTTTTTGGAATGTGCAATTACATTTATTAATTTGTAATAATTTTTTTATTCAAGAGTTTTACAATCGATATTAATAGTAACGTGATATTCAAGTTTCCAATCCAATTAA
The DNA here is from genome assembly GCA_023846275.1 of Vanilla planifolia. Classification (NCBI taxonomy): domain Eukaryota; kingdom Viridiplantae; phylum Streptophyta; class Magnoliopsida; order Asparagales; family Orchidaceae; genus Vanilla; species Vanilla planifolia. The sequence goes on along the minus strand of JAIUJO010000080.1, from coordinate 218,064 downwards.
TCGCATTTTTTGAAATTTGTTTATTTTTAATTGGTTGTATTACTATGTACTCAAAATATTCTTATTTGTGACAATTTTTTTTTTGTTTGGGTTATATTAGACCATGTAAACTTATAATTTATTATTATTTATGCTTATTTGCTTTGGTAATATTAAGTAATTCCCAAAAAAAGTTAGATCAAGGGGAAGCAAATGTCTTTAGACAATAATGCATAAGCTATACCAATTAAATATTTTCTCTTACATTTTTAAATATTTTATATTCTAGGCTTTTGTCTTACTTAATGAGACATTTTAATTCATACTTTGTATGATAATGTAGGATGATATACTTGATCTCTTTAATATCTTTTAATACAACTTTCCATTATAACTTCTCTCAATTACTCAATTTTTATATTTTGATTTTTTTAACCATGCCATACTAATTCTTCTTGTCTTATAACTGCATCACCTTGATTTAGTCATACTATATATTACTTTAATTTAACTCATTTTACCTCCAATGGTTTTTAAATAACATTTAAAATTTGTTCAAATTATTTAAACTAATTTATTGGGTAATTACTAGTAATTCCAAATGATGTCTAATTGAGGAAAAAAAAAGTCCTTGGACACATCTAGTGTCCACCATCCATTTAAATTATTTGATTAAATATGCCTTAAAGATTTAATTTTTTTATTATTTTTTCAGGCTTTTTTTAGAATTTTAATTCGTGTTAAATTTAAGCTTCAAAAATATTACACTTGATCTTCTGTGTATCCCCAAATGTTAATTCCTACATAATTTGTTCCATTTCTTTTAGTCTTTAACTTTCATTTGTTATAACACTTTGCAATAATAATTCAAAATCATGTTAAGGCTAAGCAAGAGAAGATTTAGAGTTACATTATAATATTATCAAATTTAAAAAAAATTGAGAAAATTAGATAAATTGTATAAGAAGTTGATGTCCAACATACTTAGCATATTGAGTGTATCATCCTTGACAATCTAGCTAAATACAATTAAAAAGTCTCTCATAAATTGTAAAACAATGTAGAAATATAATATTTAAAAATGTAAAGATAAGTAGTGAATTGGATATTTCTTTTGAGAAGAGTCAGAAACTATTTATTTCCTTCCATTATATCTAATTTAAATTTGAAAATAAAGTGGGCACAAATACTAATAAATTGTTAATTTTATATTAAGTAAATATATATTAATGCTGAAATAAAATAATATTACGTAATACAAAAAAAAATCATAGTCATATAATGGTGAGATGAGTTGAGATTAAGAGTTATATGATAATATAACCTATTCATTGTAAAATTTTCAAAAGTTATGATAAATTGCGTGAGAAAACTGCGTTCGAAGGGACTAAACATGTCGAGTCTAGCATTTTTTATCATTAATTTTGATACAAATTCAAATGACACATAAAGCTTCTAAAAATTATGGAGGAAATTAATTGAAATTTATAAACATAAATATTAAACGAGATAGATTTCTTTAAGAGGAGTTCAACAGCCTTTGTTTCATCTTCATCATATCTCATATGAATTTAATGAAAATTTTCTAAGGAAATAAACATAAATAATATAAAATTATTATTTTCATATTATGAAAAAATATATTAAAAATAAAATGAGTTAAATTTAAGTAAAGTAATATGGCGATATGAAAGAAATGTAAAGTCCATGAGAAATGAGATTTAGAGTTACACAAAAAATTTAAACAATTCTAAGAAAAACATTTAAAGAAATTGCATAAATTATGTAAGTCCCCTTCTGACAAACTATGGATATTATCTGTAACACCTGATTTCGAGGAATATGGTATAAATCAAAATCTTCCGAAAAGCACGAAAGGTAAAACAAATATGTTAAAATAAAAACTTTTAGTTGGATAATGCCTATTTAGATGAGTCCAATGATGTTTATATCAGCTCCATGAAAACAAATTTAGAGTTACAAAAATAATTAGAAATATTAAAAAATAAAAATAATAAACAATTATTTTAAATTATTAATGAATATATATTAAAGCCATGTTAGATTAATTGAGGCAACATAACAAAAAAAAATCAAACTAATATAAAGATTATAGGAGAGAAATAATCGAGTTTCATAATAATATATCAAAATCAAATCAAACATACTTGAAGAAATAAGATAAAAATATATGAGAATGTTCCATTACACTCATGAGATTGAGTGTAACATCCCTAATCAACAACTCGTCTACAAACCGAATGCCTTGTAAAGCACATCAATGCATAGAAAGATAAATAACTAAAAAATAAATAACATTTGTATTTAATTTAAGTATAACATCCTTGATCTTCAAACGAGTTATTAATCAAAATAACTTATAAAGCATGTCAAAAACCTTCAAAAAAAATATTAAGAAATATAAAAATGAATAGTTAATTAGATAAACACCTTGAGATGACTCAAATGACATTTTTTTTCATATTAATCATAACTCATTTTGAATTACAATGTTTTATAAAAGTAAAAAAAGAAAGGAATAATACTAAAATATCTTAATATCAAATAAATATGTACTAAACTTGAGATTAGATAATGTGAAGCAAAGTAATATAATCAAAGTTGTAAATTTGAAAGAAATTAACTTTTGATTTACCATGTAATATAACAAAATAGAAATTAGAAATTAAAAAAAAAAGAAATATATTCTTTGACAAAGTTGTATTCTAAGATAACGAGGAGGTCAACTGTAACATCTTCAATCCTCAAATAAGTAATGATTGAAAATGTCTAACAAAGCCGATAAAATAAACCTAATTTAGAATTATTGGGAATTACCTAAAGAGTATGCATAAATAATAAAATAAGTATTATTTTTTTATTAAATAAACATTTATTAAAGCTTAAATGACATAAATTGATTACATGTAATACTATAGAATCAAAGTGAGCTAAATTTTTAGAGTTTCGTTGTAGAATAAGAAAAGAAAAAAAAGGAAATTTAAAGAAATGAGATAAATTATTTGGGAAAGCTTAGTTTGAAGATAAAAAGAAAATCAAGTCTAACATCTTCAAAAATAAAATTATGTAAGAAATTAGATATCTTAAAAACATTCACAAATATGGCTAAAAAAAGAAATATATGAAAATTTAGTAATGAATATTTAATTGGATAAATCTCATGAAGATATGCCCAATGATATTTGCTTTATCTTGATCATACAATATTTTAAATACAACAAAATCATTAAAATAAATAAAAAAAATTATAATATATTTTATTTTAGTACAAATTAAATATAAATTAAAGGTAAAAAGGTCAAATTAAAGCAATGTGATATAAAAAAGTAAAAATAAAATAAATGTCATATGACAGATGATTTAGAAATAAATATTAGTATATAAAATTAAAAAAATTGCAAAGAAATTTCATAAATTCAATAAGAGAGATAAATTAAAATATATTAAGGAGGACGAGTGTAGCATTCTTGATTAGCAGGTAACATAAATATTAAAAAATATATAAAAATGAATATTTAATTAGATAGAGGTCGTCAACGTGGTTTCAACAATGTTTGTTTTGTCTCGAATGGTTCTTGTTTAGAATTACTGAGAAATTTCATAATAAATTAACATAAAAATTAAGTTATTATTTTAATATTATGTAGATATATATATATTAAAAATTTAATGAGATAATTTAAAAATTTCCAATATAACTAAATAAGAGTAATGCAAAGGTGACACAAAGGGCAATTTGGAGTAACATAGTTCTGTAAAAATTTTGAATTGAAATATTTGATAGAATGACAAAATCTGTAGGAAAACTTGATTACATGATGGTAAAAAAATTGAGTATAACACCCTCGATCATTCAGTCACACACGAATCAAATGCCTTATAAAATTAGCTAAAACATTTAAAATAAAAAATTAAATTATAATTTAATGGACCTTATAAATATTAGTTCACTAAAATTTCTTGTCATAATTGAACATCATTATCATTTATTGTGGATTATAAAATTAAATAAGGAAAAAAATTTCTTTAATATGAAGTTTATATATATTAAACCTAAGTTGCGATTAAATTAAGCAATGCAATTGGTCCAACTGAAGTTGATCTATGGATGACACGATAAAAAATTTAGAGTTACGTAGTAATATAACAAAATCTAAGCAAAATGGTTTTTGAAATGGCATTTGTTATATAGGAAAAATGCATTGTAAATTAATAAGGAGAATTAGTACACCTTCCTTAATTCTAAAAATATGTATGAATAAAAATAACTCATAAACTTTTACAAAGAACTTAGAATAAAATGTTTGAAAATGTTAAAACAATTTTACTTGCTAAACCTCATCTGTTTGAAATCAAAGTAAATAAGCATTAATAATAATAAATTACTTTTTTACTATGAAGTAAAATGACTGAATTGAAGCAATGTAATATTATGAAATCAAAGCGATGGAAAAGGCACATGTGTGAAAATTTATAGTTTCATAGCAATATAACCAAATCAAAGCAAAAACTTTGAAGAAATGACAAAGTTATGAACCAAATTACTTAAAGTATACGAAAACATTAGAATATAAAATACTTAAAAATATAAAAATAAATTTCTAATTGGATAAAGCTCATCAAGATGAATCGAATGAAGTTTATTTCATTTCAATAATACCTTTTTATTTGGAATTACAATAAATTGCCAAAGGAAATAAATATTAATAATAATAAGATATTTTTTATGTGAAGTAAATATATATTTAAGCAACAATAAGATAAATTAAAACAAAGTAACACCAAATCAAAGTAATGTAAATTTAGGTGAGAGGAGATTAAACATACATAAAATATGACAAACATAACATAAAACAAGTAAGAATTATGACAAATTCTTCATGAATGTTTTATTTGAAGATATTAATGAGATCAAGTGTACTGTCCTAAATTGACAAATAAGGAATGAAACTACATACCTCATAAAAAATGCAACACCATAGAAAATACCAAATTAAATACAAAGTTAAATAAGCATCAACAATAATAAATTGTGATTTTAATATTTGGTAAATATACATTATGGCTGAAATGTGATGAGTTAGACAAAAGCAATACAAGCAAGTCAAAGCAATATTAAATTCACAAAAAAGAAGAATGTGAGTAACCTAATAAAATAATCAAATAAAAAAATTTAGACAAATGAGATAACTCGTACAGGAAAGTTTCTTTCCAAGATACTATCGAGGATGAGTTTAACAACTTCAATCATTAAATCAGGTATGAATCCAAATGCCTCATAAAAAATTTCCAAAACCACAAAACAATATTGCTAAAATAAAGACATAAATATCAAGTTTGAAATAGCATATGAATACAAGTCCAACAACATTTATTTTATCTCGATGAGGTCTCATTTTCAATTACATTCAATTTTAAAGTTAAATGAGTAGACATAATAACAATTTATTATTTCAATTAAAATATAAAAATAACTTTTTTGTGGGATAATGCTTTCCAAGATAGGTCCAATGATTTTTGTTCTATCTCGATCAAACTACATTTAGAAGATCATGAATTATTTATAAAAATAAAGATAAATACCAATAAGTAATATTTTTAGAACTAAGTCAATATATACTAAAGCTAAAAATAAAAAATTCAAGCAAAGTAATATAAAAAAATTAAACCTATATCATGTTCACATAGGAACAGTTTTATGATTATATAAAAATATAAAAAATCAAAGAAAACAATTTTAATAAATGAGAAAATAATTAAAGGAATGTAGCATTCAAAGATATTAATGAGAATATGTGTAACATCCTTAATTACTAAAACAATTGTGAATAAAAATATCTCATAAACAATGGGAAAAAATAAAAATTAAAATATTTATAAAATATAGAAATAATTATGTAATTTGGTAGAGTTCTTAGAAAACTTTCCAACAACCATTTATTTTTAAGTCAATTAGAAGACTTTTAGAATAAATATGAATTATCAAAGAAATATGTATAAAAAATAATAATTTATTATTTTTACAATAAGTAAATAAATATTAAAAATAAAATAAGAATAAATGAATAATACATTATATCTAAATAAAAGTGTTGTTGAAATCACATGAAATAACATTTAAACTTATATAATTATATAAACAAATCAATGGGAAACATTTTTTGAAATGTCATAAATTTTGTAGGATTTTTAATTTTAAGGTAATAAGGAGATTTAGTGTAACATCCTTGACTATCAAATTAGTTATGAATTTAATGTCTCAAAAAGCATTTAGGAACACTACGAAATATTATTTTTTAAAATATATAATTGAATACTTAGTTTTTTAGAGCCCATTGAGATGAGTCTAATGATGCAAGTTTCATATTGATTAAGCCTCCTTTGAAATTCTTATGAATAAAAATGTAAGCATAAATAATAAAAAAATTTTGAATATTTCATAAATATGTATTAAAGCTACAATATGATAAATTAAAAAAATAATATGATATAAACAAATTAGAGTAATGAAATGTTTATTTAGAGGATATTTCATGTTAAAGCTAGTCGAGTTACATCATTTATTTCATCTCAATTAGAAATCATTTGGAATTACTATGAATTACTAAACAAAAAATAAATAAATAATAGCATATTACTATTTCAATAAGAATTTAAATATATATTAGTGATTAAATGTGACAAGTTAAGGCAATGTAAAAATACCAAATGCAAGTACTATAAACATCACTTGAGAGGAGATTTTGAGTTTCGTAGTAATATAAAAAACACAAAGTCAAAACTTTGAAAAAATGATATAACTTTTACAAGAAAGTTACTTTCGAAGATAGTAAGGTAATTGAGTGTAACAACATAATTCATCAAATCAAGTACTAATGAAAATATCTCATAAATAAACAAAAAAATGAAATTTAAATAATTAAAAAATAATTAATAAAAATTTAAAACCTTAAATCTCATTAAGATAAGTTCGACGATTTTTGTTTCATCCTGATTGGACAAAGTTTTGCGTTACTCTAAATTGCACCAAAAATAGTGATAATAACACATTAGTTTAGTAATAAGTAAATGTTTAGATTAAAGCTCAAATTAGATATACTAAGGAAATGTATATGATGAAATAAAAGTGTTGTAAAGGTCACATGGAAGAGATTTAAATTTATAAAGTGACATCCTCAATATGACAGCTTTGATTAACGAGATCTAAATTAACATCCTTGATCATCACCTCTAATATGAATCAAAATGTCTCAAAAAGCAGGTGAAAGTCCAATAAAAAATATTTCAAAATATAAGAATCAATGTTTTTCAAATGAAGCTCATTATGGCAATTCAAATAACATATTTTCACCTTTATTAGTTCTCTTTTGGAATAATAATGAATTTTAAAAACATAAGCTAAAATAATAGCATAATATTATTTTAATATTAATAAAATATGTAATAATACTAAAATAAAAAAATTAAAACTATATAAGATAACAAAACCCAAGTGATATAAAACTCACATACAAGTGGAGTTACAGTGAATAGTAATGTAGCCAAATCTAAAAAAATTATTTGGTTAATGGAATATAATGTATAAGAAAGTTGTGTTCAATGTTTGTAATGGGATCAACTATAACTTCTCCAATCATTAAAATCAAGTTCAAATTAAGCTCCCTCATAAAGCAAACCAAACCCCTTGAGAAAAAATATTTAGGAATGCAAAAAATCAATATTTAATTGGATAGAGCACACAAAGACAACTCACATAATTATTGTTCTCTCTTGAATTGTCATATTTTTGAAATATTGCTAATTGGAAAGTAACTAAGCGTAAGTAATAACAAATTACTAATTTTCTATAAGTTAAATAAGTATTAAAAGCCCTGAACTTCAAATCATTTACAATTATAAATGTATCGAATAGCATTTTTGAATAATATAAAATAAAATACTTAAAAATATAAAAAATAAATATTTAATAAGATAGTGCTCTTAAACCACCTCATTTATTAAAAATTGTATCAACTTAAATGACTCATAATTAAAGAAAGAATAATGATAAAATAAAAAATTTAAAAATTTTGAAACCAAAGTTTAAATGAATAGAGCACATTGAGATGTGTCCAACAACATTTCTTTTACATGAATTGGACCACATTTTCAATACTATGAATAATGAAATTAAATATGCATAAATAATAACTTGTTATTAATTTAGTAACAACAAAAGACAGATTAAAGAAAAAATAAGAAAACTTTGAAAACGTTATAGAACAAAAATAGAGCAATGTAAAAGTTGTATTTGATGGGATTTGTAGTTATGTAGCAAAACAACTGAACTAAAGAAAAACTTTTGAAGAAACAAAATAAATTTTATAGAATGTTGCACCACAAGATACTAAGGTTATCAAGTGTAACATCTTAAATTTTAAAATCATCTATGAATCATAATGTTAGGTAAAAGCTATGAAAAGTTTTAAATATAAAACTTTTTAAAAATATAAAAAAATTAATAAGATAAAACACTTCAATGTGAGTCTATTAACACTTGTTTCATCTCAATCACACATTTTTTTGAAGTAATACTAATTTAAAATTTTAATAATAATAAATAAAATAAAAGCATTCTAATAAAAGTAAAAATAAATATATATTTAATCTTAGATGACATGATAGCTTCAAAGTAATACAAAAAACTAAAGAAGAATGTAGAACAAAATAGATAAATAATACATAAAAATTGCACACAAAGTTACTGGAAACACCATGGGCAACTTCATCGATCATCAAGTATGAATAAATATTTCTCATAAAGCATGTGAAAACAATGGAAAGTAAAATACATAAAAATATAGAAATTAACATTAAATTAGCTACTGCTCATTAAGACTACTTTAATGCACTTTTTATTCTTGATAGAACATCATTTTTAATTTTGACAAACTATTGAAATAAATAAACAAAGAAATTAATAAATTATCATTTTATTTTTAAGCCAATAGTTGTTAAACATTAAATGAAATAAATTGAAGTAATGAAATATTGTTAAATCAAAGAGACATAAAAGTACTTGAGGGAAGAATTATGTTTCACCATGTTATAGTCAGATTAAAGTGAAAATTTCAAACAAATGAGATATATTGTATAGAAAGGTATTTTTCCATGATATTAAATATTCTAATGAGATTGAGTGTAACCTCAACATACATCAAACTAGGTATCAATTGTACTATGTCATAAATCTTGCAAAAACCCTTGAAAATATGATAATTAAAATATAAAATTGGTATTTAAGTAGAAGGAGCTCATCAAGGAGTGTCAAACAATATGTTTCTTTAGTAGATTACATAACTTTGGAATTATTGTTAATTACCAATTTAAATGACCATGAATAGAAAATATATTTTAATATTTGCTTTTTTTTTAAATATATTAAACATAAAATTAGATTAATTTTAATAACACAGTATAATTAAATCAATGTGATCTAACATTCACACAAGCGAAAATTTTGAATTACATTGTAATATAAAAAAAATTGTAAAACATTTCAAGAAATGACAAAGATTAAGTGCAATATCTTCTATCATCAAATCAACTTTAAATTAAAATTCATCATAAAACAATAAAAACCCATAGAAAATATTTTTTTTTTAAAATATAAAATTATTAACTTGATATAGTTCATCATGATAAGTCTAACCATTTTTATTTTGTATTCATTAACATCATTTTGAAGAAAGATTCATTATAAGATACTCTAGAGATCGAGTTTAACATCCTTAATCTTGAAATTAAGAACCAAAAAAGGCTTATAAGGCATTATCAAACCTTAAAAAATTAGATATTTAAAAATATAAACAAAAATATTTTATTATAAGTAACAAATAAATATTAGTCAATTGTCATTTATTTAGATTTTTTTTCCTCATTTTTGAATTACTATAATTTACAATGTTGAATAAACATAAATAATATTACAATATTGTTTTATTATTATGTTGATATATATATATATATATATATATATATATATATATGTAGAAACTTAAATGATATAAATTGAAATAATGTAGTGACACTAAATCAAGGTTGTGTATGTATCACACAATAGATGATTTAAAGTCCTATAGCATTAAAACTAAGCCTAAGGGAAAAAAATTGGATTAATTGTATAGAAAGTTCAATTCCATGATACTGAAGAGCATGAGTGTAACATTTTCGATCATCAAATCTAATAAAAGTAAAATATTTTGTAAAGAATGAAAAACTCTTCAAAAATAAAATGTTTATAAAATAAAAAATAATTTTTTAATTTATAATTAACTTGTCCAGGTAAGACCTAATCCTTGGGCCATAAATGGCACATGATATAAGAATTAGAAATACATAGTAATATTACTATATGAAAAAGAAAAATATGAAGGATTAGAAAAGTTATTGAGAAAAGTTGTAATCCAAGTATCGATAATATTTTTAATCATAAAATTAGGTAAAAAATTAAAATATCTAATAGAGCATGCCAAAGCTAAGTAAAATAACATATTAAAAATGTGAGAAAAACTTTAATTTTTAGAGCCGAACATAGTAAGTCTAACGACATTTACTTAGTCTATATTAAACATCGTTTATATATATTACAAATTGCAAAAGTAAATAATAATAATAACAAATTATTAATTTTGAATTAACATGATGAGTATTAAAAGTTAATAAAGATAAATTTAAGCAATATAATAAAACCAGAGCAAATCATTGTAATAGGCACACATGACGAGAAATATAGTTTCATAAAGTATAAAGACATCAAAGAGAAAGATTTTAAAAAATTATATAATTTATGCAATAAAATATACAAAGGACATGAAGTATAAATTCTTGATTATAAGTAAGTTTTGAAATAAATCTTTTTTAAAATAAGCAAGAATCATAAAAAAAAGATATTTTTAAAAAAAATCAAAAAATTTCTATTTAATTAATAAGTGCTCATTGAAATGAATCAAAAAATATCTTTTTGTTCACCAAAAAATTTTTAACATAACTAAAAATCAAAAAATTAAATAAGGATAAATATTAATAATTTTTTATTATTATTATTAAACTTATTGAATTTATAGTGAAACTAAAATGTCATTAATTGCAGTAAAAAATATATCCGATTGAGAGCGATGTGCCACATGCAATGAGATTTAGAGTTACATAAAAAATAATAAAATGAAATTGAAAATTTTGAAAAAATGACATTAAATGGGAATGTTGCACTCTAAGATACTAAAGAGACAAAGGGTATCATCTTTGAATAAAAAATCAACTCTAAATCATAATTAATTATATAGTATGCCACAACACCAATAAATAAAATATTTTAAAAAATATAGAAATAAATATATAATTTTGTAGAGCTTATGGAAGCAACTCCAATCTTGTGTGTTTTGTCTTGGTGAGACTTCTTTTAGAATTATTACAAATTAAAAAAATTTTAAACACAGAAACAAGAATAAATTGCAAGTTTAGTAATAATTTAATAATACTAAAGCAATAACGAAGAGAATTTAAGCAATTTAATATAGCTGAAACAATCTTTGAAAAAGCAACACAATAGGACATTTTGAGCAACATAGTGAAAAGTTTTAAGACAAATTGTATTTGAAAGCTCTATTTTATGGCAATAAGAAGATTAAGTGCAAAATCCTCCACATCAAATTAAGTAACATTCAAAATTTCTTGCAAACTTCCACTAGAGCCAAAAAATAAAATATTTAAAAATATAACAACGAAACTTTATTTAGTAACAGCTTATTGTGAGGAGTCCATTAACAATTATTTCATCTCATCAGACCAAGTTCGAAATAAAAAAAAAATTACCAATTTAAATTAGAATAAATAATAATAAATTAATATTAAGTACGTATTTAGCAAAGTTGAAATTAGATAAATTGGAAAAATATAACATAATGAAATCTAAGTGATAAGGTCACACAAAGAAAATTTAGAGCTGCCTAATAATATAATAAAATTAAAGCAAAATATATTATGAAACAAGAAAAGATTGAGGAAGTTTTATTATTAGACACTTTGGAGAACATGTGTAATGTGCTCAACCATCATATCATGTACCAATTGAAATCTAAACTAAAGTGTGCCAAAACTTCAAAAAATACTACATTTAAACTACGTATATAAAAATAAATATTTAATTAAATAGAGTTTATTGAGATAGGGCTAATAGTATTTTTTTTTGCCTCGATGAAATCTTCATGAAGTTACCATTAATTAAAAAAATAGATAAGTATAAATAATAATAATAATTTTTTTGTAATAGTAACTAAATCAATGTTAAAGCTAAAATAAAATAGATTAAAATAATATAACGAAATAAAAGTAATGTAAAGATCACACTATAAAAGAGTTAAAGTAACATTAAAATATATAGAAATAAAAAAATTTAAGAAATTATTAACAATAAAAAATTTAACAACACAAATACATGCACACACACACACACACAAACATATTTTTATATAATATTTAAATATTTGCTAAAATTAATCTCATCAAGATAAGTCAAGTAATGTTGTTCTATCATGATGAGTGGTTGGTTAGGATTGCTTCGATATACTAGATTAAAAAAGAAAAAAATAAAATTAAAAATAAATTCAAATAATCTTTAAATAAACTATAAAATTATAATCATATAAATTTCATAACTTTAATATTAGAGTTTCTTATTTGATGAAAGTTTCACTATATAATACACAGTACGTCCATTTTAATATCGTTTATAATAAAATAAGGTAAAAATCAAAATGTATAGAAAACCATGCCAAAACCCTAATAAATAGAATAGTTAAAAATATATAAATTAATATTTAACTGATGGAGCTCATTTAAAAGAGTTGGAAGACATTAACTTCTTCTTATTCTATCATTATTTGGAATTATTAAGAATTAGCACAGTAAATAGTCATAAATAACAAAAAATTATTATGTTAATACTTAGTAAACTTTCCTCTAAAATGTAATAAATTAAAATAATGGAATAAATTAAATGATATGAATACCAAGGTTGCTCAATAAGAGATTTGGAGTAATATAATAATATAACCAAATAAAAAAAGATTTCAAGCAACAAGTTCTTTACATATAAAAATTACATTCAAGGAAATAAATTTTTTAAAAAGCTTGTAAAAACCCTAGAAAATAAAAATTAATATTTAATTTATTTTGACTTATACAATTGAGTGCAATGATATTTGTTTCACCACGATCAAATCTTATTATAAAAATTACTACAATTTACAAAAAATAAATTAGAAAAAATAATAACCAATTATAATTTTAATATAAAGGTAATATATGTTAAATTTGAAACAAGATAAATGAAGAATTGCAACATAACCAAATCAAAGTGAATCTTGGACGACAATAGGATTAGAGTTTTGTAGGGATATACTCAAATAAAAGTAAACAATTTGATAAAATGTGCAAAATGGAAATACATCATTCCAAGATATTAAAGAAATTGTTCATGACATCCTCAAATGTAAAATCAAGTAAAAATCAAAATAACTTATAAAGCATGAAAAAACCTTAAAAAGCCAAAATAATTCAAAATATAAAAATTAGTATTTAATGGTGTCGGGATAGTTGACATAAGTCCAATGAAACTTCTTTCATCTTGAATGGACTTTGCCTAGAATTAGTATGAATTCCCTAAACAAATAGTTATAAAAATGATAAATTATTAGTCTAATTATAAATAAATACATATTAATGCCAAAAAGAGGTCAATTACACCAATTGAATATTACCAAATAAAAGTAATATAAATGCCAATAATTGAAGAAAAAAACTTGAAAATATAAGATAAATTATGTAACAAAAGTTAAATTTCAAGATATTAAGAAGATCATGCACAAAATCATTAGTAATTTAATTAAGTATGAAACACAATGACTCATCAATTATTGAAAAATACAAATAAATAAATAAATAAAAATATAAAATTTAATATTTAATTTTGTAAAGCTCGATAATTTGAGTATAATAATGTTTGGTAGAGCTTTATTGGTCTTATTTAGACTTCTCATGTATTAAAAAATAAACCACAATAAATATTAACAATAATTATGTAAATTAAATATATACATTAATTAGAAAGATAAAAATTCATTAAACAAAATATAAAGTACTCAAAGTAATGTAAAACTGACATTAGAGGAGAATTACAGTTTCTACGTAATATTATCAAATCATTGAATAAGTTTTCCTTAAGTAAGTTAACTTGTGAGTGAAGTTATAACGAAAGATACAAAAGAGATCAAGTTTAAAATTTTCAATTATCAAATAAGATAAAAAACGTAATAATTCATAAAGTTTTCAAAATATAAACAAAATGATATATTTAACAACATAATTTTTTTAAGCATGATAGAGACCAATGAAACTAGCACAAGGACATTTGTTTCTTCTCCATCGATCCACCATTGGATTTATAGAAAACTATCAATGTAAATAAAAAACTAACAAATTGTTATAGTAATATTAAGATGGTATAGATTGAAGTTAAAATAAATTAAATTGAAGAAATGTAACATTTCAAAATAAAATCAATGTAATGCTCAAACTAAAAATGATTTAGTGTTACACAATAATATAACAAAGAAAGTAAATAATTTGAAGAAATGAATTTATTTATTCAAGAAAATAATTCTCTATGTAACTAGGGAGATCCACTAGAGTTTCCTTGATTAAAAAATTTTGTATTAATTAAAATGCTTCATAAAACATGTTAATATTATATAAAGTAATAACATGAAAATATAATAAAATAAATTTTTAAATTGATAAATCTTTTCATGATGAGTCTTATGATATTTGTTACATCTCCATCAATTCATTTTTGGAATTGTAAGAAACAAAACAAAATAAGAAATAATAATAATGATTAATTATTTTTCCTTTTAAGTAAATGTATATTTAAATTGAAATGTGATTAATGGAGTAAATATAATATAAAAAATATGTGAAGGTCACATTAGAAGAGAATAATTGTTATATACTAATATAACCAAATATTTGAAAAAAATTAAACAAATGAGATAAATTGTGTGGGAAAGTTAAATTCTAAGATATTACATAGGTCAAGTTTGAAACCCACAATTATTAAATTAAAAGAAAATACAAGTGTCTTAAAAAAAATGTTAAAAAATAAAATTTTAAAAATTTAACGAAGCATATTTAATATGATAGTGCTCTCAAAGCTGAGCCTTATGACATTTGTCTATTCATGATCAAACTTAATTTTTCATTTTTATAAATTACCAAACTAAGGAGTTATTAATATTTAAAAATTATTATTTTCAAATTTATGGAATATTTAAGAAAATTGAAATGTGGTAATTCAAAGTATTATGATATAGAAAAAAGAAAGGAATGTAATGGTCACGTAATAAAAGAGTTATTGTTTTTTCGTAACATAAGCAAATAAAAAAACCTAAAGAAATGAATTAATTTATGCTAGAAAGCTTAGCATTGATTAGGGACAATCTCCAGAGTGACCATCCTAAACATCAAATGAATTATAATTGAAAATACCCTCCAAAGTTTTTTAAAAACAAGAAAATAAAATATTTTAAGAGTTAAAACTGATTATCTGATTAGATCATCGTCAATAAGATGGGTGAAGTGATGTTTATTTGTTCTCCAAAGACTTTGTTTGGAATTACTATGAATGAACAAATTAATTAAACATAAATAATAAAATATTATTATTTGGATAATATATAAATAAATATTTTAAAGTTAAACTCAGATAATTTTAAATTGTATAAAATAGCCAATACAATGTGATTTATTGGTCACACAACAGAATAATTAGAGTTTCATAGCACATAATGAATTCAAAGAAAACATTTGAATTAATGTGATAAAAATATGTTGATGAAGCATGGAAAAATATACTAAAAATTAAATGTAACATCCTCAATCATCAAATAAATTATGAATCAAAATTTCTTATAAAACATACTAAGTTGATAGAGAAATATTGATAAAATAGAAAGATTAATGCAACATTCTCAACCATCAAATAAAGTATGAATCAAAATTTCTTATAAAACATACAAGTTGATAGAGAAATATTGATAAAATATAAAAATAAACAATTAGTTTGACATAACTTGTCAAGACATGTCCAACAACGCTTATAATTAAAAAAATAAATAAAAATAATTTATGTTTTAAAATTTTATTCTACCTTTATTAAAGTTGAAATGAAATAAAGTAAAGAAATATAATAAAGCCAAATCAAAGCAATGTAAATGTCCCATGATAAGTGCTTTAGAGTACAATGTAAAATAACAAAATTCAAGAAAATAAATTTTGAAAAACAACATAAGTTGTATGGAAAAATTATCTTTCTGGCATACTAAGGAGACTAAATGTAATTATATCGATCATTAAATCAAGTAAAAATAAAAAAGATACATTTAGTCTCTTAAACTCCAAAATATAACATATTTAAAAGTATTAAAAATATATCTAGTTTTATAGAACTCTTTAAGAGGGGTTCAGGAATATTTGTTTCCTCTAGAATGGATCTCTTAAGGATTTACAATGAATTACCAAAGTAAATGTTGATAAACAAAAAATATTCCGAATTTTGTTTTAAAAATTATATATTAAATTTTAAGAAGATAAAGAAAAGGAATGTATTATAACCAAATGAAACTGATACAAATGCTATAAGCGATAACATTTAGAGTAACATATGAACACAGTCAAATCTAAAAAAAACCTTTAATGAAATGATATGTTATATAAGAAATGTTCATTCCAACATATTAAGGAGATTGAGCCTACATCAGTTTTTTGTCAAATCTAGTAAATATTGCGAAGTCACATGAAGTGTGAAAATGTCGAAGAAAATAAATTGTGTAAAATCAAGTACTACCAAGATACCAAAGAAATTGAGTGTGATGTATTCAATTGTCAAATCAAGTACTACTAAAAATGCCTTATAAATATTTCAATCACAATAAAAAATAAATTAGAAAAAAGTATTTTCATTAGAGAGAGCACATGAAGATGAGTCAAATGATGTTTCTTCTCAATTAGATAAAGTTATGAATTACTACAAATTACTAAAGACAAATAAGTAAAATTAATAAATAATTGTTATCTTAATATTAAGTAATAATATATTAAAGTTAAATTGTAAATAATTGATTATATGTAACAATACGAAATCAATGAGAAGTAGAGAACACTTAAGAAGAGATTTAAAGTGTCATTGAAATATACCAAATCAAAAGTAAAAAATTTGAAGACATACTTTAAATAGTTTGGGAAAGTTGCATTCTAAGACACAAACGAGATGGAATGTCATATTCTCAAATACCAAATTAAGTACAAAATGAAGTTTTTTAAAAAAAATCAAAAAAATAAACTATTTAATAAGATAATTATTCTATTATTTTGTAGCAATGTTAATTTAGATAAGCCCAACAATGTCTATTTAAATATATATTAAAGCAAAAATTAGATAAATAGAATTAATATGCTATAACAAAATCAAAATGAGAAAAAAGATCATAAGAAAGATAAAGACATAAATATTAAAATAACCAAATCATAGTAAAAAGCATTAAGAAAATGAGCTAAGTTTATTAGCAATGTTACATTGAATTATAAAGAGGACATCAAGTCTAACATCCTCAATCAAGAAATAATGTATGAGTTGAGATGCCTCATAAAATGTGTAATAATCATAAAAAAGTAAACATATAAAAAATAAAAAATAAATATTTAATTAGATATGGCTCATCATGATAATTTAAAAAGGTTTGTTTCCTCTCAATCAATGCTAGTTTTTAATTATTACAAATTATAAAAATAAATAAGCCCTAATTAAAAATATTATTTTAATGCAAATGAAATATATGTTAATGGAGAAATTAGATATAAGTAATTTATATTGCAAAATCAAAGTGCTATAAATGTCACAGTCAAATAATGTGCAAAATGACAAGTCTTGTAAAGCATGCTAAATCAATTAAAAATATTATATACATACATATATATATATATATATAATATGAATAATAACTAGATAAAGTTTATTAAGTGGAGTTGAATGATGTTTTGTTCTATCTTTATTCGACCTTAATTAGAATTACTACAAAATAAAAAAAGTAAATAACATTAATTTATTATTATTATAATATTAACTAAATATATATTAAATTTCAAATTAGATAAATCAATGAAATGTAATATAACGAACCAAAGCGATGTAGTGGTTTGGTAAGAGGATATTTTGAGTAACGTAGTAGTTATCCAAGTCAAAAGGAAAAAATTAAAAAAAATTAAACGTCTTTATAAAAAAATTTTATTCATTTATACTAATAAGGATGAGAATAGTCACTAAATAAGAAATGATGTTTAAATGCATTAAAAAAATGTGCAAAGCATTATAAATAAATTATTTAAAAATATAAAATTAAACATTTAATTGGATATAACATTTTGATTTACCATAAATTTCTGAAGTATTAAGCATAAAAAAATATTTTTTAGTATTAGATAAATTAATATTATAGCTAAAAATATGATAGTTTAAATTGTGTAATATAGTGAACTAAATGTGAAATAAATGTCACACCAAAAGAAATATAGAATTACATAGTAGTATAATCAGATCAAAGTAAACATTTTGATGAATGATAAAAAAAGTCTATGAAAGTAACATGTAATTATACATAAGTGATCAAGAACTACATTCTTATTTTTGAAATTAGTTATGAATTGAAATTTTTAATAAGACATACATAAATTATTTAAAATAAAACATTTAAATACATAAAATGGATTATTTTATTAGTATATTGAAACAAGTTCAATACCATTTGTTCAAATTTCGTTGAATCTCATTTTGAATATTGTGAATTACCAAAGTAATTAAGCAGTCATAATAAATTATTATTTAATGTTAAGTAAAGATATATTAAAGTAGAAATAATATAATTTAAAACATTGTAAAGTAATCAAGCGAAAGATAAGTAAAGTTCTTGTAATATGGTATTTAGTGTTACATATTAATATAAATAAATATAAAAAAAATTTAAAAAATAAGTTATATTATTTGAGAATATTGCATTCCAAGGTGCTGTAAAAATATAGTGTAATATCCTACATCGTCAAATAATGTACATATGAAATATCTCATAAGGATTGCAAAAACACAATTAAATAAAATAATTAAGATATAAAAATGAATGCTTAGATGGATAATACTAGTCGAGATAAATCCAATAAGATTTGTTACTTCTCGACCAAATCTTTTTTTGAATACTACAAATTACCAAAATAAAAAACATAATTACTTATAAGTTATTATTTTAATATTAGGTCAATATATTATAAAGCTAAAAATTGATAAATTGAAGCAATGTAATTGGCCAAATAAAAAATTTACGTTTTTCATTTGAAGTTAATAAGGAGATTGTGAGTAACGTTATCGATTGCCAAATTAGTTATGAACAGAAATATCCATAAACCATGCCAAAAGATTGGAAAATAAAATATTTGAAAATAGTAGGAAAAAAGAAGATTAAATAATGTAGAGTTTATCAAAATGAGTCAAATGAGATTCCATCTCAATTGGAAGACATAAAGAATTTTTTGAATTACCAAAGTAAAACAGCTTAATCAATAATAATTTATTACTTAAATATTAAATAAATATAATTTT
Source organism: Vanilla planifolia (assembly GCA_023846275.1). Taxonomy (NCBI): domain Eukaryota; kingdom Viridiplantae; phylum Streptophyta; class Magnoliopsida; order Asparagales; family Orchidaceae; genus Vanilla; species Vanilla planifolia. The sequence goes on along the minus strand of JAIUJO010000080.1, from coordinate 198,323 downwards.
TTTAAAAAAATATGAATAAATAAAGCATTATAACTAAATCAAAGCCATATTAATTTCACACAAAAGAAGATTTATGGTTGCATAATTACATAAACAAATCAAACAGAAAAATTTGAGAAGACGACAAAAATAAAATATATAAAAATAGATCCCACTATCAAAATGACTATTTAGTTGGATAAACCTGGTTAAGTACATCTATCATCAGTTATTTCACACTACTCATATATTATTTTTAATTACCATGAATTACAAAAATAAAATGACATAAATAATAAACCATTATTATTTCAATATGATGTAAATATATATTAATAGTAAAATAAGGTAAATTAAATAAAGGTAATAATAGAAAATTAAAGTTTTATAGACATCATATAAGAGGACATTCAGAGTTAATAGTAATATAATAAATTCAAATTGAAGACTTTGAAGAAATGACATTAACTGTGCAATAAAGTTGTCTCAAAAAGATACTAAGGTGATCGAGTATAACATTACCATTTGCCAAATGAAGCAATAATCAAAATATCCCATAACTCAAGGCAAAAGCATTGAAAATTAAATATTTAAAAATATAGTAACAATTATTTAGTTAATAAAACTCCTAGAGAAGAGTATAATGATGTTAATTTCATCTAGATTGGACCAAGTTTTGTGCTATCCCAAATTATGAAAACAAATAAAATAAGAGATAATAAAATATTACTTCAAATACTATGTAAATTTAAATAAAGCTAAAGTCAGATAATTTAAATCAATGTAGTATAGCAAAATAAAATGTGTTCAAAAGTTGACATAAGAGGTTATAAAAATATATGTAGTAATATCACAAAATTAAATAGAAAAAAACTAAATGGAACTAATTAAATTCTATTAAAACATTACATTCAAAGATAATAAGGACAACTCCTTGATCATCTAAGTTATTACAAATCAAAATGTCTCATAAAACATGCAAAAGTCCAATAAAATACAGTATTTGCAAATATAAAATTAATATTTATTTAGATAGAGCTCATTATTATAATTCAAGTAATACTTTTCCATCTTGATCAGTTCTTATTTAGAATTACAATAAATTTGAAAAATAAATAACTATGAATAATAAAAAATATTATTTTTAATATCAAGAAAATATATAATAAAGTTAAAGAAAAAAATTAAAGTAGTTCAATATAACAAAATCAATGTAATCTATAGGTCACACATCAGGAGATTTTGAGTGAATTGTAATGTGAACAAATCAAATAAAACAATTAGTGAAATTAGATTTATTTCATGTGAAAGTTGCATTTTGTTAGTGACAAGATTGAGTATAATATAGTTGATACTCAAATCAAGTACAGATTATGGTTCCTCATAAAAGTGCACTGAATTATGTGAAAAGAAAAATATTTAGGAATGGAGCTCATAGAGATGACTCCAACAATGATTGTTTTATCCTTATTGATCCTTATTTGGAATTATTAATAATTACAAAATAACTAAGAATAAATAATAAAAAAAAATTTTGCAATACTTAAAAATACCTTAAATCTAAAATATGATAAATCGAAGAAATGTAAATAAATAAAAATGATAAAATTTGAAAGCTTGAAGAGATCTATAGTTGCTAAGTTTTATAAAGAACGCAAAGCAAAATATTTGAAGAAATCTCATAAATACTATGGAAAAATGTAACTTTAGGATAATTTGAAGATTGAGCGTAGCCTCCTCAATTACAACATCATATGGAAATGAAAATGCCATCCAAAATTTTTTGAAGTACTGAAAATAAATATTTAATTATGTGATAAACAATAATTTATTTGGTAAGACTTAGTTAAGTCCAAAGATATTTCTTTCATCCTAATTCAACTAGGTCTACAATAACTACGAATTGCATTAGTAAATAAGCACAAATAATTGCAAATTATTATTTTATTATTTGGTAAAAGAAAATTAATTCTTAAAATAGAAAAAATGCAATCCAACCCATATAAGGGTCACCCTTGATGAGATCTATAGATTCATATTAGTATAGCTAAAGTAAAGCAAAAAAGTTTAATAGCTGAAATAAATTATTCAAGGATGTTATGTTCTTCGATGCTATAGAGATCTTGTGAACATCATTGATGGACATATTTGAAATGCCTAATAAAATATGCAAAACCATTGAAATTATATAATTAATAAATTCACAAAGTAGTAAAAAGTTGGATATACCACTTTAAGATGAATCCAATAATATTTCCTTAATCTCGAACAAATCTAATTAAGAATCACTTTAATTTTAAAAATAAATAAGTATAAATAATAATAAATTATATTTTCTATATTCAGTAGATTTATATTAATTCTATATTAAGATAAATTTATGAAATATAATATTACTAAATAAAAATGATGTAAAGGACTTATAATAAATGAATTAAACATTAACAAAAATATAAACGCATTAAAATGAAAAACTTGATCAATCATCAAATATGGTATGAACTGAAATCTCTTGCAAATCATGTCATTGACATAAAAAATAAAGTATTTAAAAACATAGAAATAAATATTTTCTTTGGATAAAGCTCTTTTGGGAAGAGTCCAACAATGATTGTTTCATCTCTGTGAGACCTCATTTCGAATTACTTTGAAATAATAAAAAAAATAAAATTAAAAAAATAATTCACTAATATTTTTTATTATGTAAATATATAAATAAATCTGAGATAAGATGCGTTGATGTAATGATATATAACCAAATCAATATAATATAAATGTCACAAGAGAAGAGAATTAAAGTATCCTCATCAAATAGTAAAATGAAAGCAAAATATTTGAGCAATGAGATAAATTGATGCAATATTATGCAACCAAATCAATATAATATAAATGTCACATCATAGGAGAATTAACGTATCCTCATAAAATAACAAATTCAAATTAAAACATTTGAAAAATTTAATTAAATTTTACATAAACACTTTGTTTTAAGATAGTAAAGAGATTGTGTGTAAAATCGTCAGACATCAAGATATGTAGGAATTAAAATATCTAATATAGAAAGTCAAAATAAAAGAAAATTATGTATTAAAATATTTAAAAATAATTTTTTAACTCGATAAGGTCTTTTACACAAGTTGTTCGATAATTGTTTCATTTAAATCGCATGTCATTTAGAATTTTTACTAATATAAAAAATAAATAGAATAATAATAATAATTTTTTTAATAGTAATTATCAATATATTGTTGATCAAATGACATAAATTGAAGTAATCTAATGTTATGAAATAAAAGAATTGCCAAGGAAACAATTGGGGAAATTTTGTGTTACAAAGTGATCTAACGAAAACAATCAAAACCTTTGAGGGAAATAAGATAAACTATACCATAAAGTTGCATTCTGTGACACTATGGATATTAACCGTAACAATCTTGATTGCTAAATAGTTATGCATTAAACTATCATGTAAAGCATGCCAAAGCATAAAAATAAAATACTTTTGAAAGTTATAAAAAGAAATATTTATATAAATGGTGCTTTTTGGAAGGAGTCCAACAAAGTTTTTGTTATCTCTATTAGACATCATTTGGCATTTTAGAAAATTACCTAACTAAATAAAAAAATAATAATGACTTTTTTAAGTTAATATGTACTAAAGCTAAAATTAGAAAACTTAAAGTAATGTAATATATTCAAATTAAAGAAACGTAAACATCTCACAGGTGGAGAAGTAGAGCTTCAGAGCTATATAAGAAAATAAATATATAATGTTTGAACAAATTAAATAAATTGTATTGTAAAGTTGCATAATAGGATACTAAGAAGATGAAGTGTAACTTCTTAGATCATACTATCATTTACAAATTTAAATACAACCCAAAGAATGCAAAAACCCTAGGAAATAAATTTTAAAAAAAATCATTTTTAAAAAGATAGATCTCTTAAAGATGAGTTCAACAATCATTTCATCCAAATTCGACAATAATCAACATTAATGCCAATTACATATGTAAGTATAAATAATAATAAATAACTAATTCAAAATATATTAAATATTTTTTAAAGCTAACATGATAAAAAGTAAAATAATGTAATCTAAAAAAAAGTATGAAGGAATACAAAATAAAATATTTCAATATATAGTAATAAAAATTTAATAGATAGAGCTCATTAGTACATGTCCACAAACATTTCTTTTATCTTAATCAAACCTCATTTAGAATTACAATTAATTGCCTAATTTAAAATGCATAAATAATAATAACTAATTATTTTAATAATTAGACTATATCTATTAAAGTAGAAATGAGGAAATTTATAATTTATAATAGAATAAAAATAAAGCAATGAAAAGGCCTTATGTGATGAGATTTATGGTTACATAATAATATAACCAAATAAAACAAAAAAGTTTGCATAAATGAAATAAAGTTTATGGAATGCTACACTACAAGACACCAGGGTTATTTAGTGTAGAATCTTCTAATTTAGAAGATATATGAATTATAGTGCCTTATAAAAGCTATAAACCTATAGAACATAAAAATCTTTAAAAATTTAAAAATAAAAAATTAACTAGAAGGAACTCTTCAAAATGTGTCTATTGACATTTATTTCACCTAAATTATACCTACTTTGGAATTATTATGAATTAAAATTTTCAATAAGTATTAAAAATATTATTTTTATATTATTAAGTATATCTATATTTAAGTTGAGTTGAGATAAATTGAACAAATATAATAAATCAAAATCAAAGTGTTGTAAAGGTCACATAAGAGGTGATTTAGAGGTTATTTAGAGTTTCAAAGTAAGATAACCAAATCAAAGCAAAGGTTTTGTAGAATTAAGAAATGTTATTCAAGTTACTTTCCAAGGTACTGTGGAGATTAAGTTTACCATCCTCGATTGTCAAATTAAGCGTGAACAAAAATGTCACATAATGAATTCTAAAATCTTAAAAATTTAAAAAATCTTAAAAATAAAAAAATTAATATTTTGTTAAATATTGGTGAGTCTAATAATTGTTTACTACTTCGTTGGACTTCGTTTGGAAATACTACAAATTGTAGAATTAAACAAACATAAAAAAAATAAAATATTATTTTAACATTAGATAGATATATATATATATATATATATATATATATATATAAAGTGTTAAATAAGATAAATTTAAGTTATGCAAAATAACCTAATCAAAGTGATGTAACTGTCATGCAAATTAGATTTAGAGTTCTATATTAATAAATCTAAGAGCAAATAAAATATTTAAGGAAATTAAATTAATTGTATAAGAAAGTTTTATTCCAAGATACAAAGGATTTCAAGTGTAACATCTTACATAATCAAATTTTGTCTGATTTAAAATGTCTTGCAAATCATGCAAATATCCTAAAAACATATTATTTAAAATTTAAAAAAAATTACAAAGATAGATCAATAAACATGCAAATATCCTTAGGATGAAATGGTCACGTGATAGTAAACCTAGAGTCACTTAGTAAAATAACCATACCAAAGGGAAACTATCTAAGAAATGAAATAAATTATTGAGAAAAGTTATGCTCTAAGATATTAAGGAGGTTAAGTTCAGCATTCTTTATTTTCAAATTAGGTACAAATTAAAATGTCTCAAAATAAAAAAAAATCAAAGAAAAGAAACATGTTTAAAAACATAAAAAATATTTAATTTGTTAGATTCTCTCGAGGTGAGACCAACAACAAATATTTAGTTTATGTTGGACCCTTTTTGCAAATGCAATGAATTACCAAAAAAATAAACAATAACAAATTATAATATTATTATTAACTTGAAATGTATTGACGTTGAGATAAGATATTTTGAAAAAAATTTAATATAACAAACTTAAAGTAATGTAACAGACACAAGAGATGGGAAATAGAATTTCTTAAAAATATAACAAAATTAAAGAGAAATATTTGAATAGATTAGATAAATTGCATAATAAAGAGGCATTGGATGATACTAAGGAGGTCAAGTATAACATCCTAGATTTTAAATTAGGAATGAATCAAAATGTCTCGTGTAATAAGAAGAATTCTAAAAAAAATGAAAAAAAATAAAGAATTATATTTAGCAATTTTGTGCTCATCAAGATGAGTCAGACATGTTCATTTTACAACAAATCACTAAAGTAAATAATATTAACTAATATTTTATTATTATTATACTCTCTGAATTGATAATAAAACTAAAAATGATGTTAATTGAAGTGATAAAATATAATCAAATCAAAATTATGTAAATGTGATATGTGATAACATTTATATTTACACAAAATATAACTGAATAAAAGAACAAATTTTAAGAAATAACATATATTATATGGAAAAGTTTAACTTCAAGATACTAAGGTGATCAAGGGTTTCATCCTTGATCAAAAAATCATGTTTAGATAATAATGTCTAGTACGAAATGATGCAAATCAATATAATATTTTAAATATAGAAAAATAAATATTTTAAGAGATAGAACTTGTCAAGACCAGTCTAAAGATATTTCTTTTGTCATGACTAGACTTATTTTGGAATTAGATAATTAAAGAATTTAAAATGCATAAATAACAATACATTATTAGTTTAATATTATTTTCATTACTTTTAAAATAAGAATGAGAAATGTTCAAGGAATGCATATATAAAAAATAAAATTTTGAGTTGATTTATTCTCATTTAGAACTATTGTGAAGAACAAAAATAAATAAGGAAAAATAGAAAAAATAAATTAATTAAATATTCAAAAAATAGATTATAAATTTAAAAATAACAAAATATAATAAAAGTAATATTATATTCTTATAATAATATATAAATTATGTGAATGTCATGCAAAAAAAATTTAGAGCTTGTAAAGTAACCAATTTAAAGAAAAAAATTTGGAAAAAAGAGAAATTCTGTTGCAAAATTAACTTTTTTGATATTAAGAACATCTTCGATCATTAGATGAAGTATAAATAAAAATTACTTTGGAATTATTCAAAAATCCTACAAAACAAAATAATTAAAAATATAAAATTAATTATTTAATTATGGAGGGCACAACCAATTGAGTCGCTGCTTGTTTTTGTCGTGAATTGACCGTATTTGGAATTTCAAAGAATTACAAATGTTGAATAAAAATAAATAATAATAACAATTTTATTAAAAAAATTATTTTAAAATTAGAAAGACATTAACTTATTAGATATAATATAAATTAATCTAAATGATATAAAGCTCACACTAGAGGAGAATTAAAGTTTCTTAGTGATAAAACAAATGAAATAGAAGCCATTTCTAAACCTCCATAATGAGAGTATGTATTATGCTTTGTCAAATTTTTTATTCAAGACACCCAAAGATTTTGGAGATGTTGCCAGTGTGAAGAATTGAAGATTTTTGTAGCATGAAATGTTGGAGATATTAACGATGTAAGAAGTTTGAGATATTTGTAACACCAGGAACTTTGGTAGAGTATTTACAATGGGAAGGTGATATGTAGCTAGGAGGATAGTATCACCAGTGATGGCATGGACAAAATTTTATACTAACTAGAGCTGGAACGTTGCCAAATGGTGCTTTGTTCCATTTTATATGATCTCTAAAGTTGACTTGGAATGCATAATTCTCTCTGTACATTGTGAGTAGTGACAAATCGTAGGATCGAAATCTAGAAATATTGCCAAAAAAATGGAAGTTTTGTTCAATTACACCCAACATCGGTGGCAAGTGAAGATGTATAAAACACTACAAGTGAAAATTCTATGGCAATTCTAGATCCTGGGAATATTCTTACAATTCACCCTTCAATGAATAGAGGTAGTGGAGATCAGGGAATTGCAGTGAATAAAGTTGCAACAACAATGGAAGCATCATAGTTTGAAAAGTCCTATTATAATGAGAGTATGTTTGTGGATGACAAGGGCATTTCTTAAGGGATACGAAGTTCATTGATAGTGCAATTAATTATCAAATAGGGATAACAAAAAGGAAGGAAAAGTTTAGCCAACTAAATAATCAAAGGAAGATGATTGAACATATTGGATTATGCATTGCCTCACAGGTGAATGCTACATGTCTTATTGCTATTAATGAGAAGTTTTTTATAGTGATGCAATGTAAGAAGAAGAAAAATTGTTGAATGGGAACCACACAATGCATAGTTTAGGTAAGGGAAGAATCAAGGAAGCTCTTTTAAGAGGAATAATGAGCATTGATAACATAGGAGATCCCTTTATTAATTTCATAGAGAACTAAACAAATTTAGATGTTAGGATGCTATCATCAAGGGATACTTCGTTTATAATTAATGATGAAATACATCTTTCATATGATGCATGTTATCAACTAGTTCATGACTACCAATTCAACCATTATAATCCATTTAATGTATTGCTAGGATCTCTACTTGCATTTTAATTCAATTAAAGATAAAGATTTAGTTTGGTTAGGAGGATTGTGATAAATTGTTGAGCGTGCTTTGTGGTTGGATCTGTAGGCACTTAAATTTAAACCAAGTAGTTGTACAATTATGTTCGTTCAAGTTTGGAATTATCTTTTGATGCTCAAACTTTTGTATTAGGACACATAACATTTCTTGCATTATCAAAGATGTAGGAGCCACTATTTAGATTGATGGCTGGATCGTAGTCATGAAAGCTTATATTTTTCTTGGATATATGTGAGAATGAACCTTACAAAGTCACTTACAATGGGAATGTGGTTTAATGGACCATTGAGCCAATCTTTTCAATTGTTTGAGTGTGAGAGTCTTCCCTTTATTTGCATTATTTGTGGTGGGGACATGCATCCAAGACTTGCATACCTATGAGCTAATTCACACTATCACTATAGTTTTTAGATAATGTCCTTTAATGATAGGATATGATCAAGATAAAAATGTGGGGGTTTATATTGATCCAAGTGGGAATAGAAAATCATGATGAGAAGAGACAACGATTTAAACCTTGGATGGCTCTTCAACCTAGTGGAGGATGATTATTGCAGCATAAGAACAATGGATCATAATAGGCAAAGCAATGGGCAAGTAACAGATTGGTAAGCATTACATGCTTTAAGATATAGTGCAACTAATGGAAAGTGGTAGATCCAAAGCCAAGTATGATGAGAGTAGTAAAGGTACATCTAAGATTGAATAGGAATTGAATAAAAAAGCATAAGAGAATGATGAACTTATTTCTAATAATAGGAATTGTAAATCAAGTAGCAAAGGAGTTGATGAAGACCATATTAATTCTTTAAGAATATGATGCAGACCTAGGAGAAGCAGGTGGAATTCTCACAAAAGCTTATTTCATTTATTGCAATGATGTCACCTAGATTTTTGGAAAAGGTACTATGCAAGTTATTTGATTAAGATAGTGACAAAAAATGAGTAAAGGGAGTGGGTACTCCCAAATAATTTGCAAACCTAAAAGAAATAATTGTGATATGGAAAGAGAATATAAGAATTAGCAAACCATGGATCAGTAGCTTCTCATAAAAGTTTTTTGAGGAACTACAAATGGCTTTGTTGTTATTAGGATCACTTGGAAAATATATTTTGAATTTCTCAAAGTTTTACCTTGACATGAATAAGTGCACTACAACTAGGGTAGCCAATGACAAAGGGGTTGTTTGTACTGTTGTATTGCAACTGAGTGCATGAAGCTCACATGGCACATGCTTTAGACCTACTCCATTACATTTTGTTGTTTTATATTGCAAGAGCAGCTTTTGGCTAGGGTTGTGCTTGGGCATAGCTGTTATGAGGGGGTAAGCAAGACATTTTTTTTATTGGTTATAGTGATAAACTAATATGTGTAGTTCTTCATCAATAACAAAGGCACATTTCAGGTTGGCACTAGAGGAAGTGAAATTTTTTGGGCTATACTCTGCTTAAGGAAAGCATAAATTGTAGTAGATTTCAAGCTATATGTTCCTAAATTTTTCTAAGGACTGGATAGATAATTGCTATTATATGAATAACTATCAGAACTTCTGGTATGGCAACAGTTTTATCGTCCTTGGGAAATTCTAGAAAATTAGTTGCTAAGAGAAGTGTTATTCATGAAAGGAGCCTTTGTATAACAGTCTACTACATCAAGTGCTTATCGAATATAATGGTTTCCTGACTTTGAGAAACATCTTTATTTGGTGGTCTTAAATGAATTATTTTAGCATGTTTTTAAGGGATATGGTTCCCCTTCAACTTAGACTCATGACTATCTAAGTAAGACTAAGTAGTGAGGTATCAGGAGGTCAAGCATAAATAAGACTTGGAGTCAATACATTGTCTCAAACATTTGGTACTTAAGTGAGAAGGAATTCTAGCAATCTTGCCTACTAAAATACTATATATATTGTATAACAGGATATTATTTATGGAGGGAGCTCATTGAATATGTTAAATCTATTAGTGAAATGGTGTCACATTACTAGTTTGGTTATTATAGAGAGTACATTCTTAGACATGAGTGTCTTTTATTTAGTAAAATTAGCTACTTGAAACCACAAATAAGGATTACATGGACTAACCACTATGGATTACAATATTAGAGGGCTTGGCAAAGCAGCTTCCTAAGGTGGACTTATATGAATTTAACCAAAATGTTTATAAGTAATATGGATTGAGATATGTGGTGGTGGTATGGTTCCAAGAAAGATTAGTTAGGAAGATGTTAGTTTACATCCATTTTATAAGGTGTATAGATCATGTTAAGTATTGTTATGTTTTCTTAAAATTAGCTATTTGGAGCTTCAAGTCAAGTTTATATAGATCAATGACTCAGGATGACAATATTAAAGGTTAGAGTATAAGCTACATACATCTGTGTGGGGGGGACATATCAACTAGTTAGAAGAACTAGGCAAGAGTTAAGAATAATTTATTACATTTATGTCGAATAAGCTTGCAATGTGAAACTTGTGGCTACATAACATGGTTGCTACTATGTTGGCAATGCTCAATTACTACATTTGAACTCATTGCTATGTATGGTGGGAAGTAAATTGTTCTGTTAATTATTGCAACATGGTAAGATGCTAGAATTCCACATCTATAATTGGCTTGGATTAGGAATACTTTGTAATAAGATATAAGGATTGGGATAGTTCTGAATACATAAGAACTTTAGCTACACATAATCAGCTCAACAGCTTCAAGTTCATCAAAGAAAAAGGGAATATCAGTCACTCTAGCAGACTATGTAAGTGTAATTTAAATGTAAAGTAGGACTAAGAGTAACATTTTTGGACAATGGTTCTTAATGGCTACTATAGTGAATGGTTTTCTATGCACAAGCTAATCATTGTGTTGGTATGGTTGGTTATATATTGTTTTTATTTCACAAAGGTAGTGCACACATTTACCTAGGTTAATGTTCATCAACTATTAATTTATAGAAATTTTTTGGGAAGGTTTGTTATTTTCAAACTATGACTTATCTCATGAACTGGTTGACATGTATGTACTATAGTGGAATTCTGGTGTCCATAAAATGTAGATTTTGCATGAATAAAATGTGTAGCAAGTGATCATTGTTTCCAAGTCAATGTGATTTTATTAAAAAATTATGAATTCTTTTGTTGTGTGGAACATAAGGGTGATCGATTAAAGTAGTAAACACCTATGGATTAATTGTTGGAATTAGTGAAGCAAAATAGAGTCTTTGCAATTGCACTACTAAAAAGTTGGATGAAGACCTTTAATCAGCATGAGGTGGATTAGCATTTTTCTAGAAACTAAATTAATTTTTGTAATCTTTAATAGGGCTATCTGGAGGTGTTATAGTATTATAAAGGTATTGGGTCAAGCTTGAGATTATGTACTCTTCATATGTAATGACTATTTAGGTTAGACCATGCATTAATGAGATTTGGTAGTTCTATGCTGTGCATGCATCAAAATATTATTTTAAATTATGAGTAGCCTAGGAACAAATTAGAGATTTTGCAAAGCTTTGTTGTTTATTACTTATTGTACTGGACTTCAACGCCTTACTTGCATAGGGAGACAAAACAAAAGGGAAAATGTTTACCAGTAAGTATGCTCAGTATAAATTCTCAATCTCATTCATGATTTAGATTAGTCTGGCTTATAATTTCTTAGGAATGGATGTTCTTAGTGCAACAATAAAGAATAGAATTCTTGTATATAAAAGAGATAGAAGGAGCTTTCATCAACATAGATGGAATGAAAGCTTTCTTAAGCATTACTTGACCCATCTTTCTCACATTAGCTCAGATAAGCTCCACTACTTATATAGTTTATAAAATTGTTTTTGGACAAAACTAATAAAGGAACCCAATTTGAAAACATCTAGTTGTCCTTTCCATAATCAACTAATGTGGTATATTCATCTTGGAAGATGAAGATTAGAGGAAACTCTATAAAAAATCTGTTCACAAAATTTAGTAGAGCCTTGTCAACTTTAAAGAATAGAGTGCAACTGAACTTGATAATATCCTTTGTAAGACTCGCTAGTTGGAATAAGAAATCTAGGATCTTCACCTAAAGGAGTTTGTAAATGGCTCAAATGAGTTTTAGGATGAGCTTTTGGTACAACTTACTACTTCCTTTCACATAGTTGTGGCTTCAAATGAAGCATGGTGGTAGCAACATGCCAAGGTTTGTTGGCCCACCCTTGTAGATTGGATCAAATTAATTTTTTAAGAAGTTGTTACTCATTTGTCTAGAAGCAATTATATCCACAAACTTAAAAATCAAGTTAAAAATTTGTGGCCTCCAAAACTGAAATTAAGGACATTCTCATTTAGGTTTTTAGTAAGAAGTGTAGCCAAAGAATGTATGGCCTCCTCCGTCTTCCTAGCCTTCAAGAAATATAAATAGTGATCAAACAGCCACAGTTCTGGACCTAATTACTGATTATGAGATTAAAAATGTAGTGATATCTTTATAAAGAAGTTAATCACCTTGTATAAATGACATCTTCGATGAGTTTGTGTATGACTATTAGAGCATTACTTATGTGGATATTATTAAATAATTCTTTAAAGATGGCTTCATGCTTAAATAGTGGAAAGAAATGTTTGTCGTTTTCATTCCTAAAGTTTAAGGTAGTTCTAAACCTAAACATTTCAAGCCTACTATCCCATGTAGTGTGATTTATAAAATATTGAAAAAAGGTGTGGTTCAATAAAAGACAATCCTTCAAGATATTTGGCCAGGGAATTAGTAGATTTTGGGCTCTATATCTAACAATATGTTATTGGCATAGGAAATGGTTTCCTTTTTGTATTTAGCTTCTTTCAGATAGGGTTTCATGGTGGTAAACATAGGTGAGAACTAGGATTATGATAAAATAAACAAGAAATTCATGTTGAATAAGCTAAAGAATTATGTTTTCAACACTTCGGAGTGATTGGATTAAGGCTTGTATCACTTTGCCAAGATTTGGGATTATCTTTAATGTTGATTATCTACAATAGATTGAAGAAGTAAGAAGCTTTTATAGGCATATTTACTCTCACCATACCTTTTTAAGATTATGTGTGAGTATCTTTCATTGCTAATATAATACCAACTTTAGTATGTTTTTTTAACTAGTTTAGAATTAGCCATTCATCTACAATGATTACACACCTTCTATATGTCTAATCACATCAAGATTTATGCATCAACAATATGTGTTATAGAGAGGATCATTCAGGATATTATGAAGTAGTATAAGTGATACCAAGGTTAAGTGGTGAATCTTAACAAGGCTTGAGTGTTATTCAATAACAACATGGAACTCAAGTGAAGGAAGATGATGACAAAGACGTTACAAATGCATTAAGTTGTTAAATTAAAATATCCAGGATACCAATTACAAAAGTACATTATGAAAAAGGACATCAATTTTATAATTAAATGAGTTAAAAAAAATGTCAAGGTTAATGGCTAAGTCATTGTGGATGTTGGGCCATGTTGTCATGATTGACTTAGTGTTAATTATTATTTGAATGTATTACTTAGCCTATTCTTTAATAATGAATGGTACTATTATGGGTGCAGAGAAATTGTAATCTATTATTTTTGGAGTAGTTCAAATGTTAGGATCACAATACATTACTTATGTTAGGAAATTGTTACTCTTTCAAAGCATCGATGCATTGTGGGAGACTTAGAATACATAATTTCTTGACTTGGTAATCAGCATTTGTTGCAAAGCATTTGTTGCAAAGCATTGGAGGATTGTCATGGGTAACACTATTTAATTCCCTTTAGATAATTGGTTTGGCATCATCCCTATTTCAACATGGCTAACTTATCATAATGTGGAAGTGGATCATTTAACACTTGTAGAAAGCTAGTTATGAAGCACGATATGTTAGATTTTAGTAAGATACAAAACTTATTTTTGGTAGATTTTGTAACTCATATTTTACTTTCAATGTTTGCCAAATCAAATAAAAGAGATATGTTGTGCTTTAAACAATGTGAGAATACATTGGTGGACTAAAAGATCATTTATAATAATATTTATATCTGCCGAAATTATATTAGAAAAGAGGTAATGTGGGTTTCGAAATTGATGGAGAAGTCATGGTTTAGCATGTTATCATGGAGATTAATGCCAAATTAACTTCCTACTTGCTCCTATCTATATATAGGAGGCTTTGAGGAATTAAAGCATTTTCTATGGGATACTAATGCGATTGAAGATATTCAACACCATTTGTGGGAATTCTATAGTGTGAAAGAATTATGGTCCAGTAGCTTAACGAATGAGAATTTCAGTATGTCTTTGGTAAAAATTCGGAAAATTGCTTCAATAATGGGGATTCTTAGATTAATTTTTATGAATGTGAGAATGGCTATTACATCTCACATAGTCAATTTTGCATTCTGTGTGTTATTTAATGTTTGATATAATAAAAATCGTGATGCTCCTAAGGAAATTGCTTTCAATTTTAGCTGCACTCCAAAGAAATATTGATTGGCTACTATGACTTGTTTCAATTTTTTGATCTCATATTGTGGGAGCTCTAACGACCTCTATTGGCTACTAGTAATCTCTTATTTGACTCCTCCTTCAGTGGGATGCATTAAACTCAAATGCAATGCAACAGTACAAGAAGATGTTAATGTTTGAATTGTTATAGTTATTCAAGATAACATTGGTAGACCTATTATTATTGTAGGTAAAACTTGGATTTTAGGTTTAATTATGCCCATAGAGATTATTGCTATTCTTGAAGTAATGGAACAACTCAGAACTTCACATGAAAATATCTAAGGATCAAAGATCTAGTTAGAATCTCTTACGATAATTATAATAGTGAAGCAATTCAAGTTGTCTAAGCAAATAGAAGACCCTACGATCGAGCTATTCTTATTTTTAGGGTATGTTGCCCATCAAACAATGTTACATAAAGTACAAAGGTAACTTTGCTGTAGATTGGATGACTCAACATGGATTCTTGCATGACTTTCTTTGCGACAAGTAATGCTTCTTCCCAAATCACTTCAAATTTTACTTTTTATTTATTTTAGGTATGAACCTTTTTATGGAGAGTATGATGTAGGCTTCAACATTTTTCTATTAAGGAATCCAAATATTTTATAGGCATGTTATACAGAGATGCACAAATGCAGTAGATGAGTGTGATGGGTGCAACTAATGGAGTGATACGTATAGATGGTGATGTATGATGGCTTGGTTGGTAGCATTGATGGCAGATGGAGGCAAAATGTCAGAGTTGGATGGAGATTAGATTTGCACGACGATTCCAACAATTTTAGTGCATGTTTACAATTCATTATTTATTTGATTTTCTCCTAATTGCTTCAAAAATGGATTGAAACTCCTATTCATCAAAATTCTCATCGAGCAGGTTAACAATGTAGTTAGCTAAATCTAATAAGATGGTGAAGAAAACAAAAAATAATTTGTTGTAGTTGTCCCCATCATAGATGCTAGTTACTTATGTCCATCATTCAACTAAACAAAACTTAGTTCTAAACAAGCTTAGCATGATGATCCAAGATGTCAGAAGACTCCTTAAAGTTAGAGTTGTAGTGAGCTTTTGGTGAATTTAGCACTATGAAGGGACCAGGGTTGTTCTTTTTATGGAAATGTCTTAGTTTGAGGAGTCTGGGTAGAATGAGATTATGTTTTAATAAGACAAAAATGCCACATCACAAAAAGTGCTATAGGAAGAGGAAAAATAGAATCCACTAGATAGTTAATAGGATTTGAATGATCATATTGAAAATTCGTACTATTTAACAAGAGGAGTTTCCCCATTCAAAAGGTGTTGATTATGGTGGTTTGTGTAGTTACACACAACATAGCTCTAAAAATGATGCAGTTCTCATTGAAGATAGTTATCAAAATTGCAAACATGGATCATATGGACAAGTTAAGGTCACCTTTAAGGAGGCACTTATTGCGCAGAGAAAGACCATTGATAATCTGAAACTAATGGGAGGTTTCTTTTTACTACAAAGAGAAACCAACCAATTTAGATGTGAAGATTCTAGACCCAAAGGATAGCTCATTCATAATTAAAGATGGAATGCATTTATTGATTGACGCATCTGAATGATGAATCCACTGCCACAAGTTTGAGATGTGGGAGAAGTGTATAATTGTTTGTCTTTGCAGATAGCTAGAATACTATATAGTGTAGATGGGGTCATTTGTGAAGATTTTTTGTTGTGTTTTTTATTGGTTGTTTCTATTTACAAGATTGTGTTAGGTTAGGAGAAGCATGGTAAGTTGTTAGCCTTGTATTTGATTAGACACAAGGACACCTAAATCGATAAGGATTATTTTAGTGATTATGTGTGCTTCAGTCTATATTCATTTTTTGGCACTTTTACTTGTGTACTGGGGAATGCAGGAATATGTTGTTTATTGTAAAAGCTATAGGTTATTATATTCACATTAGGAGTTGGAAAACACACATGTAAAGGACATCTTTTGCAAGGGTGTGTGTTAGAATGGACCTTTCAAGGCTACTTATAGTGGGATAATGGACTGTTTGACCCTTTGGTTGGTCTTTTCAATGGTTGTTATACAAGGAATGATCTACTATTATGCTCACATGTGGCAAGGTCTGATAGTATTTTGTATAAGCTATACCTAGGAAACTGATTTGTTATACCCAGTAAAAAATTTTTATGTTAATCTTTAATAAATTAATTTTTGGCTTGGATGATTTCAGATCGACAGTAGGATGAGCCAGGAGCTCAATTGAAGGCTATTAGAATTTCTGAAATTTTCTGGGGATTTTTCGGAGCACCGAGGAATTTTTAAGTAATTTTCCCTGTTTAATTGGATTTTTGGAAATTCGAAAATCTATTAATTAGATTTTTTTTTAAAAAACCGAAAAAATTGGTTTTTACCGCGCGTGAACCGGACCGGAGCGGTTCAGCGAAGGCGGGGGGCGGTTCGCCGAGTGCGTTTGCGCGTGCGTTTGGATAAGCCGCGGATAAGCGGATCGGACGGACGAGATCAGCGGTGGAGATTAACCGGCTGATCGAAGGTTAAACGGCGTTTTGGCAGGTCAACCGGCACTTAATGGGTCGTTAACGGGTTCTTACCGGTTTAAGCGGGGTATTTAACCCGAACCGTTTCGACCCTTAGGGTTTCGAACGGCGGCCGGAGACGAGGCATTCGCGGCGGACGGCGATATTTTCCGGCAGCCTTTCAAGGGGCTTTTTATACCTGGAGGTTCGCGTGATCGAGGAGAATCGATTGGTACCGGTTTCGTGCGGCGAGGAGCAGCGGTTGGTCGCGTGCGAGCTTCACCGTCGCCACCGTCGCCGGAGAAGAAAGGTAGGAAATTCAGAAATTAAATTAGTTATTTAGCAAAATTAAAGCATGGAATATTTTGTTAATGTCTATCTGAGCATGTGATTGAAATTTTGAAGTCGGAAATGCATTGCAGTATTATAATTTTAGCATGTTAGGTTTTAGGGTTTCGGAAAATTATACCCGCCGAATTCGGGAATTTTACCAAGCATGTGTTGAATTGATTATGTGCTTTATTCATGTTAAGGTAGTATCGTATGCTGGAATTGTTTAATTTCGTAAATTGTCAAATTGAGGATCGGATGAAACTCCTTTGGTGGAAAATTTTAATTGAATCCTTAGAAATTAGTGACATTATTGAAACATTAGGATAGTACGAACATAGAATTTTGTTTCTCCTTGTTCGCGGTCGCCGGAAATCGGCGGAAGAATTTGATTTGGTCGGCGATTGCGTCGGCTAGGGTTTCGCGGGCATCGGACCGAGGAAGGAGAAGGGTTTAGATAATTACAAATTTAATTAAGTAATTAATGGTATTTATGCTATTTTATTAGTAATTAAAATAATCCAATTAACGGATTAATAAGAAATTGGTTCGGCGGTGTCGCGGTTCAGCGCGAGAGTTCCGAACCGGCAGCGAAAACCGGTTCAGCGGGATTCGGTGCGGACGAACGGCGCGAAAGCCGAACCGGCAGCGAAAACCGGTTCAGCGGGATTCGGCGCGGACGAACGGCGCGAAAGCCGAACCGGCAGCGAAAACCGGTTCAGCGGGAGTCGGCGCGGACGAACGGCGCGGCGCGGAGGAGAGAGAAGCGGAAGGAAAATTCGGAAATTTATTATTAATCCGAATTTTCGGAAATAAAAAGGATAAGCGAAAAATTTAATTCGGAAATTAATCCGAATTTTTGGAAAAAGGATATATGTGGAATTTAAATTCGGAAACTATTCCGAATTTCGAAAAATGGATAAAGACAGAAATTGATTACGGAATTTAAAAATTTCCTGAAGTAGGGAAAAATGTTATCAGTGACGACAGTACAGTTGAAAGCAGTCATACAGAGGTATGGTACATGGATGCTACCAGAACAGTCAGTAACTGGTATAGTTGTATTGCTTGGATGGCAATGGCATGGATTGAGTCAGTTTACTCAGTGTTGGCATATTTTATGGATTGGCATACTGGATCGGACTACTATAGACCCTATATGATGTTTTAGGGTAGTTGTGGTAGGTAACTGTGCGGTTCAGACTTAGCTTCCACAGTATACATGTGGATTGATATGCGCCTTGTCGTACCTGGACACATGTTGCCGAATCTTGGAGTTAGAGATTGACAATGACTGTAGGGGCGTGAGCTTCTATGGAAGTTGTTGGTAGAGGACTCCTTGGGACGGTGGCTGAGTCGACCTCTTCTGGTCCACGAGTGTAGGCCTGCGCGCCTGAGAGTGGCAGCGGCAGGGGTGACTCGTCGTGGCTAGCCAGGGTGTCTCACGTTGGCTAGAGATCTATGTGACGGGTTTGTCTATAGTCTCCAGAAGATTGATTGACGAGAGACGCTGCGGTGTCGGGTGCTAGGCGCCATGCGTGCGCAGAGATGGGCGTGTCCCGCTGGCATGCTACCTGGGAGCACAGAGGAGAGCTACTCTGTTGTGACTGGGGGTGACTGTGGATGGTCAGAGTCTGGAACTGAGAGTGCCTTTCCACCCTACATTGTTATGCTGTATTCCTATACTCTTGCTATTATCCTTCTTTTGCATGTGAGTTTTTACTAGCTGTCTTTCCTACTGGGCGTAGCTCATTCCTTTTTTATCTATATTTTTCCAGTGGCTCGGCAGACTTGACGCCACCCAGCTTTAGGTGGGATCGTGATCAGTAGGCTAGTGGAGCAGATCTGATCTGTGATTTTTGAGATATTCCGATTAGTTGATTGTTGCTGTTGGATGTATTCAGTGAGACTGTTATTTTTATGTCTTGTATTATGTGAGGGTAATTCTGACTTATGTATCTAGTTGGATGATATTGTATTTGTTGGACTTGGATCTTATTTTTGTGATGTAGTTTCCATTCACTGTTTTACTTTATTATCTTGATGGTATAGTGTGTGGAGTGCTATATTTTATCAGAGGATGTTATGTATTTTATTTTTGATGGTGAGGTCATTACATGACTATGGAACTTAACATTGGGGGTTCAGACTTCTATTAGACCGGTTCTCCTATCGGTATGGGTTAGGAGTATTGGGTCTAGTAGGAGTAACATTGCGCGAGTCCATCTGTTAATTCAGGAGTCATGAACCTGATTTGACGGTGTACCCGGGAGATGGGATCCACATTGTTAAGGAAAGTAGGTGTGTAATGATGTGTTATATCCTATATTTTTCGTTGGCTACTCAGGTTGGTATGGGACGATCTGAGCTGTCTATATGCAAAAAAAAAAAAAAAAAAAAATTTATGCCAAAAATCAGCCTAGGAAAAATGGGGTGTAACATGATTCAATATTATTGCTATATTTGAGAGCTCTTGTCCTTTAAATGAAAGACTTTATCAAGAAAAAAAATGTGGGCGTTACATTGATGTAGATGTGAATAAGGGTGCATGATGAGAAGAGATAAGGACTTGGACCTTGGCTGATAGTTCAACCACAAAAGAGAAGGTTGATTACATTAGCATATGGGTGGACGACAAAAATAGGTAAACTTATAAGCTAATAATAGATGTAGAAATAGGAGTAGTATGAGGCATTCCCATGTGTTTCAAATCCATCTTTTATTATAGTCCCACTAAGAGTATAGGAAAATGGCAAAGGTGTTATGGAACGAGTTTTTAAGGCAAATAAAAGAAAACTGAATAATTGAAGGGGAAACTCTTTATTAATTTGAAAAATAAAACAAACAAAGAGTGGTGACAAGGAATCTAAATACAAATTTGGGTCGAGCATTAAGTAGCAGCTTCATTTTCAAAAAACATTTAAAAGATGGCCATATTGACACTTTTTTTGGGATCACTTACAAAGCATATTCAAGATTTCCCATTGTTTTACCTTAAAACTAATTAAGGTTACTATGGCTGCATTTGTTTGGGACAAAGTAGTTATTTATGTTATTGCATTAGCATACATTGCATTAGACTTACTTGTCACAGAATTTTGGTGTGTTGGATAACTTGCATTTTGGTTATTTTGTTGGTTAAGGAATAGGGTAGACTCAAGCAAGGTTATCGGTTTGGGGAGGGGGATGCAAGATAGCTTTTGTACTTGTTATGGTTATTAATTGCTTAGAAATGTTTTCCATCATCTATGGAATAGGTACATTTCATATAGGAAATTAGGAGGAATTACAACACTTTAGCATGTACTTTGTGGGAGATGGTTTGAGAAACTACAAGGTACTATGGATCTTCAAGTATGTTGATAGCATAATTGTAAAGGAAAAGTTAGTTTACTTGGTTGGCTTCTATTACATAGGTTGTAATAAAAACCTTATGTATACCAACAACTCTAAAATGCCCTAAGACCCTCTAATAGCATGACATTGGAAGAATTATTACACATGGTATAGTATTACATCTACTTTTGCCCCAAATATTATGGTTAATAGTTTGATGGTAAGACAATGTAAGGTTTTTTTTCCCACCATTTAGTTTTGAGGGGTATCATAAAGAGTTGGATAGATTGATAAATATGTACTTTGGAGTGGATTTAGGGTGATTAATTCTATTCATTATTCAAGCTATAATTTGGTGATGTTCCTCAAGGAGTGTGATGGCCTTGGTACTCATGATTTGTGAAATTGTTATATCACACCAACTACTATGTGCTTAGGAATTTGATGACTCAAGAAGAAGGTATATGAGTATGACAAACAATAACCTCTACATGTCCCATTATGCTTTGCTTACATGTTATTTACTAGTTTATGCAATTCTTTGGACAAGTGAGAATATAGTATGGGATGTTGATAAAGGTAAACAAGTGTTCTTCATGTCAAACAATTGGCCTAGATTTGGCTCAATTGAAGTATGGCCAAGATTGTTTATCATAGATATCAAATAATTATTTATTGTGTTGGAACTTATTAAGGAGCATAGATTATGGGATAATGATAAGATTCAAAATTTGTTTGCTATTACCTTGATTTCCATGTTAGATTCTAATGAAAGAGATATGCTATATTTAAGATAGAGTGAATACAAAATGTTGGAATCTCAATATACCTATAGTAGCATTCATAGTTGCCAAAATATGCAAAGGATGTTGTCTATGTTTGGAACTTAAATTTATAGCCTTGGCTGATAGTGTTTTTATGGAGATTAATTCTATAATTAATTCCCAGTCATTCGTGGTTGTGTGTGAGACGTTTAGTGCTGTATGCATCTTACACATAGTGTTGTAAGGTGGATGAAGGTATTGAACACTGACTTTGGAAAAACTGTATGGTGCAGAAATCTAAGGGACTAAAGTCTCCACCATTAATGTTGGTGCTGATGGAAAGAATGGTATGCATTTTAAATCATTGAAAGAGATGTTTAATTATATGGTAAGATTTGGATTACTAATGTTTTAAAAGAAATAATTTTTGTTTATTGCATTGTGTCAACTTTGGATTAATTGAAATGTGTAGGAACATATGGGTTTCATGTTTTGTCTTGTTGATCCTCTAAGGAAAATATAGTTTTATACTATATGGTTACATGTTTTAACCATCCTAGCCCATCAAGAAAGAGTTCATGCAACCTCCATGAGTTTTTTGTAACCTCAAATTTTATCCTCCTCAAACAAGAAGGGTTAAGCTGATTTCTAATATGGTGGTAAAAGGGAATCTTAATAC
Organism: Vanilla planifolia; assembly: GCA_023846275.1. Lineage (NCBI taxonomy): Eukaryota > Viridiplantae > Streptophyta > Magnoliopsida > Asparagales > Orchidaceae > Vanilla > Vanilla planifolia. Next base: position 175,750 of record JAIUJO010000080.1, on the reverse strand, counting down.
TGTATTGGCATAATTATGTGAGATTATTTGGGCATGTCGATAACTATTGCTTGTAAAATATGCACTTTAGAGGTAGCAACTAGCATGGAACTCATAGCTTGTCTGAAATCCATGGAACTCCATAGAACTTTATTTCATAATATGGATGCAAAAGAAATTGAATCCTACTTAACAATAACTATTCTCGAAGTAACTCAATTGTTAGTGTGTACCTCTTATAAGAGTAGTAATCAAAGTGCTATTTATTTTGCAAATGGTATGAGGTCTTTCAAGCTTTCACACAGACAACAATAAAGCAACTGTGTAGTTGATTGGTTTGTGCACCATGCTCTTTTATATAATTTTGCGTGGGATAGAGGAATGCTCCTTCACAAACCACATTTTTGATATCTTTACGCAAATTTTATGTTTGAACCTCCATAAGGAGAGTATATTGTAGACGTCAACAATATCTATTATCAAGGAACACTCATAGCTTCAATTGCATTTGGCATAACATATTGCCTCATATCATAAGACTATAATTTTAGGGGGTGCTTGGAAGTTGTACTATGCCAAGCTACATTGGGCTAATGTTGCAGATCACAACATGTGATTCTTTCAAAATATGGCTAGTTTTACATACTCAAGCAATTATATTCAACAACTTAAAAATGATAGTGGAAAATTGGTGGTTTCCCCAAATAAAATTAAAGAAATACTCTTGTAATATGTTAGTAAGTAGTGGAGTAGCTTTTGGAAAAAGATTTCTTCACCACCTTTCTAGCATTATAGAACTACAACAATGTATATTCAGTAGTTCTCTTCACATTAATAAGTGATGTTATGACTAGGATTGATTTATCACTATTAAAAGAAATAAAGCACCAAGCATGGATGGCATCTCTATCATGTTTGTGGTTAGGCAATACAAAGTTACTTAGGAAAATATTAACATGGCTACGAAACTATTTTTTAATAATAGATGGATGCCTAAAGCGTGGATAGATATGTTGGTCATTCTTTTTCCATAGTTTTAGGGTGCTTACAAACTCAAATTATCTAAACCATTAAGACTTTGCAATGTCATATGCAAAATTATAAGTAATATTTTGTTATGGGTAAATTGTAGATGCTTCTTCTAAATTTTATTGCAAGAGAACAATTTGCTTTTGTGCTTGTCAAGAAATATTATGCAAAATATTTTTGACACACTAGTTGACAACCTATATAGCCTCGTCTAAATAGAAAGAAGGGCTCCGAAGTCTTATGTTGGACATGGACCAAGCTTATGGTAAGGTTAATTGCTATTTTATGCCTAATATATTTAACCATTTGTTGTTTTTTAATAATTGGAGTACTAGATTAAGGCTTTATCACTACACCAAGATTTTGGATTGCCCTAAATTGGATTCTCCTTTCATGGATTAAAGTTAATAGGGGTGTCATGTAGTGGTTTCCATTTTGACCATAACATTTTACTATTGTATATGAATATCTCTTTCAACTCATTATGCAGCAGGTGGAGCATATTGTCATCGTTGGGATCAGAAGTGGTACATCTTCACCTATGATTTCTCCCTTTCTTTATGCTGATGTTCTTTTGATCAATGTTGTAACTACTTGTGTTATAGTAAGGACCTTTAAAGATATTATGAAATGGTATGGACTACATTAGGCCAAGTGGTCAATATTAATAAATCCAAACTTTTGTTTAGCAAGGGAATCATATGCAAGCATAAGAAGATGATTTTTAAGGAAGTTGCATAAGGTCCAAGGGCACAATCAAAACATTTAGGCATCATTATTGTAGTAGCTAAGTCACAAAATAGGCTTTTAATTTCTTATTGATTAAGTTGAAAAGTGCATGGATAAATAGAGGATTAGGGCTCTATTTATGATGGGGCATATTTTCATGATCAACTCGATGCTTACTACTATTCTTGCATATTACATCACCCATTTTTTAATTCCAAGAGGCATTTTTGGAGTTAGAAAAATTGATGGGTAGGTTCTTGTTGAGTGGCTTTAATGTACATAATTCTATACATAATTTAAGCTAAAATCTAGTTACTCTCCCTAAGGAGTGTGGTGGCCTTGAAATTCTTTGCTTGTTTACATGGCAAGTAGCGATGATTAGAAAGTACTAAAGGTGAGTTATGGCTTCGAAAGAAGGTTTACTGGTTCAAGTCTTTATGTACAAATATTGTATGGTGATAGTAATCTTTTTATGTAATGTAAAGCTTCACATGTGTAAGCTAATTTGTGGTGTTGCGCCTTAGCCAAAAAAGAATATGGTTTGGCACATTCCAAATGGCTATCATGTTTTTTTTTCATGCCAAATTATTGGCTTGTCTTCCTTTTAGCAGCATTAAGGCCAACATAAATCAATGTGGACATCAAACATCCCATTCAAGTGATAGAACATTTAAGGAGCATGATGTCTGGGACAAAGTTATGATGCAAAATATATTTGCATCAAATTTGGTTTCCAATATTATGCACTCCTGTTGGGAAAAATCGAATGCAAGGGATATACTATATCTCAATCAGAGTGAAGAGATATTACTATAATAAAAATCTATATAGAACAACATATATAGTAGCCAAAACTCAATGTTAGATGAAGCTGTGCAGATTTAGAATTTGAAACTATAGCCTTTGGTGAATGTGTTTGTGGAGATTGATTTCAAATTTTTTTCCCACTGAATGTGTGTAAGTGGGGCTAGCTCTAGGATCTTTTTTCCATCGACATGCAAGGTGTACAAAGATATTATGCATTACTTTTGGGAATGTTATTAGGTGAAAGAATATTTTGTCAGTAACTTTGCAATTACAAATTTTTGTGCTTGAGGGATTAATGACATGCATTTTAAATAATTAGTTGATCTATTTTGTTTGATTGAGATTAATATTTAAGCTTCAAATACATATAAGCAATCAAGTTTACTACTACAAAATTGTATCACTTTTGATTAATAGAAATCTCTAAGCACATGTGGGTAAGTTTTTTAGCCTTATTACACTTCAAAGAAGAATTCATTTTCATGCTTCTACTAATACTATATGTTCCATTCATCCTAGCCCATCAGATGAGAGTTCTTATAGCCTTCATGGTCTTTGTCTAACCTTTAATAGACTCCTCCTCTACCAAAGTGTGTTAAGATTAATTATAATGTAGTAATGAAAGAGAACTTTAATACTACAACGAGCATAATTATTTAGGGTAACTTGGGAAAATTGATTACTATTGATAAGAAATTGTGGATTTTAGAGCTAGCCTCTGCCATGGAAGCTATTGCTATTTTTGAAGCCACGGAGCTCCTTACAACTCTATTTCTTGATATTCATGTTGCAAAAAGAATATAACCCTACAATATCCATTGCTTAAGTAAGTCAAATGCTAGATATACCTCTTGTAGGAGTAATTATCAAAGCATTATTAATTTTGTAAAGGGTATGCATTCCTTCAAACTTTCCCACATGCAATGTCAAGGTGTTATGTAGTTGATTGGGTTGTGCATGTTGCACTTTTTATTTTAATTTTGCAAGCGATTGATGAATGCCCATTACTAAATAAATTATGTGTTGTCATTATTTTTTACATGGTGTATAGGCCTCCTTATAGAGAGAATGTGGCATGCTTTAACCATTTTGTATCAAGGAACCCAAAGGTGGTTGTATAATATAAGCATTAATAGATTATAGTAACAGTTGCATAGCTTGCGACAAAATTAAAGAATTAGCAAAGCTTGGTGTATCATCGATTGTTGCTGGGCATTTCAACGACTTGTGCAGAAGGAGAAAAAAGAAGGAAAAAGCTTCAATAGTGGGTAGGCTTAGTATGAGTTCTCCAAATTCTTTCGTGATCTTTATCTAACTAACTTCGGATTTATTGAGAATAGGTTCACTTAGTATAATAATAAGGTGCAGAATGCAAAAATATATGAAAGACTAGATAGAGTTTTCATTAATAGTAAAGGTATGCAAGCTTTATTGAGTACTATAACAGCACCTTCCTCGTATTGACTAGGACCACTGCCCTCTACTTATATATATATTTAGATTATTGTCATTGAACAAAATTGATAAGAGAACCCAATTTGGAATTATATGGCTATCATTTCCACATTCAACTAATGTAACATCGGCAACATGGAAAAGGAAAGTTAGAAGAAACCTTTTGGATGGTCTATTCAGTAAAGCATTGTTAGTATTAAAGAGATGGAGAGTAGCTGAGCTAGGAAATATTCTTAATTAGCCACATAAGTTGGAATAGGAGATATAAGAGCTCCAATTAAAGGAATCTGATAAAGGATTAACAAAGCTAGAAATTGATCTTTTAGCACAATGTATTGCTTCCCACCACAAGGCAATTACTTTAGATGAAGTGTGCTGGTCGTAACGTGCCAAGCTTTAATCAACCAACCTTGCGGATCAAAACACTCATTTCTTTTACATAGCAGAATTTACATAAAAAGGCAATTATATGCATCATCTTAAAAATGATAATGGGGACTTTGTAACCTATATCAATTATGATTAAAGACATTCTAATATGGTTCTTTAGAAAAACAAAGTGGTGTTGTTTTGGGTAATATTAACCTCCTTGGCCTATTAAGTATTTCAAAACTATTAATAGTGAGCAAGAAACTATTCTTATGGCTCCAATCAATGGTCATTAGATAAAAAAAATTTTATTTCTATCAAAAGAAATAAATCATTTGGTGTGATGACATCATTATTATGTTTGTGCTTTCTTATTGGAACATTACTCAGGCAAATATTGTCATAGTTATGAAGCAGTTCTGTAAAGATAAATTAATAACTAAATTAGTGAAAGACATAATGGTTGTTATCATCCCTAAAGTTCAAGGTGCTCTAAAACCTAAACAGTTTGGTTCCACTTGTCTTTGGTTTGTGATCTACAAAGTTAAAACCAACCTTTAGTTAAGTGGACTAAAATAGTGCTTCTTGATATTATTACCAAGGAACAAGTTACTTTGGCCCTTGGTCATGTTATATTGAATAATATACTTTTGGCATAGGAAATAGCTACTTATATAAAACTTATGTTAGATATGTTAATGCTATTTATTGTTCCTAAATTTTTTGTGCAGTTGGACCGATTCTTTTATCATTAGACAAAGATTTAAGATTATGTTTATTGGTATCCATCTTCAATGGACCGAAGTTACCATGAGTCATAGGCAAGCTTGGCCATTATCATGATACCTTTTTATCATTCGGTATAAATATCTTACTTGGCTTATTCAATATTAGGTTGAGCAAGCTTTCTGATTGGGTTTAAGATTCCCTTCTTCTAAAATGATTAGAAGCTATCTATATGTTGCTGATGTCCTCATTTTGGCACTAAGAACATTTGCTATAGTGAAGATTATTTGGGACATGACAAAGTAGTGTGGGAAACAGTCTAGCTATGTAGTTAGTCTTAATGAATCCATAGTATTATTTAGCAATGGGATTAAGTGAAGGAGATGGATGACCAAATCACTATTGATTGTATAGAATATTGTCAATATCAACTTGGTTTAACTACTTTTCCTATTTATCAAATAGAACATTCCTTAGTTTTGAGTAGTATTATTTTTTTGTTGATGTGTTGGTATATGTGGAGAAATCTAATATTAGCAGCATAATTCATTATGCCTGCTTGGAATTAGTAACTTTTCCTAAGGTGTGTGGAGGACTTCTAGTTCATAGTTTTTTAACATGGTAACTACCATTGATTACTAAACAGTACAATTGTGAGGGCTTAGGAACACAATTTATGAGTTTAGGCATTAATATCCAATTATTTTGTGACAAACAATAGTCTCTATTTGCCATGTGGTGCATCACTTGTGGGCAAGTTAATCATTATTGTGGAACGTTTGATAATTAACAAGGTAGTTTGGTAGATTATTGACTGTAATTCAATTTAATTCTTGTCAAATAATTGACATAAATCTTCCTTATTGCTTTGTGGCCCGCATATATTATCATGGAAGTGGACCATCAGGCAGATGTGGTAGTGCTAATAAAAGAGCATGGTGTGTGGGTTCTCGTTAACATAGAAAATTTATTTTGTAGCACATTTCATATTTTTGATTATGCATTCCCCTAAGGATAAAATAAATGAAAAAGATGTGTTGTACGTCAAACAAAGTGAGGACATAGTGTTGGAAAAGAAAATCATTTATAGCTGCATGCATATGGTCGAAATCTTAACAATGGAGCAGCCTACATAAGTTTCGAAAATGAACCCATAGCCCTAGGTGAGTGTCTTTGTATGGAGATTACTCTTGAATTTAGTTCTTACTTGCTATTGGATATGTGCAAGAGGGATTGAGACATTGGTCTTCTTCCTATGGGGATGTAATGTGATAGAGGATGTGCAACATAGCGTATGAGAATGCCATACGAAGGCATTTTAGTCAAATGACTTCATAAATGATAATCTCATGCTGGGTAGGGTAAACAACAAGGATTGTAATTCTTTAAAATAGCTTTTTAGCTAGTTGATAGGGAATATATGGTTCATAATTACATCTCATTCAGTTAAACGTACTAATTAACCATTATAACACCATTTACTTAACAAAAATTTGAAAGCACATGCAGACATGATGCTCAATTTTGCTGCACTCCAAAGAATTATTCCATTCGCGACAATGCCTGTTGTAATGTAGCTATGCAAGATAATGTGAATGTTGCAATTGGTATAGTTGTTAAGAATAAATTTGGAAGTCTTATTATTATTGCTATAAGAACTTGCACATTAGATTCAACTACCGTTATAAGACTACTACTATTCTTGAAGTAATGGAGCTCCATAGAAAGCTACTTCCTAATATCTATGTAGTGGTGATAAAATTAGACTCTATGATAGCTATTAATGAAGTAACTATTTGCTTACATATGCAACGAATAAGAGTATATATCACACTACTATTACATATGTGTACGATTTGAAATCCTGCAAACTATCACATAAAAAGTGTCAAAGAAACTGTGCAACCAACCAGGATGTGTATCGTTCTATTTTATATGATTTTGTTTAAGATTAGAAATCACACTTCCCAAACTACGTCAACATCATCTTTTTATTGATTTTATGTATAATCCTCCTTTTGGACAATATGATTAGGTAATTTGCATGTGTACTTTGCTTCCTTGAATGTAGTAGTTATCTCTTAGGCTCCTTCTCCAAAATTGAAACAAAAACGTGGTCACTCACAACCACCATAGTGGCTCTTTATCCTAAAATCAAAAGATGATAATGCAGAAATTCAAATGATGGATCATCAACACGGAGGATGTGCTTTCCGACAAGTTATCATGAATAATCGAGGTGCTTGATTGATGTTCACATCAAACTTTTACCAAATAAATTCCTTATAGAAAAACATAAAAGTTTGATGCAGTATTAGCTCAAGAATAACTACGACTAATCAAGTAGCATGCACCATTGAACAAACTATAACTGATTTAATGAGCCATTAAAATTTGACTACCTGAAACTAATCATACATACAATACATGGCTTAATCTTTGAGATAAGCATATTATTAGTAGTAGGATCGACAAGATAGCTACATAAAAGTGAAGCTCTAGGCATACCTCTTTACATAGTTGATATATTTCACATTTTTGGAGATAGTACATAAAGGAAGAATGAATTCAATGATGTTTCAATACCATCCCTCAACTTTCAAAATGTTGCCTCTGAATAAAAGCATTCTTTAGTGACAATCTTAACTGGATGATATTTAAGATAACAGTGATTGATTTGTAGGACCTTCCCAACACATGAGTAAGGATGATCACACATTCAATAGCATAACAAAATTCCAATAGTTACATCATAGGAGAAGTATGGCATCAATCAAAGAATTGAATGGAACTGGCCTATTTGATAGGAAAGTAGGAAACATATAAACTTCTACCTTGGGAAGGTTTGATTACATGAAAAAGCCTTACACGTAGTGATTTACCACAGCAAGAGGTAGGCATGTCATAAGAAGTAGCACCACAAAAAATGTCTTTTATGCATAGTAATTTCAAGCCATTCCAATCCCATAAGCCTAAAGAGCTCTAAGTATATACAAAAAGAAGCACAAATGGTCTACTTATGGAAGAAAGCCTTAGATAGCACTCGCATGACATGACAAGCAACATGGCTTAGAAAATGGCACTAGAATTCAAATGATCTTTAGTGTCATGTATTGATCAAATAGCCATTAAAATGCCTAAATATTGTTACACCTTCTAAATCAAAGATGTTGAGCATGACTCTTTTCAAACTACAAATTTTTTTGTATAAGTCAGTAAGTAAACTGCATGCTGAAAACTTGGCCATCCACTAAGCACACCACGTTAATAAATTAAAAAAGTTAGAATTCCATAACTAAAAGGCCACACTTGCCAGGCCTCCAAAGTCATAGGTAAAGGAAGTCACAGCATGTGAGTGTGGTAAGACACTATGAGCTACATCACACATATGCAACAGCATTCTTAACCAACACTTGGCCAAGATTAATTTACACCGCTAAAGTTTCATTGTGGCACTGGTGTACACCATGCCAAATAATGCTAGAGTAGCAAGAAAGGTGCAACAATTCCACATTGCACCAAGCCACCATTAGAGTAGCACCTAATTCATAATTTAGCAATCTTGAATGATGACAATGGTCAAAAAGTATTATGCATTTTAGGCACAAATTGCTTCACTTTAAGAAAACCAACACATAATGAAGGGGGAAGGCACCATTCATCGCTTCATGAAGGGCAAGGGTTTGGATGGTAAGGAGGCACCACAAAATTTTCACAACAACCTGAGCAAAATCACATAGCATAATGCCCCATGGAGTGGTACATTAAACATGCACAATGACAAGTTTCCAAAAAAAGGCTTCACCTTATACATCCTCCAACAACAAATAGCATTCAAATTAACAAAAAATTACACATTATAAGCCCTACCCACCACAAGGAAAACATACCTTAGGGTCTAAAAGTGTCGTAATGCATGCAACTACACCATACAACTCTTGCTTCATTATGGACCACATTGGATTGTGCATTGTCCTTTTGGAATTGAATTTTGCAATAATTCTATCATGATAAAGGCATGTCTACAAATAACACATTAAATATCAATGCACTAGTAAGCCACAATGAAAAAAATACCTTAAAAAGTTACCCATTGGGTGCCCAACAAGGTGCACACAAAGGATCAAAAATGGCATATGCAGACTGGCTATCATGCATAAGCATAATATTGCAACAGACTAAATACTTTATTCTACATCAAGCTTGGGATGTAACCAAGCCTGCAAAAATCATAGTGCATATTGCAATAATTTAGTCAGGTAAACGAAACGTATCCCAATAAGACATGACCTTATACTAGTGCTAGCAAGCCACAACACTAAAATCTAAAAACATTACACTTAGCTGTCTAAATAGCCATGCACAGAACTTCATTGGCCACCTTCACACGTTTTGACCTACTGCACATTGCTAGGTATGAAACTCATCATTCATATTCCCTTGTGCATATTTCACCATCCAACTTACCCTTCAAGGTGGGTTACATCGTGTGACATTTTGCCACATGTGGATTGCATATTGTAAAATCTGTGCCATGTAGAAAGGCAAGTCTACCTATATGGCATCACCTTTTCAATGCGCCAGTAGATCGAACGGTTAAAAACTCAAAAGAAACTTATACTTTGTAGCAATCAAAGCATGTCACAGGAAACACATGGACTTCCTACCTAACATAGTAACAGTGGGATCCGATGTGTGGCTAGGGAGGAAGCCTAGCATGAACAATCCATACTACATGAACACCATCCAACCAGCACTTCAACATTAGCCACACCATGCCACACATTACCCCATGTTGATTGCTTGTGAAAATTCGATCAAGGTGGTAAGCAAATCTCCTAGTAGAGCATCACTTTATCCATGCACCAATAGTGCACAATGCGAAAAATCCCAAAAGGAGTTAAACTTTGTAAGCCCCAATTGATGCACGCATTAAATGCAACAAAGGGAGCGAGTACCAACAACCACATATGTGAATAGTACATTACTAGTGTTGAATGTGCCAAGTGCTTTACCATAGAGTAGCTTTTATAGCACAAAGCTATTGTCACAGCAAAACTTGCACAAAGCATAGAGCACATTGCACCATCCAAGTGCCTCCTTTCATGTGCCATGCTACACCTCATGTTGTGGATTGCATATTAAAATAACTTTGTTAAAGAAGAAGGCACACTTATTAATGGGTCATCACCTTATATAAATGATAGCAGCTCATAGTTCTAAAAATTTGAAAAAAAATGTTACACTTTGTAAGACAAAAGAGTTAATTGAAATGGATGTAGCTGGGTGTGTGTGAATAAGAGGTCACATTCTAGCTAGTGCTACAAGTTGCCCAGTCCTCTACAAAGCACGTAACTACAACAATGTGTAGTTGGGTTCCAGCTAAACATGTACAAACCCTAATGAATATTACATCACTAAAAATCTACTTCAACGTAGGCAATATTGCATTACACATTTCCTGTAGTGGATGACATATCACTTGTATTTAGTAAAGGAAGAGTACATGTCTTTGGGCTAGAAATCAAGAATGCTAAAAATCCAAAAACAATTACACATCATAGGTCCCATTAGCCATGCACAAGATAACACATAGCTAGTCTAGATTGGTTTCCATGTTTGGGAAATATTAAAAATCATGCACGATTAAGGAAGAAGCACAACATCAACAAACCCTAGCACATTATTCTTTATCCAACTTTTAATTAGCTATGGACCACAACACCTAATGCCCTTAGTTATTACACATATTGGTAGTTTTATCCCTAAGGAATGCCAGTCTCTCTATAAAGGATCATATTATGTACGTGCTAGTTGACCACAATATAAAAACCTACTAGAAAGTTAAACTTTGCAGGGCTCACCAGCCACAACCACAAGATACCATCGATTGCTTATGAGGCTGGCTACCACACAAGCAAACATTGTGTTATTGCTTATAGCTAGGGATGATGCCCAACATCAACAAACTACATAACACATTGAACCGTCCAACTTTCATTTCATCTTTACTATTGGCCACATTGCATCATAAATTACCTCTTATGAATTTCAATTTGCAAAAATTCTATCATTGAAGAAAGGAAAGTATTTTAATAAATTCTTGCGACAACGAAAAGCCTATAAACCATATTGTTAAAAAGCTAAAAAAATCTACTTTTTGAGCACCTTAAGTTGCATGTATAATGTTGTATTAAGAACTTTTCTCTGTAGTGTTTGGCTTGGGCCATAGCCCAAAACGACCCATGTGAATATTACACCCTTTAACTTTCGCTTCACTATAGGCTACACTATTCCATACATAGTCACTTGTAGATTATACATTGTAATAATTTTTTCATGGGAGGTACATCTCCTAATACTACATCACTATATCCATGCATTAACAACTGGAAGCTCTAAAAAAGAATTACAATGCTACACTCAGTAGATCCCACGAGATACGTGCAATTGATGTCATTAGTTGAACACTGATTTGAGGCCTCACACATGAATTGTTCTTTACTATTCTTACAAATATTACATTAACACACACATAATGTTGTTACATGCATAGCAATAGTAGTGTGTAACTATGGTGGTAGCGAAGTAAGAACAAGACCTAGAGCTTATTGCACCATCAAACTTTCACTCCACCTAGAGCAACACTTCACCTCACATTGCCCTTTATGGATTACATATTATGTTGATTCCAACAAAAGAGATGGAAAGTCCTTAATTAGGCATAATCTTATACATGAATAAGTAGTTTACATTGTTAAAAATCCAAAGAAATGTTAAACTTTGTAGGCCAAACCTACCTTACATGTATGATGTCATTATGTGTGCATAAGTTGGCTATCATGCAAGCACAAGGTGCTACAACCAGTATAGTTCTTTGCCATGCATGTAGTTGAAATAGTGCATGACTGAGTGTGTATCCTGTAATGCATAAAACTTAGCACATATTGTATTATCCAACTTCTTCTTTGCTATGGCCTATAATGAGCTGCATAATGTCTCCTATGAATTATATATTTTGATCATTTTGATAAGGCATAAGGCAAGCCTCCTAATAAGGAATCTCCTTATCCATGTGTGTACAACCCAAGTTAAAGAAAATACTAAAAAACATTAAAGATTATGGGCAAATGAGTCACGTGTATAACATGCTACAAAGCACATATGGCATTGCTACCATGCATGCACACACTACTATGGCGCACCCAATGCCATGTTACACATGTAATAGCTACAACACATGGCTAGGAACATAGCCAAGGATGCACAAACCCTAGTGCATCTTGCTTCATCAAACTTTTTCTTCTCTTTGGGCAACCGCATAGCACATTACCCCTTATCGATTTCATGTTGTGACTATTGTATAGACCAAGATGGCAAGTCTCTTAGATGGGCATCATCATATCCATGTGTAAGAAGCCTACAATGCTAAATGTCCCTAATACGTTGCACTTTTTTAGGTCAATCAAGCCATGCACATCGACGACCATTGGGCATGTGTAGACTAGTTACTGTGCATGGACATGCTATAACGCATAGTTCTATATCTACTGACCATCTATAGTAGTGCACAAATATCAATGCAACAAAATATGAGAAAAACCATGATGCACATTCCACTTTCAACATCTAGCTTCTCGAAATTATGCATCACCTATATAAGAGCAAGTAACTTGTAAGGCTAAAAATCCATAAAAAGTTACACTTTATGGGCCCCACCAGTTACACGCATAGGATGGTTCATGGTGTGCTTGGATTGGCTGTCATGCAAGAATAGTGCTCTGTCATGCATGCAATCATAGCGACGTGTGGGTAGTGGCATAAGTCACCATACAAAAACCCTAGTGCATATTACACTATTCAACTTCCACTTTATCATTGACCACATCGTGTGGCACATTGCCCCTTATGGATGGCATATTGTGACAATTATGTCAACAAAGAAGTAAGCCTTATACAGGCATCACCTTGTCTAATCATCACAAGCCCATAACACTATAAATCTCGAAAGAGGGTACCCTTTGTTAGCCCCATAAAAAGCATGTAAAGGATGCCATAGGGTCTGTATTGATGAAATTCTGCACATGTAGTTCTTACGGCATGTCGATAGGGCCACACCCCATCATACACAAACCTGAGCACATCTTGTACCATCCAACTTCTGCTTCATCGTGTGTAATACTTTACCATACATTACTTCTTGTGGTTGCTAATTGAGACAATTCTATTGTGGAAGAAGGCAATTCCCCTAATTGAGTAGCTTTTCATACTTGCCCAAACAATAAAGTGATACTTTTGTCCATGCACATACTCTCCCCATGAGTACTCTAATAATAATTGATGCAAGAAGGTATGCAAATTTATTGAAACCTACGTGGTATCTTTAGGAATGGATGAATGAATCTAATATGGCATAAGGTTAGATCTCATTGATAATGACAATTTATGGAGAAATCAAAGTGTTCTAACTCCTGTAATGTGCCATCCAACTTCCAGAATGGGCAACGAAGCAAGCCTCTAAGGGGCAAGAGGTAGATCACATAGTACTGTTCCAACTAACACACAAAATGTTGTAATAAGTGGTGAAGGTGGAGTTAATAAGTGGAGCAAACTAAATAAGCAAGCAAGCATGCAATGGGTGTTTCAAAACTTTTATGATGTCTATGTCTTTGAAGGGATGAATTTGTTGTTACAAAGGGTTGGACCTTAATGAATCATGATAGTAATGCCATTCTATTAATTGCAATGCTCATTACAAATTTAAGTCTTATATAAGGTAATTTACACACCATTCGTCCTTAGCTATCACTTCTTATGGTGCCCATGCCATCTTTCTACAACACTACGTGATGCCATGGTCAAGTGTCCTTAGGTTACAAAACCCTAACTATCTACCATCAGTGAATGATGGGCCTAGGCATCACATCTTAGCATGATTTTCACTTAGAGGTGTTCAGGCATAAATTTGCACAACATAGCTTTGCGACATTAGCTTTTCAACCAAGCATGATGATAAATACTGTGAATCAATGGTTCCTCTCATACTAAATTGAATTACTATCAAGACACATTCATTAATAAGGTAAAATTAGAATGTCTCATGATGGTCTACACAAAGCTCATGTTCCGTATTGATGTGTTAACAATCCAAGACTTGGCGAATTGTACTTCCTAATGATAGGAAGAGCTGACATGAAAGAATCCAAAAGTAACACCACTATGAATCTTTGGCTACAACAAATAAGTTATTCATGTCACTACTTTTTGATACCTCTTGCTTCTAATTCTGAAATTAAAAAGGATCAATGGGCCATGCTTTCATGGCTCATATTCATACGAAAAATAAGAATAAAATGAGCTTTTACCTATTTGCTTCAAATGACACTTTTGTTCTTATTGAACTTAACCTGAACCACCTATATTTTCCTATAGTAGACCCCAAGCAAACTCCCTACTTAAATATGTCGTCTTGTTGGATCAACCCATTAAGGTAAAACATGAGCCAGTTACAGGGCTTGGGCCCCATCCCCATCTCATTGAAAAATAAAATAACTTCTAAATTATTGTCATTTTGATATCATTGGCACGTTGACTCATACTTGTGTCACACCTTTAAAATCATTTCATAAAGTCAAACTAAAGCTGAGCCCAACACGATCTCCATTGTCCACTTATTTTGTCAAGACCATTCAATTAGTTGTGGTTTCTTTTGATAGTAGTTTGGGATGATAGAAATCTCATTAATCCATTCATGTCCTTCACTAATTAGACGATGAGAAATTTTGCTATCATAAGAGATTCATAGTTACTCTATTAATTTAGATGGACTTGGTTGAATTTCTTCACTTCAAAAGTCAAAACACTTAGTAGAAATAACATTACATTACCATTGATAAGGACTATCATGATTCTTTGTTTTAATTAAAAAGTTAGATACCTAATGTTCATACAAGTACTGAGACGATCATTTGTTTCATGATGAAGGCTACTACAAGGGCAACTCCTAATTCATCCCCTAATGGACACATGTTGAACCACTCTCATTACTTGAGAATCATGAGCAATATGTCAATGGTTCATGGGTTTGGCACTGGGACACTAGTCCGCAACCCTTAGAGCCATTACTTTTTCCTAAAGTTATGAATCAATTTTGTCAACTGCACTAACCTAAAATGTTGTAACATTTAGAGGTTGTTTAACTTCGATACTTGATGCGGTTATGATTATGATAGAGCATGGAAGACACTAGTCGATCTAGATTTTCAAGGGTCACTTGGACAAATAAAAGACTACTCAATATGTATTACTCTTCTAACCACTTGGCCCCATTTTTCGTAAAGTCATTTCTATGGTATATCAACTATTAAGCAGAAAAGATAACTCTTCTTGTGGCCCAACCAATATCTTTGGACAACTTGACATTGTCATCAACTGCTACATCCAATCTCAAGAAATTTATCTAAACTCATTTCTGAAGCTCTTGCCATATGGCATTCTTCAAAGGGCTTCTCTCATCTCTTTAGATTGACTAATCCATCTACAATTGTAGCTCACATAGAACCTTCTCCTATTCAGGCTTCAAAGTTCTCATTTGAATATTTACTACTACCACCAAGATCATTGCACTATCATGGTTATTATGGCATTGCATTTTCCTAATGGTCAACAGTGGGTTGCACACTTAAGAACCATCCATTTTCAAGGCTAGAGATTTAGTGGGTGAGTTGTTACACACTCTTTGGTGGATTTCAATGTCCTTGACAACTAACCTACTACCTTAATCGAACAACACCCTTTATGGGCTCTGGATTAGTGCTCATTTGGATGTTTTAATCTAGCTTTTGATTCATTATGCATCATCAGTTTATCTTACAAAAAATGACTTACATGGAATTTGGATTGCTTCGTTCAATTTATCAAAGAAATCAAGTCATGCTTTAGATTTTTACCTATCAAAAGTTTCAGAATAAGTCAAAAGCTTTCTACCCCAATTCCTTTATTCATCAGCTTTACCTAATAAAACTCCAATATTGGCTCCAATTAAAGAAAGGGAAGCTGCAAAGGGGACAAACTACTAGATGGTTTGATTAGTCTTTTGCCCTTATTGAGATGAATGATCTGTACATCAAAATCAATGTAGGATTCCACCAGAGTCTATTCTTACATCATCTTACTTTAGCATAGTTCACCATCTTTTAGGTCCCAATAGTAATGCTCTCTTTCAAACACTTCGTAGAAGATTTGGGTCAATTTGTGGCTCACTTATGGAATTTGGGTCCCAATAGTAAGCTTCCTTGCACCCTTTGAGCATGCTCACCCATCAACTTTCTGATGTGTATGATGCCACAAGACATACCTCAATGCTGTGAGTATTATAACTAACCATCATGATAATTTCTCCATGCGCAACATCCATCAAGATTCTTGCAATTGTGATAGCCTAAGGTGGTCCAGTCCACAAGCCATGAAACAAAACACATGAGGGCATTCTACATCCTATCAAGGTGCACCATGAGCACGTATTTCCTTCCCATCAAATTATTTGAAGCATTCGTTTGCTCAATTTTCAATTCCCTTTTCAACTTTCCTCTTTGTGCTTGTTTGTTATCAATCCCTCCATTTTTTTGCTTTGAGTGCAATTTACCACCTAGTTTTGGCTACTTTCCCTAATAAACTTACTCATTGATAATGCCTTATGTAGTAATAGAGTGCAAATTAAATGGGGTTCTCATAATCCTACTTGCTATTTTTTGGAGGGCTTGGTCCCAATCCATTACTAAGGATGCATCTCTAAAGAATTATTTGTGCTTGAAGTTGTCTAATTTTCATGGTTGGTTGGTCTTGCCTCACTTGTTGTTACTCAGAGAATCCTCATAAGTTCCTTCACCTCCACCTATTTATATGTTTAAAATTGAAGGGTAGCCTCAACAAACATGGTGCTACTATTCCACACCATGGAGCATGGAGTTGGATTTGTGAGTGGCATCTAGTTGTCACACTACAACATCGATTCCTATTAGCCAAAACAACAACATAGATGCAACCACGTTTTACCCATTAATAGTCTAACATCACCAAATGAATCAATATTCCATGCTATAGAACAAGGTTCCTTTGATCATGTTTAGATAAGGGATGGCACCAAAAGCAATGATTCTTACCTTTCAAAACATTTATATGTCACTTTACACCATTCTAGGTATCCCTTAACTTGCATCTTTGGACACAACTTACATTGACAAATTTGATGGTTCATAGGACATATAATTCAAAACCTCTATCACATTTTACAAACATCTTCATTAGTACAAGAGCCTAGATATTCATTGTCATGAGTCATTCAGTGATCAATTGCTAAACCCACTAAATTGATGACAAAGAACATACTCATGCCCAACTTAATAGTTTTTCTTCCTTAAACACAAGTATGTGCATATAGGCTTATGTTTATTCCCCACAACATCAAGCTCAAAATTAAAACAAGAGCATGCATGATGGAAGAATATGACAGCAAATACTTGTCATAACCCAACAAGTTATAGAAATCGTTCAACCATTTGTAGCTCTCATAAATGATTCTTTTGTAAGTTTACCTCTTGAAGCCTTGTTACAACTATCCAATCCTCTAAATGATTAAATTTAATGGATTACTTGCAAAGTTTTACATGATAATCCCTCTGTAACATAGTGATATGAATAGATGGCTAGACCATTCAATTAGTAAAAGTGATAGATAGTGTGCACAAAGGATAGGGATGTAGTTCACATAAGGATATAACTCTTGTTTACCAGGAATTTGTCATTATCAAATTTTCATAAGTTACATAGGCATTTTCACCATGGAAATGGACTCATTGAATACTTTAGTGTTGCACATGAGTGGCCTAGAGCTTCAAAGGGAACCACAAACCTAATATTTCTTTAAACTTCTATGTCCTACGTAGCTCTAATCCCACTGAGAGGCTTACCACTGAGCTTGCACACTACATAGCTAATTAGCATGTTGATGTCTCATTTAATAATGGAATTAACAAATCAAATGGCTCTCCCAACTAAGATGGTCAACACCACCATTGAAATAATAAATCAAGAGAAGAATAAGGAGATAACTTAATGTAAGATGGGATAGAACTTGATGATAAAAAATGATAAGTTTTGAGATTTTTGATTGTCATGGATCTTAGAAAGAGGAGAATGTTTATAGTAACACAATAAATAAGTAAATCAGAAAAATTTGAGTAGGAAGGAGTTTTGTAGGCATTACAAGTTGGAAGATAAGACACAATCCAAGCATAAGGACAAATCTAGGTATATGAATGTTGGGCATAATAAGAGCTTATCAAATATGGAATGGGCACCAAAATAGAAAATATAGGGAGAAGATAAAATTAATGAAAATAAAAAAGTGTCTATCAAGTAGCTTGGATGTGGTTGAAGGCCTTTAAGACCTTACACAAATCAAGATGTAGATTTTGGGGGAGCAAGTAGATGTTGCAAATGCTCCCAGTCCATCCATTAATGTGATACCACCTATAGCTAGAAAAAGGGGAAAATGCTCCATGGAATTAATGTAATCATGACGATGAATATAAAAAGGAACAAAGGGAGGGGTTTCTCTCAAGCAGGTTTTAAAATTATAAAAGTATTATGGTATTCGAGACGGAAGTTGGGTATGGTAAGTACAATGTGCTCTTATTTCCCAAGCGGTTTTACAATTGTAAATGACTATGGCACTGCTAGACGTACTAAGAAATTATATGTAGTATCCGTCAAAGTTTTTTTATCATAAATGTAGGGTATTTTCATTAGGGTGAATAAAGGAAGAGAAGGCATTCGTATTACTATAATCACCATTACATAGCTATTGATCATGTGAAACTCAATTGGCATAAAATTTGGATGCCTTTAGTTAATTACTTTTGGATGATCTTGCTAGATTATGATCAGTTTTGCTTGTGTATAGAAGGCATTTATATTCTTATTGACACATTCATTGTTAAATTGGTGATGTTGTTGGAATGAAAAATCTTCTACAATAGCATGTACGAGCAAAAATGTAACAAGAGAAGATGCTACAGGTTTGGAAATTGAAGCTGTAGCCTCGAGTTACTGAGTTCATGTGGAGATTAATTTTAAATTTGCTACGTACTTGCTTCTTGATGTGCATAAGAGATATTAGATAGCTGCTTTCTCCATGGTGTAGAAAGGTGGAAGAAGTTCAGAATTGCTTATAAGAATGCCCTAAAGTAAAGGAACTCTTTGTGAGCAATTTCATAATCATTAATCTCATGATTGAATGGGCACACAACAATGTTTTTAATTATTTAAGGGAGCAGCTTAACTACATGGAAAAATATTACGGTCAAAAGAAATCACCTACAATTAAATTTTTTGCATCAATTTTATATCACTTATGGATCAATCAAATTTGCAAGCACATGTAGGCAAGGAGCTTAGTCTTGGTACACTTCAAAGAAGTATTTAATTTTCTATTACTGCATGTCTCTTTTCTCCAATCTCATATAGTGTAAGTTCTAGTTGCCATCAAAGGCTATTGGTAGCCTCTTATCAAACTCCTCCAATAGGGTGGGCTATGCTCAATTTTGGTGAAGTTGTGCAAGATAATTTTAATGCTAGAATTGGTATTATTATTTCAGATTACTTTGATAAGACTATCATTATTTGTGTTAGAATGTGGACTTAGGGTTCAATGTTCTACATGGAAACTATTGCTATTATAGAAGCTATGGAGCTCTTTTGAATGTTATTCCAAAATATTCATGTAATAGAAATCTAATTAGGCTCTACCATAGCCATTTCTAAAGTGGGCTAGTAGCTTGCATCTACTATGTGTATGAGTAACTACAAAAGTGCTATGAAGTTTATTTTAGGTGTGTAGTCCTTCAAACTATATACATAATATATTAGGGTAACTATGCAGCCCACTAGATTGTGATCGCACACATCTATTTGATTTTGTAAGGGATTGGGGTATGACCCTTTTTGAAGTGCAACAACAATGTCTTTTTTCTAGTTATATTTATGAACCTCTGCATGGAGAAAATGTTGTAGGCTTCAACTCTTTTGTTATCAAGGAACCCAACAACATTGGAGTCATTGGAGTAGTTGGTAGTGTATCGACATTGGTGGAGTATGGATTGTCAGAATACGATGTTCATCCAAGTGGATTGTAATGTTGGCAATGAATGGTGGGTAGAAAAAAGTGGTAGAAGTAAGTCCCAGAACTATTAGGTAGAGTAGAAGCATGACTGAAATGTATTTTTGGTTAGAGTTATCATTTCATTGTATGGCTTGTGTGTGCTTCCTGATGGTTTGTTCTATTTCTAGCAAACTCTTAAAAGATTCTTAGACCATAATCTCTCTAAGTACTTTGTGATGAGTAGTGATTTATGGTAGGCATGAAAGCTAAAAAGAGTGCAAAAAAACAAAAGGTAGCTAGGAGCATTTATCCCCTAAACTAACAAATAGTTAAGATTTGTAGAGAAACACATTTATTTAACAACTCGAGATCATGATATCGTTCATACTAAGTTATGGAAACTAGCAGGGAAGTACAGGAATGTTGAGGTAAGAACATTGTGAGATAATGGAAACATTATAATTAGACCTGGCAAACTAAGAAATTGAATATTGTAATAAGGACATGGTTGGAGGTAAAAGAGAAAAATTAATAGATGGTTAATTGAAGTTGAATTAGCTTTGAAAATTATGTATTACCTCAAAGGAATTGCTGAACATCGTATTGGTACTAAATTAGTTGATTTACAAATGTGGATGCAAGGTCTTTATGAGAATGTTGAAAGTGATGGAAAATTCTCTAATGGAAGTTATCTAGGAAGTAGATCCATTATAGTGAGCATTAAAGAGGCTCCTATGGGAGGGATAATGAAAATTAGCATTTTCAAAAAAGGTCCCTTTGGTAATTACATGGAGAGACCAACAAATTTACATGTGATGATGTTGGCAATGAGAAATATCTCTTTCATAATGAATGATCAAACACACCTTTGAAAAGTGGTTTAAGATCAATAAGTACACTATCACCACTACAATGATGTTGGTTGACTATATGGTGATTGATTGTCAATTCAATGGATTGTTAAAATGCTCCAACTTAGATGACACCATATCAATGGGTTGTAGGTTGTGCATATTTTAACTATGTGAACTTTTTACACTTTAAGTTAGCTATAGATAAATAATCTATCATTGGGGGGGCACTTGTATGTGTCAAGTCTTGCATTAAGAATACATATCAAAACCTAGTTTTAAGCCAAGCACTTTAGTGATTATGCACCTCCTAATTTGGGTTCATTTTTTGATGCTCCCTCTTATGTATTAGGACATGACGAACATTTTATGTATTGTGAAAGCTATGGATGATCTTATTCAGTTTCATGGTTAGATAACTAACATGCAAAGGTCATCCTTTGATAGTGCATGTGAAATAGTAGACATTTCAAAGAAACATAGAGTAGATAAATGGCTTAATGGACAATTTGACTGGTCTTTTTAGAGGTTTACATATGATGGATTACACTTTATCTACATCACTTATGGCAATGTGGGACATGCTTATGACTTATGCACACCTAGAGCATCAGTTCACAAGGTTGGTGTAGTTCAAGGGTCCTATACTTTAGAGGTATGATGTGATCAAGATAAGAATGTTAGGGTGGTTTCAACATAGTTGTATACAGATGTTAAACATGAGAAGCAATGATGTTTAGGATCATGGATGTCTATAAAACCTAGGAAGAGGAGAGTGTTTACAATAGCACAATAAAGGAAGACAATAAATGGTGAAGATAGGAGTAGGAAGGAGTGTAGTAAATAGTAAAAGCTTGAATATAATAAGCAAGTTATGCATAGGGGAAGATCCTCAACCAAGAATGGTGATTGTAGGGGAGGTGCATCTAAGATTGATGGGTACCAAATGTGAGAGCTTAAGGGGAAGATGAAATTGTTACATATAAAAAGCATTTTTCTTTAGGTAGAAAGGAAGTTTATGATGGACCTGGATATTCTTCATAGATTGTGTTTTAGATTTTGAAAATCATGTAGAAGACTTATGCAATCTTTGTTCATCCAAAAAATTGGTACAGCTTGGAGCGTGCTAAAGTGGCAAAGGCACAATGGTATGAATTTTGGAGCAATCAAGAAAATAAAAAAGAATAAAGGGAGGTGCATCTCCTAAGAAAATTTTTAAATTAAAATAAAAATAACGATGGTATATTAGAGGAATGTCGGAATTGGTAGACGATGTAATGGCCTCCTCTATCTTGCAACTTCTCTGAAACTATAGATGATTATGATGTTACTAGGCTCACTTAGAAGTTTTATTTGGCATTGCTCATTACCTTACCTTGTCAACAATTTAGGGTACTTTCTTCAGGGTTGGAGATGGTATTAATACAAATAATAGCTAATGATCGCATAAATTTCACTTAGCATAGAATATGGTGGTGTTTGGTTACATGCATGGCACTAAGCTTTATGTATAAGGTTTTTGCTAAGCTTGAGCTTACCTACATCTATTGGGTGATGAGAAGTAATGTTACTTTTGTCCATCATATAGTGATTAATAGGATTACAAACCTTTTTAATGTTTATAGTTTAAGTATTATTGAAATGGTAATGGAGAAGATGTGTAATTCAGAATGATATATTTTATACAAAGGAATGCCTTTCAAATATTGAATTTCTGTCATAATAGTATTATGGAATATTTAGTAGATTAGAGCGAAGAAATTCTATAACTACTTATTGTTCATGGTAATGGAAAATAAAGTCTTCATAGTTGCATTGTTTGAAACTTAGGTGAAGGATTTTCATAGGCATGAGGTGGATTTACTTTTGAGCAAGAGTTTGAACTGCTTTGTTCAATGTTTGATAGGGTTGTTAGAGAGTGCTATTAATTTTTATGGAGGCAGAGTGGGGGATTAGATTGTGAAATCATCCTCGCAAGTGATTACTATCTTGGTGTGATCTGGCATCAGCAGTACTTGGTGGTAATGTGTAGTATGCATCGAAAGTTTAATGGTTCTTAAAATTTTACAATACAAGAGCCAACATATGTTGTTAAGCTCAAGATTATACAATTCACATGTACGAAATTTCATTGTTTCTTCATCAATACAAGAACCAAGATATCTATTATTGAGATTCATTCAACATTTAGTTACCAAGCTCTACTGGACTTCTAGATATACAACAAACTTATTACTAGCTTAACATTTGCTCTCACTTAGTACATGACCATGCATATAGGATGCTGTTTATCCCACACAAGATCAAGCTATGCATGGAAGAAAGAGCACACACAATAGAAGAATTTATCATCAAATATCCATCATGCCCCAAGTGGGAGTATTGACCACATGATTACTCATAGCATTCGATAATGATGCTTCTACAAGTTCACCTATGAAAAACACGTTATAGCTTCTATTCTTATTCTAAATGATAAGGTTCAATAGAACACTCTTTATGTAACACCTAGCGAATAACCAACATCACAACAATCTAAACACTTAAGTGGACGATTCAATTGGTAGGAGCAACAAATAGTGCATCAAATGGTTAGGTACATAGTAAGTGCATGCTGATGACTCACGCTTACTAGGAATTCTACAATTAAGACCAACAATCTTAATGAACTATCTACATCATAATAAAATTTTCATAAGATTACCCAGGCCTTTTGACTTAGGTAATGTACTTGTTTAATACATTAGTTAGTGCACATGTGTCCTAGAACATGTAAGGGCATCATAGACCCATTATTGTGTCAAACTTCCATTGCTTAACCAACCACAATCCAAGGAAGATGTTGGCCACAAGACTTACACCCCTCATAGCTTGTTATCCCCTTGAAGACTTGAATGATAACAAACTTAACTAGACAAATCACTCCACAAAAATAGGACAACCATGCTCCCTCATCAACAAAATATGTAAAGAGCTCTCAATCTATGAATCCTTGCAATGTCTTGAATTAGTAAGCTTGCATCTACTAAGTTAAATTAAGCTATTTGCTCCACTCCTTGTGGTTCCCTTCCATCAATTTATCTAAGTTTCAACCATAAGACTGTACTCCCTCAGAGAGGCAAAGATTGCATATGGCTATCATAAAATTTAGCTAGTTGAAGCCTTATTTGTTAACAGAATAAACAAAACAAATATCATCATCAATAAAGAATGGCCATGGATTGCCACTCATAAAATTTAGAACGAGTGATTAATCTATAATTCTTACTCTCTTTGGTCCTAGTAAGCTTCCTTGTGTCAAGTCAAACTGAGTCGTAAGCACCACTCCTATGGTATCCTTTCATCAATTTATTTAAGTTTGAAACTTGTGACCATGCCTCCCCTAAAACCTAAGCACAAAGAATATCTTTTATTTAATGAAGGTTGTTGGGAGGCTTGTTCTAATAAATAAATGGATAAATAATATGTAGAGGTCATCCTTTGCTAGAGTTTGTTTAAGAATTGACTTATCAAAACCACTTAAAGGTGGGCATAAGGCTCAATGCACCTTTTAGTAGGTCATTTGAAAGATTTGAATATGAGGGGTTTGGATAAATTAGCTTTACTTATGGGAACATTGGACATGTATTTGTAATGTCTCCATCTAATATGTCAATACTAAATGTTGCTTATGAAAAAAAGTAAGGCTTATAAAAGAAACACCTAAGCAAGTAAAGGAAGAGGAAAAAGTGTTAAATGGCAAGGAGCAAGTGATGAAGATTATATGTGTCATGCATTAGAGCCATGGATGGTAATACTCCTTAGAAATTATATATGATTTCAAAATGCATAGCTGGGGATGATTGGGAATGCAAACTCTAAAAGAAAATTAAAGAATAATAATGGAAAGCTAGAAAGAACTAAAAGCTAGTATATAGAAAGTGATCGTGGTCAAAATATGATTGGAGAAAAGTCAGTACATGTATGCTTGAGTGGGTTCCTAAACAAAAGATCTTGTAAGAGGAGAAAAATAATGAAAATTTTAAATATAGAAGAAGACCAAGGGTCTAAATGGCATAACGATAGGTCCAGGTACAACGACATTTAAGCATGGAGTATTTTGAAAGTAGGTCGGTTCACGTTGAGGATAATGTTACCTAATTCACCATGATGGAACCACCCAAATCTTCATATATAGATAAATTCCCCTTGGAACACTTTAGTTATAAAATGCCCATTAGATGGAATAATAGGAGATGTTTCACCCTAAGAATCGGCACATTTAATTTCAAAATAATGAAGGCTGTAGTGAGAATTCTCTTTATTAATGTCTACTACTTCCTTATTCTTGTTGATGCTATGTTGTGGTTGAATCTTTTTGTAATTTAATTCTTATAACTAAATTTATTTTGTGGAAACATTATGGGGAATAATTGAGATGGGTTGCATAGAGATTCTTCACTATTTACTATCACATGAAGGTCACTTTATGAGGAAGAGCATGCTATAAGAACTTTAAAGTGTCTTTGAAAACGGTAGCAAGCTTGCTGAAATAAGAAGAAGCAAGATTGAAAACTAATGGAAGGAGCTAAAGTCTTTGAAGTGCTGTGTACCTAAAAGTTGGGGATACTTCTGGTTGTTATCATTGAGGAATATCATCAATGGATTTATTCTATAGAGTAATGGGAGACAACAGAAATGGTTTCACTAAAGATTGAGTTTAAATCTATTATTTGGTAAAATAAAAATGGAATAATTGTAGTGCTATTATGGAGATATTATGTAATTTGGGTTATCTAGAGATATTTGCTTGGAACTCAAATTTAAGGGAAGATCATGCTGTCAATTAGACTAAATGTTTTGTTTTATTAATTGAGGTCAACACTATTTCGATGTGTGTTGATGAAATGAACTACTTACACATAATGGAAAATGCTAGGAAGGAACCTACAAATTACTGATTCATCTTTGTTACATATGCGATTCAACTTATGCAAAATTAAAAGATCTAACTGCTTTGCTAATCAAATTTTATGTATTTAAGGGTTTGATAAAATTTCAAAATATAATCTTGATGGGGATGCTAAATGTATATATAAGGAGTGCATTTGCAAAAGGCAATAATAGAATCTACCATATTACTTTAACGACATTAGTGGCTAAGGTTTCTAGTGGTAGTTCCATTAGAGACGTTGGCAGATTTATCATACAACTTTGGTTCTTAGACATTTTAAAGTGCTTAGGCTTGAAATGTTTGTAAATTTAGCTGTGTAAGGTTTCTATAGTGATGAGCCAACTAGAAGTACATAATTTATGAACAATAGGGTAGAACAACATGTATCTAATTATTGCATTTACAGGGGGAATCAAGTTCCTTTGCCTTATTGCATGGGAGGAGCAAGTAGAAGTATATTTAATAGAGTAAATGTGAAAAATGATATTGATTCTTGTTATGTAGTTAAGGAATTGGAAATGTTTTACTTATTAAGAAAAAATTCAGCAAACTTGGGGGACACAACATATGAAATAGGTTTATTAAATTATAAAGTGAGTTGAGAAGTGGTAGTGCTAAGAATTGTAATGTAGTCGCTAATAAATTAATGCAATTGTATGATATAATGAAAAATGAATGTTATCATGAGAGTAATAAATAATAACTCAACCCTAAACCTTGGAAGCAAATTTATGGAAACATATATGGAGAGTGACATATTGGGAGCTATGTTATGCTAATATTTTGTAAGGAAAGACCTACTAGCTATTCAAATAACTTTTACAAGGGTTAAAGGCATTCAGTGATTACTTAGAATATATATTATATAGTTAAGATAGAACATAAAGTTAATAGAGAAAAAGTTACAACAGAATAGAACATGTTTATGGGTGGTATGATATTTATGTGATTATCCAACCTACTTTATGATGCTATGGGTGCTGCAAGGTTTTATTACTTTGCTATTATATGTTAGCTATTTGTAAACAATTTGTGTGCTTATTTATGTAAGTTTTATGATATTACAAAAATTTTCATGGTTGTGTTAGCTATTTGGTATACATAGGGAATAAGGGAAACAAAATAAAGTCTTTTTTGTAGCCATTTGTAAGTTACGTGGTCTATTAGCAATTGCTTTACTAGAGACAAGGGTGGAGAAGTTTAAAAAGTAGGATATACATAGAGTTCTTGGTAGGAATTAGGCACTAAATGTGCAGCCATTGATGGGTAAGGCTTCGTTGTGCTACAGAGAAATTTTGTGGCGTTGGACATCACTAAGGCCTCATTACAAGTTATGTAAATACAAATAAAAGCTATAAGTAAACAAGCTTGGAAATGTTATGTCATTTATGCTTCTAAAGATTATGTTACACATAGAGAGACATGGGATCAAATCAGAGAGACGAAAAAACTTTAAGGTCCACAACTGTTTCAAATGATTTATATTTTCTTTTTGTGAAGGACAAGAAGACAATGGGATGACATTTTGGAATGGGCAAGTTCAACGTTTATTCTCTAGTTTCTTACAAGCCCTATAGCCAAGCCAACTTGGGTTTCTTTTGGAATAAGTATACTTGGTGAAGTAACAAGAATAGTAGTGCTCACATTTATTAAGAATTGGGTAGAGCCTTTGTGAACATTAAGGGTTTGTAGGAATATAAGAGTGCTACCATGTCACATCTTCCTTGTATTGGCTCTTTTCATTGTCCAATATGTATTCAACTAAAATTGTAGCCTATTAAAAGAATTGATAAGAGTAGTTAGTTTGAATATGTATCACTTTCTTTCCCATAGACAATGAGGATTATGCAGAGAGTTTGTAGTATAATAGTAAGTGGAAATTTTATGGGTTGATTGTCAATGAAATTTCGTAGAGCACTATCAAATCTACAAAATTTGAGTGTACGTGAAATGGAAAATTTTCTTAATAGAAATTATCAATGAGGATGAAACATTGAGGTGTTGCAATTCAAGGAGTTTGAGTTATGGTTTATTGAGTAGGAGCATGAGCCATTGGGTTAGCATATTACACGTGTCCATTGTTTTTTGTGCCTTGAGGAGACATTATGGTGGCAATGTCTTAAGCTATATTAGGCATACATAGTAGATCATAACATCAATTATTTTATGATGTGGGTACTTCTACCTTTAAGAATAACAATTTTCCAACTTAAGATGCTAATGTAGACGTAGTGACTTCATGTGAAATCAATGGTACACTAATGTAGCTTATTAGATTAAAATGGTGTAGCGATAAGGACTATATTCCACCTACCCCCTATATTTCTACCATTATAGATGCATTGGTGTAGACTAGGTGGCATTTCTTAAGGTACCAATCCCTAATGAGGAAATTAGCACTACCGTGAAATCTATCAAGAATAATATTGAATTTGTCATAATGGCATCGTAGTAAATGTTTTGCATGGTTATTGGAATATTATATAGACATTGTTAATGCTGCGAATTTATTTCTTCATGATAGATATATGCCAAAAATGTGGAATGACACATTGATAGATTATTGAAGGTAAATAAGTGTCCTACTTACCAAACAACAGGCTAGAATTGCTTTAAATTAATTTGCTGTCTACATTTATTTGTTTGCATGTGCAGTATCCGTTAAATGTGCAGGAGCTTATCAACAAGCATGGAGAATGGGATTGTGAAATGTTTAAAAACATATTGGCAACCACCTTTGTCTCAAGAATTTCTCTCACACTTTGGTTAGATCTAATGTAGGTGTCTTTTTTTGGCAAAATGAAGACATTGTGCTCAAATCTAAACACATATTGTAGCATGATGAATTGTATAAATATGAGTGGGAAGGATGTAGCACGAGTGTGGAAATGAAAGTGTAACCTTGGGTGAAGATGTTCCTTTTGTGATTAATCTTGAACCTTATCAAACCAACACTTGATTGGATGTTAAAGGTTTAGTGATGAGCGAAACATGTCTTGGTAGTGCATCATGAACGAAAATATCAAGCATTTCTTTTTGGAATGCTTTGAGGAAAAAGTACTATACGAGAGTAGCATCATTACTTCTATTATTGGTGCTGGACAAAGAAAGCTACCATCACAATAAGTCATTATGCAAATTAACCAACTAGATAGGTAAAGTTAGGTGATGTGGAGATCATAATGAAAATACAAATCAATAATGTTTTGGGATCTCTTAGTAAAGTTTGAAAATTGAAAACAAAAAATGGTTTTAAAGGAAACAAAAGTTGGATTTGTGGAATAAAGAGCATTGGCTTCCTGTTTCCTCGATCTTTTAAGGAACTGTACATGGCTTTGATCTTACTTGATGTATTTGGAAATATTATATGGTATTTTTTAGGATGTCAATTTGTTGTGAAAGTAGGGAATTATGGCTGTGGTGAATAAGAGAAGGACTTCGTGTTTCTGCACTCATTATTATTTTGTTTTAGATCATATGAAGCTCAGTTTGCATAAAAACTAGTGGTTCTTCATTTCTTCCTTGGTGAAGATCTTTATAGTTAAGGTTCAAGCTTGGCTTGACAATGGCCCCAATTATTAGATGGGAAGAAACAATATTATGTTTGGTATGGATATGCTAATTAATAGGATTGGAATTTTTGCCAATGTTTATAATAAAGGAAGGCATCAAATTGCCAACAAAGTGGATATGAAATTTTTGGAGGTGTATTATGTGCAAATTTCCTAAAGAATAAAAAGCAGAGGAAGATATAGATAATTAGCAATTAATTGTATGGTCTCAGAATCACTCAGATAGATCTCTTATGAGTGAGAGTTTCTTGAGTTGTCTAGAATTCAAACTTTATATCTAAGGTAGAGAAGCATGCCTTCAGAACAAGGACCTCCAAGGAAGTTGGTACATTTCCATAAATTGAGATAGTGGCCAAGAGAATCAACCTACATTCTTTGGTTGTAACAATAGAATTTTTATTCGCTATATTGCTATTGATTAGGTGGATTTCACTTGGCAAGCTAAGAGGAGGTTTTCAATTAATTGTATGGGGATGATCTAGTTGGATAAGGTCCATCCTTGGCTCGAACTTGGCTACAAAAATAAGGTGGCAATAAGCAGCACGACGTTTGGTCAAGTTATGGTGTTTAATAGAAATGTTGATTTCTCAAGTGTTTGTAGAAAAGGAAGGCCTAAAAATGGAAATGAAGAGGATGCATAATTAATGGAGATATACGCTGTGTATAATCTAAGAAGATTGTGTACATTAGTTTATTATAGTGAGGGCAAATTGAGGGCAATGGCATTCTATATTTTAGATGTAATTTATTTGATGGCTAATGGAAAGCTTGTACCAAAATCTTACATGGGAAAGGGCTTCTTTAGGTGCCTATAATTGGTACATTACTATTAAGGAAAAAGAGGATGTCTATAGGAGGAATATCTGAAATGGGAGTCAAAATATTTGTTCAATCACAAAAGATAGTGAGGTGCTTTGCTACTACATGTATTTTAGGCCCTGGTGCAATTTTCATAGCTCAATCCATCTAAAATGTTGACTTGACATGCTTGGGAGTGCTAAAAAGGTATGGATTTTATCTAAATATAAGTCTTTTAAGCTAACAATATATGGCTACATTTATAGTATGCCATTTTGATTATTGGAGTGGCTAAATCTTGTGGCAACATGCAATTCTTGGTAAAGGAAAATTTGGTTTTTGTTTTTGTCTTTTGGAAAACTTGGGTGGAGAACTTTAATAAATGTGAGGAAGATCAACTTTTGAGCAAGGTTTGGAACTACTTTGTCCAGCCCTCGACCATATTGTGATGGTGTAATGTTATTTTATGGAGGCCTTGGGTGGAGCTTGAAATTGCACAATTGTCCTTATAGGTGGCTATTATCTTTGTGAGTTGCGGTAGAAACAATTCCTGGTAGTGTTTTGTGTTGTATGCATCAAAAGATAAAATGATTTATCAAGAATTCTAGGCCCAAATTATAGAATATGCAAAGCTTGGTGAACCATTGGTTATTGTAGGAGATTTTAATGTAGTGCTTGTGCAGAATGAGAAGAAAGATGGAAAATAATTTAGTTGTGCATAGGCTCAACATGAGTTCTCAAGTTTCATTAAGGAATTAGATGTGACTAAATTGAGATTTATTGATATTAAGTTCATTATGTGTAACAATAAGAAGGGAAGTGCATGTATATATGAAAGATTGGATAAACTTTAAATTAATATTAATGGTATGTAGGCACTCCTAAGCACTTTAGTGACACATCTTCCTCATATTGGTCTATAGAACAACCTTTGCTTATTTAGTTTAAACAACTATCTTTCAATAAAACAAACAACAAAATGCTATTTAAAAACTTATTGCTCTAATTTCCACATTTAGTTAACATTATGCAGGTAGCTTGAAGTAGAATCTTTATGTGCAACCCTATGGATGTTCTATCCACTAAATTCAATAGAGCACTGCCAACTTCAAATAAATGGAGTGTAGCTAAAATAATCAATATTCTTAAAATACCTCACCAGTCTGACTAGGAGATCAAGGAGCTTCAACATAAGGAATATAAGAGGGGGTTAACTTGATAGAAACACGATCTTTTATCACAACATATTTTCTCTAACAACAGGCATAGGGCTTTTGAAGGGGCATGGTGGTAACAATGTGCCAAGATTTGTTGAGCTTAATGCCTCAAAGATTAGAACATGCATTTCATTAAGGTAGTGACTACTTTTAAATATAGATGATATTATTACATCACCTTAAAATTTGATAGTAGGTAATTGGTGGCTTTCCCAATTGAGATTAAAGATATGCTTATGTAGTTCTTTAACAAGAAGTGGCATAGTTTTTGAGATTTATTAACTATGCACAACTAACAAATTTAACAACTCTAATTAGAAATGATGAGTTCATGATTGTGCATGGATATTGAAATATTGCCTTGGTAGATATTATCACTACTGTAAAATATTCCTTTAAAGATAGTTCTGGCCCCAAAAGGTGGAAAGACACACTGAACATTCAAATTCCTAAACTATAGGGTGCTTCTAAAAATAAATAGTTTAAACTATTAGTCTTTGCAATATGATGTACAATGTTGTTAGTAACATTTAGCTTGGTAGAATAAAGTTGGTGCTTCCTAATATTATTACCAAGGAAGAAGTTACTTTTGTTCCTAATTGTGTTATATCTCATAATATATTTGTGGCATAGGAGAGGGCTATGTATATAAACTTTTTTGTTCTAAAATGTGTCTCACAACATTAAATTTTGACATGGACTAGTCTTACCATAAGATCAATTTGAAATTAATGGTTAATATGCAAAAGGATTTATAGTTCCTAAAATCTTTTGTGTGATTGGGTTGAGGATTGTATCACTATACCAAGATTTGGGATTATGTTCAATGGGGTCTATTTTTAGGGGATTGAAGTTTCTATAGTTGTTAAGTATGGTTGTCTATAGATATTTTTGCCATTTTTTCTATGTATCACTCTTGGCTTTTTAAGCAGCAAGTAGGGCAAGATCACTCAATTAAGATTAGGATTGGCCCTTCCTCACCAATCGTTACTCACTTTTTATATGGTGATGAAATGTTTATGTATGTACTTACTTGTTCTACAACAGCGACTGCTCAAGACAATATGAAGTAGTATAAGCAACACTCTAGTTAGGTGAAAAATCTTAACAACCTCAGAGTATTGTTTTGCAACGAGATAGAATGTAAGTGATGAAGGATGACAGAAAAAAGTTAAATATGGGTGAAGCTAGTCAATTGAAACATTTAGGCATACTTATTGCAATAACTAAATTTTAAAAAAAAGACTTCAAATTTATAATTGAATGAGTTGAGAATTACATGTTAAGATGGAAGATAAGGCCTCTATCGATGGTGGGGTGTGTTGTCAAGATCAACTCAGTGCCTACTATTATTCTTGTGTTTTACTTAGTCCACTCTTTAATTTCAAAAAGTATTCTTAATGTGTTAGAGAAATTAAAGCCTTAGTACTTATGAAGTTGTTTTAATGTTAGCAATGTTATGCATTATGATTGTTGGAATTTGTCTACTCTTCCTATGATGTGTGAAAGTCTTGACTTTTTAATTTGTCAATGTGGTAGGCAACATTAATTGTAAAGAATTTTATATTGGTTATGGCTCAAGGTGACAAGCTATTAGTTCAAGCATTTAAATTCAAGTATTGTGTGATATGCAATAATTTATATATATTGTATGGTGCTGTGCATACTTGCATGTAACTCAATATTGTTGTACCTTAGACAATTGAATGATTTGGTAAATTGTTGAGGGCAAGCAAGTCACATTCTTGATAAATAATTTGCACGAAATTCTTCCTATTATATTGTGGCCTACATATATCAACATGGAAGTTAACATCCAATTAATGTAGCAAAGTTTGTTAAGGACCTTGATGTGTTGTGTGGGACCAAGATAAGGTAAAAAATTTAAACACACATAGGTCTTTTAGGTTATGCAATTTTTTTGGATGAAATCAAACAGAATGGATGTGTTTTACCTCAAATATAGTGAGCACAAAAGGATGGAATAAAAATTCATTTATAGTAGCATGTTCATAATTTGGAATTTAACAAAAGATGAAATAGTGAGGGTTTGGAAATTACAATTGTACCATCAAGTTAGTGTTTTAGTGTGGAGAATAGTTTTAAATTTTATTCCAACTCACTCTTATTTGTTAGCAAGAGTTATTGGGATGCAAGTGCTTTGGCCTTGAGACTATAAGATGAAAGAGGATGTACAACATAGCTTATGAGAATGTTATAAGGCAAAAGAATTTCAGGTGGGCAATTTCATAAATGCTAATTTCATGCTTCCAAGGGTAAATGTCAATGATTTTGATTCATTAAATTAACTTCTTAATTAGATATTGGTGAATATATGTGATTCAACTACATGTTACAAAATCAAATTTGCTGCTTTACCGTTACATCTCTTTTTTCTAATAAAAAATTGTGAGCACACATGAGCAAGGTGCTTAATCTTGCTACACTTTAAAGGACTATTCATTTTGTTACTAGTTTTGCAACTTCATGTTCCATTTCTCCAATCCCATCTAATAGGAGCTCTAGTGGCCTTCAATGTCTTTTTGTTACAATTATTAAACTCCTCCTCCATTGGGGTGGGCAAAGATACACTACCACATAGTAATATAAGAAACTCTAGATGATGGAATTGGTATAGTTATTTAGGATGACTTGGGCAAGCCTATTATTATTTCTAGTAGAATGTGGATTTCAAGTTTAATTTTTTCCATTGAAGTTATTACTATTCTTGAAGCTATTGAATTGCTTAGAATGTTATTTCATAATATTTAGAAAACAGTGATTGAATTAGATCCTACGGCAACCACTGTTAAAGTCAATCAGCTTCTTGCATCAATAATGAAAAATAGAACATATCATGGTGCTCTTACCATTGTGTAGGGTATGGAGTCCTTCAAACTATACTACATAAAAAATCAAGAAAATTGTGTGGTGGACTATGGTGCTCATGACACTCTCCATATGATTTGGTATGGGAATGGGGAATGCCAGTCCCAAACTATGATAACATTTTTTTTTTCCAAATTTTATGATTGAACCTCTTTTAGTAGAGTATGATCCAAGATTTGATCATTTCATTGTCAAAGAAAGTGAAATTTTGAAGAAAAACACCGACGCATATAGATAGGGAAAGGCCCATCCTACAACTTAAAAAAAATTGTAGTCCACAAATAAATAAGAAAGTGGAGGAAGGCGTTGTTTATTATGCATATACTTGGTTATAGAATTTGGAGATGTAGTTTGTTTTATCAAGAATTTTAAATTCTTCCAATTTAATGTTTATGCTAAGAGCTTGAAACAAGGGAAATAGAATAGTGGAATGATTTCTAGAAAAATAACGAAACCAGAAAAGAAAACTAAGAGGTAGAACACTTAAGGAATTTGGGAAATTGAAAGACAAATAAAAAGGGAGTCAAAGTAAGATAAGATAAGGCAACACACAACAAGTTCACCTCTCAAGAAAATTTACAAGATATCCATATTGTTTTAATGCTATTAGGAATAATTTAAAAGAAAATATATCATTACACATAGTTGTAACTTGATGTAGGTATAGGTTATTTTTGTTGAAGTGTGTAGCTAAAGAAAGTTTTCTATTATAATGCATTGGTGTTGGTTCAAAGGAGCTTATAAATCATAGAATCTGAATGCATGATTGTTTGTGTAATTGTTTTTCTTAAAACTGGCTTTCGAATACTTTATTTGATAAATAGCATGGGATAATTTCATACAACATTAGCGAGCATTAACTATCTTTCAAGTATATTTTGTGTAGGCAAGACTGAGAAATTATATGATACATTTGTTTCTAAGTAGAAATTCTAAAATGCCTTGGGAGTTTTAAATTACTAGTTAATAAGGAAAGTGTTATGCATGAATGGAGATTATATATGTATCAATCCACTATGATATTGGTGAGTTTAAATCTATGATCTGAAGTCTTCGAGAAGTCGCTTCATATGGAGCCCTTTCTTGAATTTTACCAGAATATTTATGTTGTTATGGATGCAGATATGTTCTGGGGTTACTACTCAAGGAATGCTGAAGTTGCTATTTGGAAGATGATGATTAACTTGTGTAGTCAGAATTGGTCTTTGTGGAAATCATATTGCAACAATTTTTTCATGGAAGAATGCAAGTCTTATAATGACCATGCAAGTAGCCAACATTGTTAAATATCCTAAAGAAAGTTACACTTCGTAGGCCAATCAAGTCATGCACGTAGAATGTTGCAAAGTGACAGAACAAAATGCATTGTCCTGAGAAACTAGGACTGAAGCCCATCATCAGACCTCATTTGGAATAACTAGAAATAGCTAGAGAATGTTACCAAAACTAGTAAGAAATTGTTATTCTTAATTTTAATTAAATATATAATAAAGCTCAAAATAAGATAAAATAAGAAAAAATAAAATTACCAAAAACAATATTTTAAAAAACTGAGTTAATTTTTTTAAAAAAACAACATTGAAAGAAATTAAGAGATGTTACACAACCCTTGAGTTTTTATTTTAAATTAGTAATTACTAAATTACATAAAGCTTGTTGTCATGAGTTCAAAAATGTTCATTTCATCTCGATTAGACCTATCTTTAAAATGCTGCAAATTACTAAATTAAATAAGCTCAACAAGTAAGTAATCTTTATTTTTTTATTAAGTAAACATATATTAAGACTATAATTCTTTGAATTGTCAAAGAAAATAAAGAAAATTAAATATTAGTTTTTTCTATAATAATTAAATGTATAAGAATGTTAAATGAGATAGGAAATGTCATTTTCAAAATCAAAGTGAGTAAATTACCCAAAAAGAGAGATTTAGAGTTACATAATAATAAAGCTGAATGTTAGCAAAAGATTTGAATTAAAGAAGATAAATTGTGTGAAAAACCTACAATACAAGATACTATATAGATAAATATAGTTTCCACTTTTTCAAATGAGGTACAAATCAAATTTCTTATAAAACAAGCCCAAAGTAAAGGAAATAAGTTTTTTAAAAAATACTAAAAGAGAATATTTTATAAGAAGTAGCTCATTGCAATGTGTCCAACAATATTTTTTTTAATCTTGTTTGACCTCATTTAGAGTTACAATAAATTAGAAGTAAATAATATTAAATTATTATTTGATGTTAGTAAATATATTGAAAGCTTAAATTTAGTAAATTGAAGCAATATATTATGACAAATTTAAAGCAATGCAAAGGCTAGACAATTACAGATTTAGTGTTGCCTCTCTAAATAACAAAACCATTGCAAAACATTTTAAAAAAAATGAGGTATATTATATGGGAAACTTGCTTTCTAAGCTATGTGGTTAAGTGTAACATCCTCAGTCATCAAATTATGTATGAATCATAGATCTTGTAAATATGCCAAAACACTTGGAGGTAAATGTTACAAATAAAAGAATTAGTATTTAATTTGATATAGCTCATTGAGGCAAGTGCAGTAGTTCTTTATTTTTCTTGATTGGACTTCATTTTGATTTACTCATAGATGAAAAAATAAATAGTCTTACAAAATTATAGATTTTTATTTTAATGTTAAGTAGATATATGTTGAAGCTAACATATGACAAATTTAAGATACGTAATATATCCAATTCAAAGAAATATAAAGCTCACACAAAAAGAGAATTAAATATATATAGTAAATAGCAAAAAGAGGGAAAATGTATAAAGAAATGACAAACATTGTACAAGAAAGTTTCATTCCAACATACTAAGAAGATGATGTGTTTCATCTTGATCATCAAAATCGATAAGAATCGAAATGTCTTATAAAATTTTTTTAATCCTTTAAAAAAACTTAAAATAAAAATATTAATATGTAATTGGATAGTGGTCAACAAAAAACTCCAATCATTTTTGTTTCATCTCAGTCAGACATCATTTTGAGTAACTACAAAGTACAAGATTTAATAATCATACATAATAATAAATTCTTTTTTCAAATATTAAGGAAATAACTTTGGAAAGTAAAATGTTATAAGTCATTGCAAAGTAACATCGAAAAATGAAAGTAGAGTGAACACATGAGAGGGGATTTAGCTACACGAGTCTAACAGTATTTTTTTCTTTATCAGACATTATTTTCAATTGGTATTAATTTCAAAAATATATAAGCATAAATAATGATCAACTATTATTTGAATACTAAATAATTTTATATCATAACTAAGAAAAAATTAATTAATGTAAAGCAATATAACAAAATCAAAGGCAATTAAGAGCACATGAGAATAGATTTATAGTTGCAAAATAACATAACAAAATAAAAAAAATTTAAAGAATGAGTAAAAATGTATGTGATAATTCCATTTCATGATACTAAGGAGATGATATGTAACATCCTTGAACAATAAATCATATACAAATTAAAATAACTTTTATAGAATGGCAAAACTTTAGAAAATGGAAAAACTTTTGAATATAAAATATTTTAAAATATAAAAAAGAATATTTAATTTTGTCTAACTCATTGAGACATGCATAGTGTTAATTTTTTCTCTCAATTACACCTTTTTTACAATTATAGTAAATAAATAAGGTTAATAAATTTGAAATAACAATTTTTTTAATTTAAATATTACATAAATACAAATTGAAGTTGAAGTGAGACAAGTTGAAATAATGTAATATAATAAAATAAAATTGATGTGAAGGTCATTAGAGAGGAAATCTATTGTTACAATATATTTTATAAAAACAATTTTAAAAAATGGATATATTGAACTAGTGTACATTCTAAAATGCTAACGAGATTGAGTGTAACATCCTCGATCATCAAATAATTTATAAATCAAATTACAATTAAAATTTGTGAATATCTTGCAAGATAAAATGTTTAGAAAAATAAAAGGATATATTTCTTTGATGGTGCTCATCAAAATAAGTTTAATAATATTTGCTTCATCTATATAACGCTACGCAGGAAATTGCTATGAATTCATAAATCCATTAATAATAAATAATAATAAGTATTTATTTTTAGGTAATTAGACAGATAAAAAATTTAAATGACATATAATTAAATAAAAGGAAATATAACAAAATAAATGTGATATATAGCAAAAAAAACAAAAAAAAACATACCAAAAATATTTAAAATAAAATATTTTAAAATAAAGAAAACTATAAGATAGATCTCGATTAGATGACTCCACGATAGTTGTTTTCTACATAATTAGAGCTAACTATCAATAAATATAATTAATAAAATTATATAAACATAAAAATACAAAAGGTATTAATTCTGTAGCAAGTAAATATACATTAAAGATAAATCAAGACAAATAAAAGTTATCCATTATAACTAAATAAATGTGATTTAAAAGTAAAAATGAATTAACATTGAGTGATTCAAAGTAATATAACCAAGTTGAAAAAATATTTAATGACTTAAGATAAAATTTATGAGAAAGCTGCATTGCAAAAAACTAAGAAGCTTGTGTAACATTTTTGAAAATTAAATCTAGTACAACTCAAAGAATGTCATATAATTTGCTAAGTTAATGGAATAGAAAATATTTTAAAAAGAAATTAAATAACAATTATATAAAACTTATTGAGATAAGTCTAATGATATTTGTTTTATCTCAATTAAATCTCATTTGGAATAACAATGAATTAAAAAAATAAATAAGAATAAATTATAGTAAGTTATTGTTTTATTTTTAAAGGCATAAGTAATAAATTTGAAATAAGATAAATTAAAGAAGTAAATGATAAGCAAATCAAAGCAATGTATAAGACACATGAGGGAGGATTTACAGTTTCATGGTTATATAATAAAATCAAAGTGAAATAATTCAAAAAATGCGATAATTTTTTAAAAAATATAGTGATTTTAGATACAAGTAGGATTATGTGTAACATACTTGATCATCAAAACAAGTAAAAGTTGAACTGTGACCTAAAACATACCAAAGATCTCGAAAATAAAATATTTAAAAATTTGAAAAAGACTAATGTATTGGATAAAGAATGTTGAGATAAGTCCAATGATGTTTGTTTCATGTAAATATGTGCATCTTCAAAATTTTTATGAGAAACTAAAGTGACTAAAAAAAATAAAAAATATTTTTTAATATAAAATAAACAAGTACAAAATGTAAAATAAAATAAATTGAAAAAATTTAATATAACAAAGTCAAAGAAATGCAATGATCACATAATAAAAGGTTTAGAGTTACAATATAAAAACAAGATAATAGAAATTATTTCAAGAAATTTAATCAATTGTTTAGGAAAGTTTGATAAGAAAATGAAATATCTCATCAATCATTCTTGATCATCAAATCAAGAACCAATTCAAATATCTCATAAAACATGCACAAAACTTAGAAACAAATATTTAAAAATTAAAAAATGAATATTTAAATTTATATATCTTACCAAGAACTGTCGAACAATGTTTCCTTCATTTCTTTCTTCTTCATAATCATCATCGTCATCTTCTTTTTCTACTTCATTATCTAATTCTTATTATTATTATTATTCTTCTTCTTCTTATTGGATCGCAATTGCTACTACCAAGAATTATGACATTAAGTAATTATAATAATTTTGAACTAATATTTTAATATTAAGTAAATATGTAATAAAGTTGAAATAAGATAAATAAAAAAAAACTAATTCAAAATGGTTTAAAGGTCACTTGAGATAAGTTTTAGAGTTACATGATAAAACAAAAAAATTAAAGTGAAACATTTAAACAAATAAGACAAATTGTATGGAAAACTCACATTCCTTAATAACATGAGGAAAGAGTGTAGCTTATTTGATCATCAAGTAAAACCTATAAAATCAAAGAAAATAAAATCTTTGTCAATAAATTAACTCATGTG
Source organism: Vanilla planifolia (assembly GCA_023846275.1). Lineage (NCBI taxonomy): Eukaryota > Viridiplantae > Streptophyta > Magnoliopsida > Asparagales > Orchidaceae > Vanilla > Vanilla planifolia. Next base: position 135,272 of record JAIUJO010000080.1, on the reverse strand, counting down.
ATCGAGCCTATTGACATGAGTCTAATGGTGTTTGCTTCATCAAGATGGAACCACATTGGGAATAATAATTAATTAACAAAATCAATAAATATAAAAATAAATAAATAATTTATATTATATTAAGTAAATACTTTTAAAGTCAAAATTAGATAAATTGAAGAAATATAACAAAATCAAGTAAAAGACATATAATGGTCACATGAGATCAGATTCAGAGTTACATAGCAATAAAATCGTACTTAAAGACAATTTTTAAAGAATAAGACAAATATTTTAGGGATGTTATAATCAATGTTAATGACTATATTGAGCATAATACAAAGAAAATAAAATAAGTTTTGAATCTAAATAAATAGTAAAATATGTCATAATCATCAAAAAATATTTAAAAATTTTAAAAAATCCTATTGTCATTTTTCTCATCTTGATCAATCCTTGTTTACAATTTCTAATAGATACAAAAATTAAATAAGCAAAGATCTCAAAAATTATTATTTTAATTTAAGTAAATATATAATTAAGATAAAATAAGACAATTCAAAGCAATATAATATAACTAAATCAAACTCCTGTAAAGGTCACAAGAGAGCAAAATTAAAGTTTGATAATAATGTAAGTAATTTGACGAAAAAATGTTTAAAAGTTGAGGCAAATTATGCGAGAATGCAACATTCAAAGATGCAAAGTATATCAAGTGTAACATAATTAATTGTTAGAAATGACATGAAATGATCTATTCTTTATTTATTTTAAATAAAAAAGATAATTTTATCATATAATAGAATTGTGAATATCTATTTATCTTTTTGTTCCTTACAGTATTTTTAATAGTAAAAGAGTTAACATTTCCTTTGTGAGAGTTTCAAATATTTGGATGAATGAAAGGTTATTATAAAGTAATGTTTCATTTTGCTGCAAACCCTCATAAGCAATTTAAAAATAGTAACTCCTAAAAACTCCCAAAAAAATAGCTTAATTCCATATCCTAACATTGCTTAGGGTATTACTATTAGACCCACATAAAAAAGAGGTGGAAGGGGGCTCCTACCCTCTTACTTTCTTATATTCCCTCAAGGGCCCTTTTCCTTAACTAATAGGGCTGTGTAAGCTTGTTGCTCCACTCAGTGACAAGGATTCACTACATTGTCATTAATTCCGTGAATGATTTGGTCTTTTTATATTTTTCTATATAAATGCCATTCTTCTTAAGGTTGTCTAATTAAATAGACAATGTTTTATTTACTTCAAGAAAACAATATGAAAATGAAGTGTTTATTTGAGGCCCACCAAACATGATCAATTATATAAATTGAAGCAAAGTAAGACTACAAATATAAAGAATTATAAGGAAGTATAAGATAATATTTTGTGTTAAAAAGTAATATAACAAAATTAGACAAAAAATGAAGAGATTAGTTAAATTATGTGGAATGTTGGACTCCAAGGAACTAAGTACATTGAGTGTAACATCCTTAACTATCAAATCAAATACAAATCGAAATGACATGTAAAACCTACTAAAATCTCGAAAAGCAAATCTCGATCATAAAGATAAGTCCAATGAGTTTGTTTTATGTACATCAAATCTTTCTTGGAATTTTTTAGATTTAACAAAATTTAAATGGTATAAAAAATAAAAAATTACAATTTTAATATTTATTAACTATATATCAAATTCTGAATGAGATAAATTGAAGTAATATATTATAATTAAAGATAAGCAATGTAAAGGTCAAACAATTAAAGAATTATGGTTTCATAGTAATATAACTAAGTCAAAGAGAAATATTTCTTTAAATGAGAGACATCATATTTTGTACATATGGAAAAAAAAAATTAAAATTAAAATAAGAAAAATTGATGCAATATAATAGAACGGAATTAAAGCAATGTAAAGGCAACACATATGGAGATTATATATTCAATGCACTGTAATTAAATCAAAGAAACAAAATATAAATAAATTACAAAAATAATTATAAAATAATTCTATTCCATGATGCATAGTAGATCAAGCATAACATATTTAATCATCAAATAATGTATGAATCAATATTTCTTTAAGAATGTGCCAAACCATTTGTATGTAAAATATTTGAAAATATGAGAGGGAATTTTTAATTCCATAAACTTCCTTTAGTTGAGTCTTAAGATAATGGCTTCATCTTGATCATATTGTATGCAGAAAAACTATGAATTGTCAATCTAATTAAACTCAAATAAAACTAAATTATTTTATAGATATTAAGTCAATATATGTAAAAATTTGAATGACATAAACTGACTTAATATAAGCAAATCTAAGCAAAACATTTTAATAGATGAGATAAATTGTAGTAGAATGTTTCATTCAAAGATAATAATAACATTTAGTGAAACATTCTTAACTATCAAATTAGTTATAATGCAAGTATATTTAATAAAAAGTGTCAAATTATTAGAAATAAAAATATATCTAAAATATTTAAAAAATTAATTATTTAAGGTTCAATTAGATAAATCTAATAATCTTTATATCATCTCAAGGATACCTCATATTAAATTATTAAACATTATAAGAACAAATAAGACTAAATAATTATAAATTATTATTTTATTATCAAGTAAATATTAAATAAAACAAATCGAAAAATCTTTAATAAATGCCATACAATAAAATGATATCATGTAAAGGCTACATGATAGAAGATTTTTTGTCATGTGGTAACATTAAAAAATAAAAGAAAAATATTCAAAAAAATGGGATAAATTATGCCAAAAAGTTGCATTCCTACATACTAAGGAGATCAAGTGCAACATCCTTGATTGTAAATTTTGATAAATTTTGTAATGTCTAGAAAAACATACAATAAATGAAGAAAAGTATTTTTAAAACTGTAGAAGCTAATACTTCATTTAATCGAAGTAGCTAACACCAACCCAATAGAATATGTTTCATTTTGATCAAACCTTAATAAGAATTATTATTAATTATAAAATTAGAAAATAAATAATCATAAATTATTATTTTTTTATTAAGTTAATATGGAGTACTACAATAATAAAATAAATTAAAGAAATATAATGCAACAAAATAAATGTTATTTAAAGTATACACAAGATGAGAATTATAGTTTTATAAGTATATAATTAAACTAAAGTAAAACATTTGAAGAAAATAAAACAAAATGTATGGAAAAGTAGTATCTGGATACTACAAATTAAAAAACTTCAAGAAATGAGAAAAAGTATATGGAAAAGTTGCATTCCTAGATACCATAGAGATCTAGAGAAACTTCTTTGATCATTAAATCTAGTAAAATTAAAAATCCCTCATAAAAAATAACAAAGATTGAAGAGAAAATTGAAGGTACAAAAATTAAAATTTCATTAATTAGAGGTCATGCAGCCCTGTCCAAAGGAACTAGTTTTGCCGGGATTTGAGCTCATTTAAAATTACCCGTTATTACAAAAGCACTAGTTTTGTGTTGACACATTTGAGCCTTTTTGTTTTTTTGAAGAATGATTGAGTGAAGAGTATAGCAAAACTGTGCACTAGGTGATGACATGCTACCTAAAGGTTGCTTCAACTAAATGACCAAAGAGATTTCATAAATCCATTCAAAGCCTATGTGGACCTTTAAATGTGTACTATTTTACTTTAAAGAATAAAGAGAAAGAATTTTGGCATTTTCATAGTCTTGCTACGCATACTCAAGGCAATGTCATATTCTCAAAAATATATGAATTCAAAAGTTCACCTCTAATAAGCCGAGGACATTTTGAGACTATTTAGAATGAAACCTTTTTCTATGAGTGAAAGACAATTGAAATAAAGTTCTGCCACTGCTACTTTTTGCTTCATCTACATAAATTGTGAGAGAAATGATTGAGGAATCCTCCTCTTACTCTAACTCTCCAACTCCTAAATTTTGGGTGTCCTACCGTCACGTAATTCATGCGATGCAAGGAACTCATCCTTGTGGCATGCTTTGTTTACATCCTAAAATTGAACGTAGACATGGGGCCTTCTATCATTTCAATCAAAAAGACTAATGGCCAACGATAAAACCTCAAGTTTTTCCCAACAAAGCCAATCAATATTTCACCAAAGGAAACATTTAAGAGAGCTTTGGAGTTGGAAGTTATAACAAGATTGAACTTGGGTCATGAAAGTCTTATGTACAACTTTGAGGTTGATTTTTCATAATTTTTATATTAAATAAATATATATATTAACCATTAAATTACATATATTTAAACGATTTATTATAGCTAAATAGAAGTAATGTGAAGGTCAATAATAGGATAATTGGAATATCATAATAATGTAACAAAACAAAAGTAAAACATTTCAAATAACACGTCAAATAATTTGTGAATGCTAAATTTTAAGATACAAAGGAGACTAAGTGTAGTGTTCTTGATCATCAAATAATTTAATCATGTAAATGACTCATAAATCATACCAAAACTCTTGGAAGATAATATATAAAGAAATATAAAAATAATCATTTAATTAGATATTGCTCATAATACAATTCTTGTAATATAATCAAGTGAAATTGAAAAATTTGAGAAAATTAGATAACTATGTAAGAATGTTGTAGTATAAGGTGCTTAAGAGATCATTTGTACTATCCTTAATCATCCAATTTTAAATGAATCAAAATTTTAACTACAACCTGTCAAAACTGTTAAAAAAGTATTTAAAATAATTAAAATATATATTTACTAGATCGAGTTTGTCGAGATATGTCTTACACGATTTATTTCTTCTTAATCAAAACAAAGTTATAATTTTTATGAAATTTGGAAAAATAATAAGCACAAATAATAATAAAATACTATTTCAATATTAAATTAATTTGTAATAAAGCTGAAATAAGATAATTTATAGAAATATAATTATTCCAAAGCAAAGTAATATGAATATGGCACAAGACAAGAATTAGAGTTTAATATAAAAAATCAAACAAAATTTTTTTAAAAAATTAGATTAATTACACAAAAAGTTTTTTTTCCAAGATACTATGAAGATAATTTGTAACATCCAAGATCATCAAATATGATATGAATACAAATGTATCATAAAATGTGACAAAATATTAAAAAATAATAAATTTAAAAATATAAAAAAAAATTTATTAATTACATAAAAATCATAGTGTCAAACCAAATGTACTTTGTTTTGTTTTGGTTTGACCTCTTTTCAAATTATTGTAAATTAAAAAGTTAAATTAGCATAAGTAATTATAAACTATTATTCTAGTATTTGGTAAATATATATTAAAGTCCAAACAAGAAAATTATATAAATATAATATAACAAAATGAAAATAAAATAAAGATCAAAGTAGATAAAATTTATAGTAAAATAATAATATAAACAAATCAATTTAAAATTTTATTAGGAATTAGATAAATTATATGAAAAGGTTTCATTCCAAGATAATAAAGAGATTCCAAACAAAATATTCAATAGTCAAATTAGGTTGAAATAAAAATGACCAATAAAACATGCCAAACCACTAAACAATAAAAATTTAAAAATCTAGGAATAGTACTTAATTTGATAAAGCTAATTGAGACGACTCCAAAGACTTTGTTTGTCCACAATCTATCTTCATGTGAAATTAGTAAGAATTATTACAGTAAATAGAAGTATGGAAATGAATTATTTTTTTAATATTACATATATATGTAAATATATATATATGCACATGATACATAATATATGTATATATATATATATATATATATATATATATATATATATATATATATATATATATATATATATATATATATGTTACAACTGAAATGAGATTACTTCATGTAGTCTTAGATAACTAGAAGAAAGGCTTTTAAAGGCTAAATGAAAGGGGATTTTTTGTTTAAGAGTAATATATCCAAATTAAAGAAAAATGTTTAATAAATTTACACTCCACAAAAAAAGGAGATTTTTTGTAACATCAATAATCATTAAAATAGTTATCAATGAAAAATATCACATTTAACGTGTAAAAATATTTTTTATATATTTTTGTAAAATATTAAATAAAATATTTAATTGTATATAACTCATCGAGTTGACTCTATCCAAGTTTGTTTCTACTTAATTTGACAATTTTTATAATAACTCCAAAAATAATTAGACAAATTATATTATTTAATGTCAAGAAAATTCTAATTTAATAAAAAAAATGATAAATTTAGTTGATGTAACATATCCAAAACAAAATGTTGTTGATGACATTTAAGAGGTGATCTAGAGTTACCAAGAAATTTAATCAATTTAAAGAAAAAGTTGAAGAAATGAGATAAATTATATAGAAAGGTTAATTCCATGATATAATGGAGATCATAGCATCCTCAACTGTCAAATATTTCAAGAATTAAAATAAGTCATTAATCATGCAAAAATCCTTTAATAAAAAATTTAATGTTATAAAAAATAATATTTAGTAATATAAGACTCACAAGTAGAATTTTAATAATACCCTTTTCATCTCAATCAAAAATCATTTAGAATTATTACAAATTTAGAACATAAATAAGCCTAAATAATTGCAAGTTATTACTATAATATTAAGTAAATATATTTCAAAACTGATATTATATTTTATTAAACAATTAACATAACAAAATAAAAATAATTAAAAAGGTAACATGATTAGAAAATTTCAGTTTCAATGCAATACAAAAAAATTAAAGAATGAGAAAATTTATATGGGAAAGTTGCATTCTGAGATACAATAGAGATCAAGTATAACATCATCATTCATCAAATTAGCTACAAATCGAAGTGTCTCAAAAAACTTGCCAAAATAATAAAAAAATAAATAGAAAATATATAGAAACTTGCATTCCATGATATTAAAGAGATTGAGTGTAACATACTTGATCATAAAATTTACTAGAAATTGCAATGTCTTACAAAACAAGCTAAAATTCTATAAAAATAAAAATATTAAAAAATAATAGAAATAGTTTTTTTTTTGGATAAGGATGACGTAGAGTAGTCTAATATGTTTGTCTCATCTTGATTAAAACTAATTTTGAATTATTAAATTAATTGAGAATAAACAATAACAAATTTTTTTTAATATCTAATATATATATATATATATATATACATATTAAATTTGAAAATTAAAAAAAATATAGCAATATAATACAACCAAATATTAGTGACGTAAGGTCGCACGACAGGATAACTTTAGTTTGAATATAATAAAATAAATTATAAGCAAAGCATATTCAAAATGTAGAAGAAAAGGTAAGAGAAAATTACATTCCATGATTGTTAAGAAATATAGTATAACATCCTAAACCATGAAATAATGTCCAAATCAAAAGGTGTCAAAAAAATTTGCAATAATTATTGAAAATAAAAACTTTTACAACATATGAAAATTTAATTAAATTGAGCTCATTGAGAGGTGTCTAATAAAATTTATTTGACCTCAATACCAATGATTTTGAGGGACTACTATGTTATTAAATTAATTTTTTTTTATTTATGTTTAATTAATTTGTTAATTCACAATAATTCTCAATATGTTTTGATGAAGAAAATTAAATGCCATTAGACTATCTCAATGAGCTCAACTAATAAAATATTTAATTTTATATTTTAAAATTTTTGTATTTTATAACTTTACATATTTTTTCCTACAGATTCGATAAGATTTATATGTAAGTTTTTATTTGTAATAGATTTTGCATTCATGAATGTTATCGTTGAAGTGCCATCAATTTTGGAATAAGAAATTTCCATGCATGTTTTTGATTTCTAAAATCTTTTGCTCTAACTTTTCTACTTTACTATTTATCACTAAATCTTCAATCATGTGAGTTTCACCAACATTTGAATTAGTTATATTACATTTCTTCAATTAATCTCTTTAGAATTCAATGAATTACCAAATTAAAAGAACATTGAAAATAACAAATTATTACAACAACAATAAGTAATATATAATAAGAAAAAATGGGTTAAATTTAAGTTTTGAAATAAAACCAAATCATTGTAATGTAATGGCTCTATAAAATTAAATTTATAGTTGCATAGTTTTTTAACAAGTTAAAAATTAAAAAATTAGATGAAATAAGATAAATTGTATGAGAAAATTACATTCCAAATTACTAAAAAAATCAAATGCAGCATCCTTGATCTTAAAATTCAGCACAAATCAAGATTTCTTATAAAGCTTCAAAAAGCCATATAAAATTAAACATTTAAAAAAAATATAAAAAATGAATATTTAATTTGATAGAGACTGAGGAAACAAGAATAGTGACATTTACTTTGCCTCATTGAACATAATTTGTAAGTACTAAAACTGATGTTACATATTTTAAAAAAACTTTACATAATCGAATGAAAGAAATCTAAATGTTACATAAGAGTTGAAGTATATTTTCATAATAATATAGTTAAATCTATGCAAAGAATTTGAAGAACTAGATAAATTATATGTGAAAGTTACTTTCTAAGAATCTTAGAAGATTAAGCATACATCATCGAATATCAAATATGGTACGAATTAAACTATCTCAAAAAGTAAGATAAACTTATAAAAATTTAAATATTAAAAAATAATAAAATAAATAATTAGTTAGATAGAATGATAAAAAATCATGTTATGTACATTGTACATACATTGGCATGCCTCATTATCATGTCTTAGTTGTTAGGTATTTTCCATCAATAAATAGTTACTCTAAGTCTTCTCCTTATTTAAATTATTAATCCTAAATATATAAGCATACGAATTCGAATTTCACTTATTATCAAAATTTAGTTAATATAAAAAAATCTTTCATGTTTTGTCCAGAAACATGGCATTAGAAATGAATGATAAACAACATTTATATGAGACTACATGTTATATTTAGCCATTTGTGTTTGAGACTTCCCGTTTTCTAAACAAGGTTCATAGAAGAAGATCAACTAGCTTTTAACCAAATCACTTTCCTTAGGATCTATTTGCAATTTTAACAAGAAAATTCAATTTTAATCATTCCTACAATGCAGCTAAAGTTTTAGCATGTACTGAAGGGTGAACTTTTTAGAAATTTACATAAATGCCTTCTCTTTGGATAAGTCTTTCTAGGCTTCAAATTTTAACCATTGTATTTCTTATTCCACATGGTTTATCTTCCACCTTAATATCCCTCTTGTCATTAGCTTTTCTGGAAATCTTACAAGCACATCTTGAGGATTTAAATTTTTTTGTCAAAACATCTTTAAATCACATCTTTCAATCAAGAAAACCTAGTTTAGTTTTGTTTAAGGCCTGGTTCACACATTTGGGTTAAACATTTCCTAATTATCATCATTTTGGTTAGCCATATCTATCTCCAACATTTTGGGAACCAAAGTAAGATATGGCTATAAGGAATTTTGCAATTTATTCTTCTTTCTGATACAAGTTTTCTTAAGACATTCCAATATGCAACACTAACCATTTTCCATTTTTGTTGCTCTTGTTATGACTCATTAACCAACTCCTAATATTTATAAATCCTATCCATATCTATATTATGAATTCATTGTTTGATAAGAATAATGATACAACATAATAATAACAATAATATTAATATTAATAATATAAATAAAATGATACACTAATCATAAAACATGAAGCATAACGTTATCAAGCCTTCAAAATTCAAAACTTATTTTATATTTTTAAAAATTTAAAATATTTAGTTAAAATTTAAAACTTTAAATCACTAGAAATCAAAGACCTCAATGAGCTAAATTGTACTAATATGGCCATGAATATTAGGTATAAGAGTACTAAGATGCTACTTTTAGTTTTTCCATCAAATATGTTCTTGGATGCTTAAATTACTTACTTTAGTTGTACTACAAATCAATATGATTCCACCTCAACACATTAATTGTTGAAAATCCTAGGAAAATGATCAAATGGTTTATCTTTGTTTAATTCATATTTACTTATGATGTATAAAAGCTTTGAGGTGGTGAATTGGTTCTTTCCACTTCAAATGTCAAAGTTAGTAATCATAATGGGGGTGATCCTTGTGTTGGAAGTATATGTAATAGGAAAAGACAAATAATTGAAGCCATTTTACACATTATGGGTAGAAAATAATAGTTAGAAACCAAAGGGTTGTTTCTACTCAAGTCTTTTATTACAAAATAACAAAAATTTGTATAAGCTAGCCATCAAAAAGGACGGAATTCTTAAAATAATGAAATTTTAAATGAACATTCTCTAGGAGCTATCAAACACTATTCAACAAATCAAGCACAAGGGAAAACTAGCAATAGTTCATTAGAGTTACATTAACAATGTATGAAATGGAGTGATGGATTACGTCATAGAAATGTAATCAACAAAGTTAAAAATATCTTATTTAATTGTTGATAATGTTATACTCGATCTCCCTTGTATCTTGGAGTTGACTTATACCATATAATTTACCTCATTTCTTTAGACCTTTTTGTTTGATTTAGTTATATGCCTTTGAAAATATAATTCTCATCTCATATGTCCTTTACATTGTCTTCAATCAATTTAATTATGTTGCTTTAATATTTGTCATTTCAAATTATATCTACTTTTCATTAAAATTAAATTTTATTATTATTTTTTTATTTACTTTGGTAATTCATAATATTTTGTAAAAGAGATTAAATAAGGACAAAATAGAACTTTTTGGACTCACATCAAACAGCTCTATACGAAGTAATTTATGTTTATATTTTTAATTATTTCATTTTGTAATGATTATAAATCATTTATGGGATATTTTTCTATGCACCCATTTGATGCTTGAAGATGTCACACTTTATCATCTCAGAACATGAAAGCTAACTTTCCCAAATAATTTGTATCATTTTTAATATTTTTTATCGATTTGGTTACATTCCTCTAAAAGTATAACTATCTTATTGTATGACCTTCTCATCACATTTATTTGCCTAAATTTCATTCTTTCAATTAATCTAATTCTACATTTTACAAACATTTACTTACTAAAACAATAATGATTTTTTATTATTTATGTCTAATTTGCTTGGTAAATTATATTAATCAAAATATGGTCAAATGGAGAAAACAATAATGACATTAAAGAATTGTCCTAAAGCTTTATCCAATAAAATATTCATTTTTGATGTTTTAAAATGGTTTATTTTCCATTGTTTTTGAGTATTTTATGAGATATTTTGATTCATTGCTTACATAATGATTGAAGAATTACTCTAGGTCTTTTTGGCATCTTTTTGTATAATTTTGATTAACAATATATCTTTTTTCTTAAAAGGTTTTGCTTTGATTTGGTTATACTGCTATGAATCTATGATTTTCCTTTAGTATGACCTTATACATCACCTAGGTGTGTTTATATTAGTTATTTCAATTTACGTTGTGTCTACTTTAATATATCTACTTAATAATGAAATAATAGTTTGTTATTATTTGTTTTTTCACTTTTATTTTGAATAAAGTCTAATTGAGATGAAAAAATGTCTTTTTGCCATCCTAAATGAGCACTATCTAATTAGATTTTCATTTTCTATTTTTTAGATATTTTATTTTCTTATGATTTGGCATTATTTTGTTGACCATTGACTAGTACATTCTTTAACTGTTAAGGATGTCACTCTCAATTTCCTAAGGGCATCAAAATTCCCCATTTCTATAAAATTATTCTCATTATATTATAATCTTTTTCATTGATTAATTTATGTTAATATAAAAATCTACATCAAAAGTCATCTATGACCTTTACATTTCATTGACTTAATTATATTATATTACTTCAATTTGTGTTAATGAAGCTTTAATAAATATTTATATAAAAATAAGATATTAATTCATTCTCATAATTATTTATTTTTTTAATTTATAGTAATTTGAAATGAAATCATATTGAGATGAAGCAGGCATTATTATTCTTATAATTAAAAGTTGTATGCATTAGACAAGTTTTATGATACATTTGATTCACAAGTTATTTGAGGATCAAGAATGCTAAACTTGATCCCCTTAGTATCTTGGAATATAAATTTCAAATATAGTTTAACTTATTTCTTGAACTTTTACATTTTGATTATGTTGCATTACTTTGAAATTGCAACTGTTCTCATGTGTAAGCTCTTTTTCACTTTTATTTAGTTTTATTGCATGGTTTTAGTTTATCTCATTTCAATTTCATTATTAATTTATTAATAAAACAATAATTTGTAAATACTTTTTCTTAATTAAGTTTACAACTCAGCAATTCAAAATTAGGTCTGACCAGGACTAACGAAATACTACTGAACTCATCTTAATGAGCTCTATCTAATTGTGTATTCATTTTGGGTTTATGAATATCTTATTTTTAGGGCTTTAGATTGTTTTACAAGAAACTTGATTCTTCAAAAATTTGATGATTAAACATGTTACACTAAAGCTTCATGGTATGGTGGTGTGCAACATTCATATACAATTAGTCTTATTTTTTAAATTTTCTTTTCGATTAAGTTATATTATTATGGTATTGTAAATCTCCTCTCATGTGATATTGACATTAATTCACTTTGGAGACATTGTATTACATAGATTTATCTTGTTTTAGCTTTAATATATTCTTGCTTAACATTAAAAAATTATTATTTTTATGTCTTTATACCTTGCTATTTCACATTATTTCCAAACATGGATCAATATAGGCAAAACAAGCATCACTAGAAAATTATTGACGAGTACTATCCAACCAAATACTCACTTTTTCTTAGATATTTTTTAAATAACATGAATAGATCTCCTAGTTGATTTTGTAATTATTAGTAATTATGCATAAATATTGATGATCAAGGTTGTTATGCTTCTTTTGCTTATTATTAAAAATACAACTTTTTGAAAGAAATGATATAAATAAAGTTTTATACTAATATAATAAAATATATGATATATAGTTATATAGTAATACAAGCATTATATATAGTTTTATTGTAATATCACAATTAAATTATAAAATGAGATTTTAATTAGATAGCATTCATTATAATGAGTCTTATAACGTTCGATTTTTCCTTATTTATCCTAATTTAAAATTTCTATGAAATACCATGTAAATAAGTATTGATAATAATAATTTTTTATTATTATATAATGTAAATATATATTATGATTGAAATGAGAAAATTAAAGGCAATGTAACATAACCAAATCAAAGACTTCAAAACTTCACATGATAGTGATCTCGAGTTACATAGAAATATATCAAAATAAAAAACCTTTTTAAAAAAATTTGGTAATTTTATCAGAATGTTGCATCTATGATGCAAAATAGTTTTGGTCTAACATTCTCGATCATCAAATTTGACATGAATAAAAATTTCAATTGTTCAATAAAATATTAAAAAATTAAATATTTACAAAGACATGTAATTTGATAAAGCTGAACAATATCGATGAAACAAAGTTTGTCATCTAGATTAGACATTGTTTGGAATTATTAATAATAAGCAAAGTAACTGAGCAAAATAACAACAAAATCATATTTTCATATTTAGTAATTATATTTTTATTTTGAAATAAGTTAAATTGAAGAAATAGAATATAAAATAATGAAAGTGATGTTATCATAACACAAGAGGAGATTGGAGTTAAATAATAGTACAACCAAATTAAAGAAAAAATTTAGAAAAATAAGAGAAATTGCCCACAAAATTTGCTTTCCAAAATACCAAGGAGATTGAGTGAGTTAGTCCATGATTATCAAATCTGACAAGGATCCAAACATTTTGTAATGTTTAGCAAATCTGCAGAGAGCAAAATATTCAAAAAAATAAATTAAAATTAATATTTAATTTGGCAAAACTCATTGAGATGATTCAAAAAAAAAAATTTATAGATGCATTGCTTAAATATGTTTTATTCACCAATGTAAATATTAATAATATTAAATTAATGTTATGTAAATATATATGAAAGCTAAAATAAGATAAATTAAAGTAATATAGTATAACTAAACAAAAGAAAAGTAAACAACACATGAGATGTGATTTATATTTACATAGTAAAATATACAAATGAAAGAAAAACAAATTAAAAATGATATAAAACATATGGGAAAGTTGCTTTCCAAGAAATTAAAGAGATTGCTTGAAACATTATCAATCATAAAATCATATGCAAATAAAAATAGTCTTTTAAGTGTACAAAATTCCAAGAAATTAAAATACTTAAAAATATAGAATTGATTTTTTAATTTAATAAAGAAAATAGAGACCAGTGTAATGATGTTTGTTTTGCCCTAACTTAACCCCATAATGAGTTGTTGCGACATACCAAAGTAAATATGAATAAATAATAACAAATTTTTAGTTTAATATTAAGTAAATTTAAAGTTATACTATATAATAAAACCATGGTCATGCAATGGTCATGAGAGTGGAAATTTAGAGTTAAATGATACTACAACCAAATCATAGTGAAACGTTTGAAGAAATGAGATAAATTGTGTTTAAAAGTTCCATTGTAAGATATTAAAGAGATTTAATGTAACAATCTTGCTAATTAAATAAGATATGAATTGAAATATCCCATAAAGTGTTCAAAAATAATTAAACAATATTTATAGTTATATAGATTAATATTTATTTCAAAATTGCTTGCACCTAAAGAAGGGCACAAGAACCTTTGTTTCACAAAAGTTAAATAGTGTTTGGAATTTCAATGAATTCCAAAATTAAAAAAAGAATAAAAAATATATCGCTATTTTTATATCAAAAAATTTTCATTATACATAAATGCTATATATATTAAAGTAATGTAACATAAGAAAATCAAAGTAGTGAAAACGACACATTAGAGAAGAATTAGAAGTTTGTAGTAATGTAGCATAATTAACAAACATTTCAAGAAATAAGATTACTTTTACGGTAAAGTTTCTTTCTAATACACTAAGGAGATCGATAGTTGCTTCCATGATCATCAAATTAGGTACACATTAAAATTTTTTCTTAGGAGTTACAAAGCCATCAAAAATAAAATATATAGAAATATAAAAATAAAAAAAGAATTAAAGAAAAGTAATATAACTAAAAACTAATGTAAAACACAATCTAGAAGAGAATTAGAGTTTGATAGTACTATAACAAAAATTAAGTGAAAACTTTGAACAAATTAGATAAATTGAATAGGAAAGTCATAATCCTAAATACTAAGAATATTGAGTGCAACATCTTTGATTATCAAATCATGTCCAAATAAAAATAATTCATAAAGTATGACAAAGTCAAATAAAAATAATTAAAAATGTAGTACTAAATGTTTAAATGTATAGTTTTCCTAAAAGTGATTGCATTGACTTCTACTTCATCACAACCAAACCCCATACCTAATTATTATGAATTATAAAAATAAAAAAGACTAAATAAATATAAAACATTATTTTAGTATTAAGAAAAGAAATACTAATGCTAAAATGTGGTAAAATAAAGTATCATAATATTACAAAATTAAACTAATGTAAAGGCTAGATAATAACAGATTTAAGGATACAAAGTAATAAAATAGAATCGAAGTGAAGCATTTTAATAAATAAGATAAATTTACATGGGAAATTAGCATTCAAAAAAATGTCGAAGGAAACCAACATTATTTTGATTAGAACAATTAAGAATGAATCGAAATAACTCATAAAGCTTACAAAAGTTATAGAATAAAAAAATTAAAACAATGAAAATAAATATATAATTATGTAGAGCCTATAAAAATTGAGTCTAGTGATGATTAGTTCATTGTAGCAAGACCTCAATTTGAGTTATTATGAATTACAAAAGTAAAGAAGAATAAAAAAAATAATTTTATTTTAATATTATATTGATCAATATTAATGGTTAAATGAGGCAAAAATGATGTAATTTAATATATCCAAAAAAAATAAAAACATTTGAAGATATGAGACAAATTGTGTGAGAAATTTGCATTTCAAGATACTATGAAAATCAAGTGCAACATCTTTTATCATGAAATAATATTTGAAATAAAGTCTTTCATGATTAAATAAAAAATATAGAAATTTAATAAATTACAGTGGAAAATTTTGTTCTAAGATACTAGATTGATCGACTGTAACATACTCAATCACCAAATTAGCTAAGAACCATAGCGACTCATAAAGAATGCCATGGCACTAGAATGCAAAATGCCTCAAAATACAAGAAATGAAATTTTATTCGAATAATGGTCACTGTGGTTAGTCTAATGACATTTATTTCTTCTTTATCAGGCATCATTTGGAGTTTCTATATTTTACCAAGGTAACACGAGAGGATATTTGTAGTTACTTATTTGTATAAGAAATGAAAAGAAAACTATTTAAAGAAATACTACAAATTATGTTCAGAAAGTTCATTCTAAGAAACTAAGGGAAAAAATTGAAATATCCTTGGCAATTTTGTAAGGTAAAAATCAACATATATCATAAAGTTCACCTAAACAAAAAAAATATTTTGAAATATAAAAGTTTATATTGAAATTTGATAAATGCCTACTAGAGTAGTCCAACTATTTTTGATATGTCTTTATTGGACCTCATTTTTATTTACTAGAAATTACCATAGTAAATAAGCATAAATAATAGCAAAGTATTATTTTTGTAAGTAAACATATACTAAATATAAAATAAGATAAATTGAGGCTATGTACTTAGACAAAATCATAGTGACGTAATGTGAGATGATAAGGGATTCAAAGTTATGTTTTAATAAAATTAAATCAAAGATAAAAATTTGAAAAAATAAGATAAATTATATGATAAAGTTGCATTCCAATATACTATAGAGACTTAGAGTGACATTTTTGATCATTAATGAGGTATGAATTGAAATGACAAAATGTGTAAAAATTATCAAAAATAAAATATTTTAAAATTCTAAAAGTAATATTTTATTTGATATAGGTCATCTAGATAAGTCCAATGACATTTATTTCATCTTGCTCATAACTCATTTTGAATTACTTTTAAATCAAAGCTAAAATTTATAAATAAAAATAAATAATTATTTTTATATTAAGAAAATATATGTTACAGTTGGCATGTTATAAACTAAAGCCATATGATGTAAAAAGTTAAGGTACTGTAAATATCATAAGAGAGTTCAATTAGAGTCATATAATAAGATGACCAAATAAAAGGAAAAATTTGAAAAAAAGAGATAAACTCTATAAGAAAGTTGAATTTTAAGATACATTGATGATTTTGTGTATCGTCGTTATTGGTTAAAATGGTTAAGGATTAAAATATCTCATAAAGTATGCTGAAACCACATAAAATAAAATATTTATAAATAAAATAATGAATATTAAATTAAATAAGGTTCTCTTAGCTGAGTCAAACTATATTTTCCTTGACTCAGTGAAACCTCTTTCAAAATTATTGTAAATTTGAAAATGAAATAAGCAAAAATATGAATAAATTATTATTTTAATATTATGTAAATAAATAATTAGGCTAAGATGAAGTATATTTAGAAAATTCAATATAAAAATAAAAGCAATATAAAGATCACATGTGATGAGATTTAGTGTTACAAAGTAATGTGCCTAAATAAAACAAAAACTTTGAAAAAATGAGATAAATTGTAATAGATTGTTGAGCTCCATCTTACTAAAGAGATTGAAAATAGCACATCGATAATGAAATATGGCTCAAAAGAAAAAGAGTCATAGAACTTGCTAAAAAACAAAAATAAAACTTAAATATTTAGTTATAATTTTTAAATTAGATAAACCTCAATTATATAAGTTTAATGATATTTATTTTGTTACAAATTATCTTCTGTAAAATTTTTGTTAACTATCATCACAAATAAGCATAATTAGAAATATATTATTATTTTAATATTATGTAAATATTCTATAAAGCTTGAATAGAAAAATTAAAGCAAAGTAACATAGCAAACACAATGGTAAATGAAAGGTCACAATAAATAAGATTGAGAGCCACATTGTAATTACAAAAATCAAAGTGAAAAACTTGATAAATAAGATAAATTATTAGAGAATGTTTCTTTCCAATATGCAAGTAGGTCAAGTGCAACATCCTCCATCCTCAAATTTGATATAAACCAAAAAAACTCATCAAATATAGTAATATAATAAAAATTAAATATTTAAAAATATAGAATGAATGTTTAATGTGATAGGTGTGGTTGTGTCAAGTTTAACAACATTTGTTTCATTCTGATCAAACTACATTTTTCATTAATACAAAGTACAAAATTAAATAAGCCTAAATAAAATAAATTATTATTTTAATATTAGAACATTTTATATCAAAGTTGAAATGAGAGAATTTGAAGTAACGCAATATCAAAAAAATTCAAAGTGATAAAAATTTCACATGACAAAAGAAGTATAATTTCAATGTATTATAATAGAACAAAAGTAAAAATTTTGAAGAAGTTAGGAAAATTTTTTAAACATTACATTCTAAGTCATTCTGGAGATGCATAATAACATCTTCAATTATCAAATCATGTGTCAATCAAAATACCTCATAGATTATGCCAAAGATAGAAAATAAAACTTTAAAAAACTAAAAATGAATATTTAATTAGAAAGTTTCCTTTAAATGATTCCAACAAAATTTATTTCATCTCTATGGAATTGTATTTAGAATTACTATGAATTACCATATTAAATGAGGATAAATAATAATAACTTATAATTTTAATTTTGAATATATACATACTAAAGTTTAAATTAGATAAGCTTAACTAATAAAAGTTCATTAAAGAAGAAAATTAGATTTTCATAATATAACAAAATTTAAGAAAAAAATTTGAGAAAATGAGATAAATTGTTGAGAATGTCACTTCAAAAGATATTAAGATAATTGATTATAATATCCTCAATTGTTAAAAAAGGCACAAAGAAAGTTCCTTGTCAAACATTTAAAGAATAAAAATTGAAATATTCAAAACAAATGAAATGAATAACTAACTGAATAGATATCTTTGTTATGAGTCCAATGTCATTTGCGTTTTTGAATTTGAACTCCCTTGATGTTACTGTTGTTTACAAAAACAAATAATTAAGTTATAATTGAGTCTAATTAAAGCCATGAAATGAAACAAAATAAAAGCTATGTAAAGTTTACATGATAGAAAAGTTTTAGTTAGATAATAACTAAATTAATGAAAATTAAAAAAAAAATAAATTACATGACAAAATTGCACTCTATGATATAAAGTTCCTATTTAACAACATTTAACAAAAAATAAGATAATAATTAAACTTTTTCATAAAATAAGCTTAAATTGTTTAAAATAAAATCTATAAAAACATAAAACAGAATACAAAATTTGATAGAGCATGCAAAGGAGAATTGAATGATGCCACAATATATTTGGAATTACAACAAATTAGAAAACAAATAAGCATAACAATAACAGGTTATTTTTTTAGTATTAAATATACAAATAATAAAAAAATTAAATAAATTGTTGTGATGACATATAACAAAATAAAATTGATGGAAAGGTCATATGACATAGTATCTAGAGTTATATTGTATTATAACGACAACAAAGTAAAAAAGTTGAAAAAATTAGATAAAATATAAGGGCCAATTTTTATTCCAAGATACAAAAGAGACCAAGTGCAACACAATCAATCACTATACCTAACATGAATCAAAATGCCTCATAAAAATAAAAAAATCTTCAAAAAAGCCACTTAAAATGGTTGAAATTAATATTTAACTAGAAGGAGCTTTTTGATAAGAGTCCAGTAAAATTTAGTTCTTTTTTATTTGACAACTTTTAGAATTTCTTTGAATTATGAAAAGATAAGAAAAAATGTTAATAGAATATTTTTGAGAAATAGGTTTAATATATCATAAATTTCAAAAAGGGTAAAGTGAAGGATTATAAATTAACTTAATCTAAGTGAGGTAAATGGGATCAATAGGAGAATTTGAGATACATAAAAACATAACAAAGCCTAAGGGAAAGTTATGAAAAAGTGATGTCAATTATTTCTAAAAATTACATTCCAACTGCTAGAGGAGATCTGGACTAACATTCTCATTGATCAAATTAAATTTGAATCACATTATCTCATGATAAATACCCAATCAATAAAAAATGGATATTTAAAAATTTAAAAAATTTAAATGTGAATACTAAAATTTGTGAAGCATATTAAGATGTGTCCAACAGTAATTATTTCATCATGATCAAAATATACTTGGAATTACTCAAAGTGCTATAAACATATGAAAAATTTAAGAAAATAATAATTTTAATCAAATATATAATAAGAATCAATTGAAATGAATAAGGAAATTTTAAAACGCAAAATAAAAGCATTTTAAATGTCATATAATCTGAGATTTTGAGGTATATAAAAATTTAAACAATTTAGAGTAAAAAACTTTTTTAAATATAATGCTAGTTCTATGCAAAACTTGTATTTAAAGATACTATGGAGATCAAGTCAGCATAAAAAATTTCATGTAATGTTCGAATAAAAATAACAACTAAAACATATAAAGACCTAAATAGGCATATACCTATCAATATAAAAAATAAATATTTTATTTGATAGAGCTCTTTAAAATGAGTACTACGACATTTGTTCCTTCTCAATCAAACACTATTTTGAATTAGTATAAATTAAGAAATTAAAGAAATATGAATAATAACAAATTATTAATTTAGTTGTAAGTTAATAGATAATTAAGCTAAATTGTGATATACTAAACCATTATAATATAACAAAATAAAAGCAATGAATAAATTACAATTGAAGAGATTTAGAGCTACATAGTAATATAGACCAATCAAGAAAAAATAGTTTAAGAAATAAAATAAATTATCTTAGAAAGTAGCACACTAAGATAATAAGGGGACCATGTTAAAGATTCTTGATTGTTAAATATCATAAGAATCAAAATACCATGTAAAGGATGAGAAAATATAAGAAAATATAGAACTAAATATTTTACTTAACAGAAATTAATGACACTAATCTAAGAATGTCTCCTTTCTCTCTAATAATCATCATTTTGAATTAATACGAATTAAAATTAAAACTAATGCAAATGTTATAATAGTTTTTATTCTCTAATAATAAGGAAATACTTATTAAAGGAGAAACGAGATAAATTTATGCAATATAATATGAAAAAATCAAAGTGATGCATAGGTCACATTCAGTAGAGAACTATTATTTTGTCATAATATAAACAAATGCAAGAAAAAACATTAGAGAAATGAGATATGTTATAGTGGAATGTTGCATTCAAAGTTACCAAAATGCTAAAGAGAGCCATTTTCGATAATGAAATCAGGTATTAATTGAAATATCTCTTAGCGTGCAAAATCCTTAAAATATTAAATATTTAACATTACGAAGATGATTATTTAATTTGGTAGAGGTGAACAAGATAAACCCAACAATCTTTGTTTTCTTTATCAGACCTCATTAGGATTACTACAAATTAAAAAATAAATAAGAATAAACAATAATGAATTGTTGGAGTAAATATATATTAAACCTGACTTTTTAGACTACACCTTGTTCAGAAATTTTGTGAATTATTAGACTATATAACAAAAATAATTAATATATTATTATAAGAAATTAAGTTAATATATGTTAAACATGAAATGTGATACATTAAAGCATTGTAATATAAAAAAATTAAAGACATTTAAAGGTTAAACAAACGGAGAATTTGAATTAAAATTCACAATGATTGAAATGAAAGAAACAATTTAAAGTTTTGCCTACTAAATAAATTTAAAACTTTGAAAATAAGTATTTAATATATATATATTATTAAATAATTAATTTTTTAGAATTTGTAGAGAGTAGTCAGTGAAGTTTTTCAACTTTAAGAGAAATCACTCTAAATTACACGAAATTATAAAAATAAAAAATGTAGAAAAAAATTAATTAATATTTTAATGTTGAGGAAATATTTTTTAAATATAAAATTTAAAAAATTGAAGTAACGTTATATAACCAAATAAAAAACATATAATGTTCGCAAAAGTCAACAATTATAGTTATCGAGTAATATAATAAAATTGTAGTGTAAAAATAGAAAATGAGATAAATTGTGTGAGAAAGTTGCACTCCAAAATATTTAAGAGATTAAGCATAATGTCAGCAAACATTAAATGAAGTATGAATCAAAATGTCTAGTAAATCATGCCTTAGCATGAGAAAATAAATATTTTAAAAATATTTTAAACAAATATTTCTTTGGATGGAGCTTATTGAGATGCATACAATGACATTTTGCTTCATCTTGATTACATAACATTTTGGATTACCACAAAATTAGTAATTATTAGATCCTATTTTGTAAATATATATTAATCATAAAATTGGAGAAATAAGAAGAATGTAACATAAAAAAAGCAAACACATAAAAAGTTCATAAGACTTAAGAGATAGCATAACATCATAATATAACCAATTCAATGAAAATAAATTGAAGTAAAGTAAAATAACCAAATCAAATGTGTTTCAAAGGACAAAGAATGGGTGAATTAGGGTTACATAGCAATGTAACTAAATAATAACAAAACATTTTAGGAAATGAGATAAATTTTAGGAGAAAGTTTTGTTTTGACAGACTATGAAGATTGAGTGTAACTATGTCAATCAACAAGTCTGGTACGAGTAGAAATATCTTATATAGTATGCAAAAATTATAGAAAGGAAATGTTTTATATTATGACACTGTTATTTTAACTATTTGAGCTCACTTGATTAGTCCAATAACATTGTTTTT